>CM069858.1:22336200-22936200 GCA_036172795.1 Pelodytes ibericus | reverse complement strand
TTAAACCGAAATAGAGTCCCCTTCATACGAATAGGTCAATTAACCTATTCGTATGAATGGGGACTCTATTTCGGTTTATAGAAAGCCAATAGCATTACATGTATTCCATAAACCGAAAGTCTATAAACCGAACGATATTCGGTTTATAGACTTTCGGTTTATGGAATACATGTAATGCTATTGCTATTTTATAAACCGAAATAGAGTCCCCATTCATAAGAATTTCTTATGAATGGGCACTCTATTTTGGTTTATAGAAAGCCAAAAGAATTACATACAATGTAATACAGTGAAATGTCCGTGTTCGGGTCCGGGGTCCAAAAATCGTAAAGTTCGGTACGAACCCGAACAGTGCAGTTCGGGTTCCCTCAACACTACTCCTAATCTCTAACCCTAATCACTAACCCCAAACACCTAATCTATAATCATAATCACTAACAACCACACCTAATCTTTCTTCCTAATCACTAAACCTAGCCCCTAATCTATAATCCTTATCACTAACCCCAACACCTAATATCTTATCCTAATCACTAACACCAACCCCCAATCTATAATCCTAATCACTAACCCCAACACCTAATCTGTTGTCCTTATTACTACTCACAATTTATCTTTGTATTTGCATCACTAACCCCAAATCCTTATTACTTGTCAGGCAATGCAGAGGAGCCACTCACCCGAGTACCCTCTGTCACTGGCCATCCTCATGCCTGCCCCTCCAGAAGCAGGCATATCTTCTGATCATCGCACTCCCCAGCTACTTCCTGGTACCAGGCATTTGCTATGATGATAGACAGGAGCTTGCGGCAAGTGCCTCATGATGTCACATGCATGATCTCCGCTGTCTCAACCCTGCAAGGTACTATTGGTGCTTTATCAGAAGCATTGCCATACCTGTATATGAACTGTGCTATAGCATCTGCATTTCCATACCTACCATACTGTGGATTACAAATTACAAAACTACTGCTACCTGCATGTGATTTATGGTACCTCCGTTTTGGATTACAAATACTTTACCTGTAATCCTTCATTTCATCTGTATGAGTGCCTAGCCTAATCCATCCTTGCCTCAGAATTCTACTTTACAATGACTCAGGTCATTGTTTGTACAAGATGTTATTTCATGCTGACTCATTTCTAATTTGTGTGTCCTGCATATTGGCCTCTGATTCTGGATATTCCTCACATCACTAACCCCAAATACCTAATCTATAATCCTAACCCCCAACACCTAATCTCTTATTTTAATCACAACCCCTAATCACTAACTTCCAACTACCTAATTTCTTATCTGAATCACTAACCCCAAACCGTAATCTCCAACCCTAACCACTAACGCCTACTCCTAGCCTTAAATCTTAGTTCTAACCCCAATTTCTAATCTATAATATCAAAAACAATTACTAACACTAATCCATAACCCTATTATCATCTAAACTCCCAATCCTTAACATTACAGTATATGCCAATTTATTGACACAACTTAAAGTCCTTTTTTTTATACTTGGAGTGATATATAATTGTGTGACCATTACTTTGTGGCATATCAATAGAATGTCATAAATGGTCCATTGTAGTTCCTACCACAAAACTTATAAATTCAAGTCAATTATTTTATTTTATCTGGAGAAGTCAACTATAAGAGAATGTTTCATATGTGACTTCCCATACCCAATGGGGTCTATTTAGTAAGAGTCGAAAATAGTATGAGGAGGTCGACTTTGGAGGTCAACTTTCATTTTAAACATCAACCTCCCAAGTCTGCCTCCTCATGCTATTCAAATTCAACCACCCCTTTCCTCCACTTCCTAAAAGTCCATCTTGACATACCATCTTAAACTCCCTTCAGTGAAAAGCACTAAAAATGGCTATTGACTAAAACATGAGGGGAGCTTGAATTAGAGGCAAGTTGGACTTTGACGTCCAACCCCTCCAGTAACGAGCCTCCTTTCTCCATTGCATAAAAAAGTAAGAAAAGAAAGTAATGAAAATGGCCCTTGGAACCTCTAACACATATGATGAATAATGGCAATTAGCCCTAATTTTACTTTCATTTAATGTTATTAAATGTATAATTAATGTTATATAGGGACCACGGGGAAGCGTCTGGATAAGGGTTGCATTTGACTTGAAAAAAATCGACCATCTCCGAGGTCAAGCTTGACATGTACTCGAGGTTGAATTTGACCTTATGTTGCCTCATCTTGCCTCATCTCGACCTCACAAAAATAGTGAATAACAGGTGCTAATCTCGAATTCCAATCTCAGATTTTTAGTAAATAGACCCAAGTGTCTTATACATAAATGTATAAATGACTAACTCAAGACAAACTAGAAAAATGCACTTGAATTCGTAAGTTTTGTGATAACAAAAATTTTACATTTTATGACATTCTATGGCATGTATCTATGCCATAGGAGAATCCTTGTGTTAAAAACATTACCTGGTTTAGTGCTTCTTCCATCTATGCAGCAATAGGTATTTTTAATATTATGGGGCACTTTAACTGGCAGCATTAACATGAGTCCACTACTACCACTTTAAAAACAAACAAAGTAAAAAGAATGTGTTTGTTATGACATCCAACAATCCAAAAACAAATTTTATTTGATTACTCTTAGATTAAAATAAAATATGTTTTAAAACTAAAAATGAGTTTGTCATTGAATTTCCCAATGTGCGTAAATTACAGCCTTGTACATTGTTCACACCATAATAATAATGCTATCAGTTTACAAACTAAACTCAGATATTCCCCCATTGCTCCCTCCTTTTCATGTTCCACTAGAGAACAAAGTCATTCTAGAATCCAGAGGTCGCTTCCCATTAATTCTTAACTGGGAGGACAAGTCATAGAACAAAATAGACTATACTGACATCTATTAATGTCATTAAGCTGCTCAACCCAAACTCTATATGTTTTCTACTAACTGCTTTTAAAAATCTAAATTAGGCAAAATAATATGTCTATTCAACTCTGGATAAATGCTTATGTGAAAACATGTTTGTAAGTTCATGGATACAGGCAGGTGATATCAGTTATATCTTTGATTGGATTTGTATTGTGTTAATCTAAAACCATGTTACACTTAAATGCCGACATTTCAAATGGCCAAGGAGAGACTTTTCTTTGTGGGGGAGTAGAACTGAGGGAAGGGCATGGAGGCCAATTGATAACAACTTATGCAATTTGGTCACATTTAAAAAAGAATACAATGTTTTAGATACAAAAATATTACAGAAAAACACGTATTGCAGTTTACGCACACTATATGAGAGGTGTGTCCAAAATGAGAAATGCATGTGTGTCATAGTTGGCAACAATTGAAAAAAAAATTCCAGGGACACTTTTCAGTTCAGCTTCCAATTGCTTACTTTAAAATTGACCACATCTACTGTCAAAAGCTCCGCCCACTCCACATAACTAGCACAAAGGACGGCATGGAATGTCCAACACTAAACAGCTCCTCGCGGCCCCCCGCTATGAACTGTGTGTGGACACCGCTGCCGGGACTTGCAGCAGTGTCCCCACTGTCAGGTGACGCCAGGGAGAGCTGCAGTGTGGCTTTCTGGAGGACCCAGGTGATTCTTAGCCACATGAACTGCTTAGTAGGATGTATGAATGCACACTGCTGTCTACCAGATGTGAATATTTCCCCCCTACCACTCTCCTTTGATATGCTCCAACATATGGAGTTCTGCTCATCCAGATTCTGGTCTACTGATACACACCAAGGATTGTCCTGCCACTGTGGCCCTTCCTCTTGTCATTCCATGCAGAGAATAGTCTATTTATGGCAGTCTGCTTCCAGATACCATAGCATTCAGTGAGCTCTTTACCACTTCCTGTGCCCAAAGTCTCAGTCCTGGGGTAATTTCACACTATAGGAACAAAATGTTGAAATGTATTCCCTGCTGCATTTACTGAAGTTCAACTGTGATCATGTCACCAAGTCTGATGATCTTAAAAAGGAATATTAGGAGAAAGGTCAGTATTGTCTCATCCCTTGGACTCTCTCATATTGGCTGCAAGTATTTGCAATCCTTGCTAGTATAGAGAAAAGATTTAAGAGCATTGCTCTGGTCTTATTTGTTATATGGACTCAATACATGAATCCTACAAGGTTTATGGTTTATGCCTGGTTTTTTTCTCTTTGTCTGTGTATTTTGCAGTGTGTTGCCTTTGATTAAGGCAACACACTGGGTCAAAATGTCAGGCTAACCATCATGTTATATTAAAATGTTTTTCTCCTTTAACCATTTCTCAGCCAAGTTCTCTATTTTTCTTACAAGGTTTACGGGGGACCAGACCTGGCTCTACTTATGAGCATGGCTAGGGGAATTTGGGCAGCTACCGAATCCCATTCATTATTAAGGGGTTGTGCATGTTATCTGCAGCCGTCAGCCCTGGTATTACAGGGGCCATAGGGATTTTGACTAATCGCCGGCCATGTTACTCTTAGGTGGTCGCGGTGCATCTTGTGCAGCCCGGTACTATTAGGAGGCCAGTGGCACCTTGCTCATTATGTACATCAGCGGTCCCTGTTAAATAACCCATTAGATAACAGTTGGACTTAAAACAGTTTAACTTTGTTGCCACATTGAAATGAATGGGAGACTCGTTCGCCTCCACCTCAAATGCCTTCAACACATCTCGAATTCACAAAGAAATTTTTAGTTAACAGCGGGGTCTGCAGTTAAGGTGAGCTCTCATCTTGAACTCCAAACTCGGACTTCAAATAGATTGCTCTATTTCTTGACTGAGAATCAAAGAGTTAGGTGGGAGTTATAATCCTGTAACACTTAAAATAGTTATTCAGAAAAAAACACCTGTAATCGTAATGCCACCCACATGAGATGCCACAAGGCTCGAACAGTGGACTAATTATTTTATTTTCCAGTTTGAAATCTGTTGCTCCAATCTGCAGTCTTCTGCCTTAAGGCAATGCTTTGGAAACATGGGTCCCCTGCTCAGATACGACTGTGAATTGAGACAATTGACTTCTTCTAAGATACCATAGCTGTGTCTCGGTATTAACAATGCGGTATATATCAATGAACAGAGCATCAATCTTCTTCACTCACCAACATTAATTAGTTTGATAGCGGTCCATTTTTCCTTTGGGAAATTTAGTGTTTGGTAGTGGATCTATTTATGCCCAAGATCTGATGGCTTGTTCTCAAATCAGTTGCAAGGACAATCACTACCTCTACCTTTTATCTATTTTCTATTACATGCTGAGATTCTTTCTTTCTTTTTTTTTCTTTTCTTTTTGAACAAAGAAAATAAAAAAGATAGGTTTCTAAAGGTTTCCCAGCACATCCTTCTTTTTCTTCCTTATGCAAACACATATTGTATGAAATACAACTCCTTGAGTATCTCTAAGAACCCTTCTTATCTTTATATCCACTTTTTCCATCAATTGGGTGAACATTTCATAAGCCCTTATACTATAAATGGTATTTAGTCATTTTTTTCTTCAAGGTATGGCCAGTAGAGGATATCATATATACAAAGTCTTCAGTTTTCTTATTCTCGACTCATCTGCCTCTTCTCCGTACAATTGTATGTTCCAATCCTTAACCACTACAACTTAATTTGAGGACTCTTGTAAGCACAGATATCATAGCCAGACAAGCAAATACGTTCATAGACAGTTTGTTGGAACAAATTGAGAATGACATGACAAGCAGAAATGTATTTGTAGTACTTTACATAGGCTTAAAAACTATTTCACCATGCTTCTATAATTTGGTGTAATGGATTTGATAGACATTCTATGTTTTCACAAATACAAATATTGTAAACAATGTCTCATTATTAAATAGTAAAATAAGTAGCACAACAGTTTTTTTATGGCAGTTGTAAGCAAGGCACAAACAAATGTGTTTCTAGTGGAAATTTTAAAAAAAAAAGGTTCCAAAACAAAATAAATCAATGATTACAATAATTGGAAGAAAATGACATAGGGTGTGTACGTTAACTGGGAGAATGGTCCCAAATTTAGCCCATCAGCTGGAGGCAAATGGGGCATATGACAAACGACAGTGAATATTGTTGAACCACAACTGAATGATAACCAAAGGATGTAACAGTGAATAGGGGAATTAAGTGAATGCCAACATATAAAACAAGGAATCAAAAGGAATTACACAACTTAGTTATTTAGAACTTACTTTTACTTAGAAAAAATTGATAAATACAGATAATTTCAACTCGGCTGCACAATTTCTCCTTGAATCAACAAGCTACTTTTTCTAAGTATAATTTCTGATTTGCTAACCAGAAAAAAGTATCTATTGTATCTGGTAGCACAATCTCATTGGACTCTAAATGTATTTTTCTTACCTATTTTTCACAATTTGGAAAATAATAATAACAAAGTGTTTAACCAGGTAAATTCCATGTTCTCTGGTTTTCAGGTAAATTCCAAGACTGTTACTTTGGACAAACATTTATGCAATGTTACTATAACCCAATTTAACCCCTTCGGTGACATGACTTTTTGGCCATGTCTTACCCATGGTGACATGTGATGTGACATGTGTTTTAACATTTCTGAGGTGTTTGTGTTTAGCTGTAATTTTCTTCTTTTTCATATTCTGTGCCCACACAAACAATATACTGTTTTTACCTTAGTTTCATCATCTCATATAGTTTATTACAAAACAATCATAAAATATAATGACACATGCTTTCTAACGTTGACCTGAAAAATATTTTACACAGTTGCAAATGGTAGAAATTACCCTAGGTAAATAGTTTCAAAATTTGAGTTTAGAAATATGCCATGTTTAAATGTTTTTCTGATGGTTTTTTTTTTTTTTCTTTTTACAATTTATAGGGCAATAACCAAAAGTAGTGTTTTTTGGCTTCCTAACCATTTTTTCCTACAATGACTATCTGACCCCAATCTGAAACCTAACCCTTACTATGATGCTAAGCCTAATGTAACTCTAACCCTACACCTTATGATAATCTTATTCCTAGACCTAAAGCTCATTCCGCTGCTGTACGGAGTAGGTCTAGGTCCATCCTATGTCATCAAAGGAATTGCAGCCAGGACTCAACTAGTCCATCCAATCTCATCACAGGGTTAATGGTGATCATTTTATCTACCTCAGAAGGATGGAAGGCTGAGGTGAACTCCGCCATAAATTGAACCTGTGACCCCAAGGGTTGAACAGATTCTACAGATGATGTATTTGCCCAAAGAAGTATGTCATATGCAAAGAAAAGTCAAAGACCTGCAATACTCCTGCAAGACCAATTATAAATACATTAAATATAATGTGTTTCAGGAAAAAGCTCTGGGGTACTACAATTACCATTGTTTTCTTTTCCATTAACAATAAATCTCTTTAATATATATATATATATATATATATATATATATATATATACCCTTAGATTCATCTGCGTGAATTTATACAGTCAGCAAATATAAGTAAAAACAAAGTATCGAAGAAGTAACATTCAGTGAATTAAACCATGTAATCATAACCCGAGCGGCTAGATGTGCGTCATCCATCTTGTGCTTTGTGATGATGCAAGCCTGAGCTAATGTTTTGGCCACACTGTTTCCATTATACACCTTATTTAAGCATGGAACATTACTTGTTCAATGTTTTGATTATTGGTGCTGCCTTCATATATTCATATTCTCTATTAGGATTCTGGGAGTCCTCGCATCTAGAAGTCAAGATTATGGCTTGGACAGTTTCCACCACCAGGACTGGAGGGTCCCTGTTTGCTGCTTTTTAATTTTATACAGTTGCCTTCTGTATGTCGCTGTATATAAATGTTGTAGCAAAATATAAAAAAATCACATCCACCGCAATGACAGAATTTTCTGCACTGATAGCGTGATTTAATAACTGCAACGTATGTTTGATGACACGAGTGGCCTATCGGGCATTGGTTGTACTACTCCTCTGCCATTTGTGGATTTTCTAGAGGTTTGATGTGGGGTTCTAGAGTTTTTGCTTAAACCCAGAAATGTCTGAATTGACAACCACATACATTCATATTCGAGGAGAACTTGAACTTCAGTCCCTCTCCCAAAATGTGGAGTCATAAGTGCAACATAAACACCATTTTAGCCACCAAAACTTTGAGCTTGAATGTGAGCCTGAGTTCTTGCAACTGTGTGAAGAGTTTGGGGGAATGTATATATTGATAAGCCTATCAACTGGAAACTAGAGCCTACTTCAAGGAAACATACATGTGATGCCCCACCAATAATCAGTTAACCTATACTCATAAACTGACATACTGCTGGCTATTTTACCAGCCCTGGAATTGAGTACCTCCTTGACGTCAGAGGCTTCAGATCCTAGATTATGTGGTGGTATAATTCTAGTATGGTGCTGTGCAAAAGCCAGAGCATCTGGCAAAGTTTCCATCTGCTTTTTTTTTTTTCGGTTGTTCTTCGTATGGACTCTACTGACTAGGGCTACCAACCTGGTGTCAAATGCATTTAGCCAAGTGTAATCCATACCTTCTGCAGGGTGAACGAATTTTTATAGCAAGAGGTTTGTCCATGAACAATGCGTAGTTAAGTCAGTGAGATAAAATATTCATCTGACCTCAGCTCACCTGCTCCTCACTTTTTGTGAAGATGAAGAAATGCAACTTTACAACAAAAGACACCAACAAAAAAAAACATATAATTTACTCTTGAGCACAGTCAGAGCTCTGTTGAATAGAAGTAGACACAATTACATGTCAATAGCAGGATCTGTTTAATACCAACAGGACAATCTCACAAGAACAGCAAAAACAACGCTACCGTGAATACATTATTTTTACTTCCAAACCAACATAGTGAGTTATTTATAGATAGCTGTCCACCCTCGCGTCTGAACACATAAAATTCAACAGGCGCGCTCAGGTATTTGCGTTCTTTAATGAATTATACTAAGGTAATTGAGCCCAGTAGCAATATTTCCATTTTACTCAAACTCGGGATTTGGTCTCATTACCATCTATTCTGTGGGTTTGTATCAAAACCACTTTTTTTTTTTTCCTCTCCTCTACTTATTTACCTCTAAGTCTAACATAATCCTCTTTATGTTCTTGTCAATCCACCCATCAGTGAGTCTGATTTCATCTCCAGTTCTCGTCTCATTGTAGAATTTGATGGTGTGTGACATGTCTTCCTTTCATGCCTAGTCCCTCACATCTCTAATGTTGTTCCGTACAAGAAACCCAGTGGGTATTGCAGGCAATCGACTTACTGAGCAGCTCAGTCATTCTAGTGTACACGGAAAGGCACAATTCATTAAATCAGTGATTACTGCATGGGCCTAGATGGGATATGCGTCTGTCTAAATATTCTCTATAGTGAACGTTTGACGTTGTGTTACGTAACTTTAATTATATAACCGAGATTGGTTAAGCTAGTTATGCTAAATATAGCTATTTGGTTGTATATGTCTTTTTTCCATCTGGGCTCTGTGCTCTAGAGTAAGAATATGTTGATAAATAGTTTCTACTTTCATAAGCAAAAACTGAAAAGAAATTGTTTATGAACTTCAAGAACTGGATTTGGACAGTGTGAAAAAAAAGAGAGATCATTTGAACACATAGGATAATATAGTATATTTATTGGAATACATTTTACATATACATATATATATATATATATATATATATATATATATATATATATATATATATATGTGTGTGTGTGTGTGTGTGTGTGTGTGTGTATAAAATCTATTCCAATAAATATATTATATACTCCTATGTGTATAGTATATTTATTGGAATTTATTTTTACACATATATATATAAATATATGTAAAATGTATTCCAATAAATATACAATATTATCATATGTGTGCAAATTATCTCCCACTTTTTTCACACAGTCCAAATTCCAGTTTTGAAGATCATAAACAATCTCTTTTCTGGGTAATATTTTTTACAGCATGTATATATATATATTTTTAGCCAAATCTTTATGACCTTCAAGAACTGGATTTGGACAGTGTGAAAAAAAAGAGAGATCATTTGAACACATAGGATAATATAGTATATTTATTGGAATACATTTTACATATACATATATATATATATATATATATATATATATATATATGTGTGTGTGTGTGTGTGTGTGTGTGTGTATAAAATCTATTCCAATAAATATATTATATACTCCTATGTGTATAGTATATTTATTGGAATTTATTTTTACACATATATATATAAATATATGTAAAATGTATTCCAATAAATATACAATATTATCATATGTGTGCAAATTATCTCCCACTTTTTTCACACAGTCCAAATTCCAGTTTTGAAGATCATAAACAATCTCTTTTCTGGGTAATATTTTTTACAGCATGTATATATATATATTTTTAGCCAAATCTTTATGACCTTCAAGAACTGGATTTGGACAGTGTGAAAAAAAAGAGAGATCATTTGAACACATAGGATAATATAGTATATTTATTGGAATACATTTTACATATACATATATATATATATATATATATATATATATATATATATATATATGTGTGTGTGTGTGTGTGTGTGTGTGTATAAAATCTATTCCAATAAATATATTATATACTCCTATGTGTATAGTATATTTATTGGAATTTATTTTTACACATATATATATAAATATATGTAAAATGTATTCCAATAAATATACAATATTATCATATGTGTGCAAATTATCTCTCACTTTTTTCACACAGTCCAAATTCCAGTTTTGAAGATCATAAACAATCTATTTTCTGGGTAATATTTTTTACAGCATGTATATATATATATTTTTAGCCAAATATATATATACATGCACACTAGAAAAATATACACACGTTATATATATATTATATAAATATTTAGAAAATTGGGCAGACTTGATGGACTGAATGGTTCTTATCTGCCAACACATTCTATATTTAAATACAAACTACAAGATGAATTCATATATATATATAAAAATCCAAGGGCAGGTGCACTCAGCCGAACAATGATCCAATGTGCCTGGGTGCCGTGTGGCTCCAAACATGTAAACATATCCAAGATAGTACGAAAAAAAACACGCACTCACGGGTCTTCAATATGAGTCAAATAGTCTAAACCTTTATATCATACAAAAAATAGATATTTGTAGACCCAGTCGACGTTTCGGTCCGCACCGCGGACCTTTATCACGACTAGTCTTGAGTGCGTGTTTTTTTTTCGTACTATCTTGGATATGTTTATATATATATATATATATATATATATATATATATATATATATATATATATATATATATATGTGTGTGTATTCCTATAGTGTGTGTGTATATATATCAGGCTGCTATTTGGAGCTATCCAACAAAAAACAGACTTTATTTATATGCTTTCACTAAACCATTTCTGTTTAAAATGCCTACACTATATAACATCTTTCAGTGAAACAGAACTTGTGTTCTTATTTGGGAGACACTGGAAAATAAATAGAGCACATGTGCAAGAGTATGTGCAGTACCACTGTCAATTTGAATGACACTCCCCCTAACCCCACCCAAGGTGAAAAACTGGGCTGTAGAATAACTTCTTTTTTTTCCCCCTACAAGTTGCCCTTTAAAGTTCACTAAATACAAGCACTGCACCTGCTGTATTGACTGACTAACTTCAGTTCAAATGAGATGGACTTGGTCAGCTAAACGAAATGCATGTTTTTCGTTTGTTTTTTTCCCCCAATCTGGACAGGTCTTAGTTGATCTAATAGGGAGAAGCAATCTCTACATCTGTCTTTAGTCATTTCCATCTCATTTCTTATCTTCCAACAAATTAATCCTTATCCTTTTATAAACCAACATATGCAGCAAATAATCCCGACTTTCCAGCGCTCTAGAAACAGAAGGTTTTGTGTTTCACTCAGAAAAAGAAATAATGAAAAAGATATCGCTCTGTTTTTTTTTTTTTTTTTTGCTTTTCCTAATAGCAATTTAGTGTCTATTTTGGTTTGCTGTAGATACGTCAGTGTTTCTGACAGTGGAGAAATATACTGGCTGTTTGATCAGGACAATGACAGATTATGTGTTTATGCAGCCAATCAGACTTTAAAATTAAATTGAAATCAAGGCGCTCTTCCAAGATAAGATAGGATGGACAGCCTGGGAGAGTCAGTTGTAAAACATCCTTAATATAGTTGCAAAATAAGACTTCCAACAATGTCAAAGGGCAATGTCTTGTGTAAAAAGCTGGAATGGTTGAGCTCTTACCTAGTCAGCAGTCTATTGTAAGAAATAATAAATGCTATTCAATATTAGTGAGTTGCATTGGATACATGATATATGCTGCATTGTAGTGCTCTGCCGTTAAAATGTACTTAGATTATACCAGCTTTTCTCATGTGTATCTGATGGAGCATTTCTGATGATGCCCATGATGAAGTGCTAGCTCACAGGCGTGAAACGCATAGGTTGTGCTGCCCAACCGGGTGTTTCTCACAGTTTTGTTATTCAGCTGGGATGTAAACGTTTATGCACAGCAACAATGTGGGGATCCGTTTCTTCTTTTATTATCTTCATGGAGGCGGCACTCTACCTTTCCCCAGAGGCGTCACTAGGGTTGGTGTCACCCGGTGTGATAACTCATGGTGTCACCCCCCTGGATTTCCTCCAATACCATGCCAAACAGATTCCTTAGTAATACCAGTCAGATGGCCTATTAACTATGCTACACACAGGAGCCCCACAAATTATGCCACATACAGGAGCCCATTAACTATGCCACACACAGGAGCCCCATAACTATGAAACACACAAGAGCCCCATAAATTATGCCACACCAGAGCCCCATTATTTATGCCTCACCTTAGAACCCAATTAATTATGCCACACACACAGGCACCCCTTAATTATGGCACACACAAGCGCCCCATAGTTATGCCACACACAAGCGTCCCTTAATTATGCCACACAAAAGAGCCCCTTATTTATGCCACACATGGGGCCCAATAAATATGCCAACATGGGGCCACCATTAATTATGCGACACACAGGATAAACAATTTGAAAACAATGCATATCTATGCAGACAGACATCTCAGGCCAGACCTGAACAGCAGGCATTGCACAGCAAGAGTCCAGTAGGAGCCCATCTTTTTTTGATAGTCGATGCTAGGTAGGTTAATTTATGGGTATTCTAATAAATAGATAAATAGATTTCTGTCACAATATCTTTCCTGCCTATCTATGTCTGTTTGTCTGTCTCTGTGTCCATCTGTTTATATATATGTCTTTGTCTATCTCTATATCTCTGTTTCTGTCTGTCCATCTCTTAAGTGCCTGTCTATTTCTATATGTCTCTGATGATAATGGGTATTATGTATTTTCAAAAATGTGAACAATGTTTCCCGAAGTCGTTCATTACAGGTATACCTTATCCAAAAAAACATTATCCTAAATGATCTGCACACACCTGTCAGAATGCAAGAGCACAACAGTTTATTTAGCATCCATCCCCCTTAAGCTGTATTATAGCCTTTCCATGCATGCTCAGACTCCCCCACCCCCACAAAGGTAATGCAGTGGCACATGTGCAGGACTGACGTGGCAACGGCAGGTTCTCCACAATGCCTCACATCACAGCTACATAACTGTAAAAGTAATGTACTTGCTATATACAGTATTTCATGAGCTCTAAGAGGCTTTAATATATTTTATTGGTGAAAAGGATCCATTTTCAGCATAATGGCTATTATGAGACTTGCTTTATACTGTTTATTGTTTGAAATTATACAGGTATAATGCTGTGTCAATATCTTACTTGGCCTTTTCACCCCCGTTAACTTTGGGCGTCAATAAATAAATAAGGTAGTGGCTAACAGACTTGAAAAATGCCACCGGCATTAGAAATCTACCTTGGTTTTGTAGACCTTAAAGCAAGTGTTTGGGGGATATTATACCAGCAGCTGCAGGAGCCATGGGATTTGTAACTGGAAAGTTTGCATATGTTGTTGGGCCATCAGTCACATGTTTTTCTACCAGTGTCATCTATTATACTATAGATACTGCACAATTGGCGTATGTCTATGTTTAATAGAGCAAAGAATAAAGTTTTATATCTGATGGACCTTCTTTCCAAAGCTGTGTGTGAGTGCATATAATATTTTGCACTCTGGGGATATTATACCGTAAAGTTTCACACTATACACCTATAACCACTGACAGGTGGCAAGCCGGTGGAGACAGTGTGATGCTTTGGCCAATGTTCTGCTGATAAACCTTGGGTCCTGCCATTCATGTGGATGTTACTTTGACTCATACTACCTACCTAAGCATTGTTGCGGACCATGTACACACTTTCATGAAAGTGGTATTCCCTGATGGCATTGGCCTCTATAAGCAGGATGAAGCGCCCTTCCACAAAGCAAAAATGGTTCAGGAAAGGTTTGAGGAACACAACAACGAGATCATGGTATTGACTTGGCCTTCAAATTCCCCAGATCTCAAAACATTTGATCATCTGTGGGACGTGTTGGACAAAGTCAACACCTCACAACTTACAGAACTTAAAGGATCTGCTGCCATCTTGGTGCCAGATCCCACAGCACACCATCAGAGGTCTAGTGGAGTCCATGCCTCAACATGTCACGGCTGTTGTGATGTCAAAAGGGGACCTACACAATATTAGGCAGTTGGTCATAATGTTATTGATCGGTGTATATATTTCTACTTGTTTCCCATGTATGTATATATGCAGTGCGGTTGACCATCATGTATCGCCAGCATTACATTTTGCGTAATAAAGTATTATCTGGTGATAAACGTATACATTTCAAATTTAACTAATACTTTCCTATTCCCACTCACATTCTAACAAGGCCCTGGAGAATAGAATGTTTTATAACTACATAATTAACGTAGTGTCTTTTTTAGATATTTCTGTGATAAGGTCACTGTGTTGCGAAAAACCTTGGAGTTTTTTTACCCTCTATTTCCCAAGATGCTGTACTTTGCCGATCCATTCTACAGTTTATAGCTTAAATGCTACATTAACCCCATTTACATGCGCTACGTGCAAAGTGATCCCCTCTCCACATGATCCAAACTCTAGAGATATTGCATTTCTGGTATTTCTAGTCTGTGTGTTCTGTCAGACAGAACTAGCAGGCCTTAAATATCAATTCTCTCTAAATCTGTGTCCTTTAACAGAATTAATTCCTTGGGCTTTGTGCTCATTATTTCCATTGCTGTGACTGTGACATATCTAGAGCCAGTAATTAAGGAGATGCGAGGATTTTTTTGCAAGTTTAACAGAATTATATGTCCTGAAGGAAGAAGGTGTGACTGTGCGGGTGAAAGCTGATGGAATTGAAGTGAGAGAATATTTAGTGACACATATAGCAATCATAGCTGAGTTCTTCTAGAAGAAAGTTACCTCTGGGCCATAAATATGTTCGGTTGTTAGAGATGTGATTTAAAAGAATCAGAGCCCCTTGGTATGAACTATTACCACCAGAATTAATGTTTAATATTGTTGCTAGTAACAGCTACATAATAACATTTGTAATTATTATTAAAGCGCTCTAAAATAAAGCAGCCAATCAGAGAAAGGAAAGAAGCCATGTGATATTTACTAGCCTCAGTCAATTGAATGCTTGTCAGGTAGCTTATGTAAGGTCCTCACCCCCACATCCAGTGAACACAACATGCAAAACATCTCAGTTTTAACAGCCCTGCTGATCTTGATGTGATTATCGGGATGGCAGCCATTAGTGTTTCCTAGTGTCACTTAGTTGAGTTATTCTCTAGCATCAGTGCAACATGTCAGATGTTGTATTGACCCAAGACTGGTGGGGGTACAAAGCTGTTAAGTGCAGAAACAATACCTGGGCCACTCAAATATGCCAATGTGCCTAACTGTGGCTGTGATACTAAACAGTGTAAGTCATAGACATCCTTTAAGGGACAGGCCAAGCTGCCAAGCTCCATGTAGTTCCACTCGTATGGAAGACAAATAGAGCCTGGCAACAGTGGCACAAGATGCAAGATACTCCGTAATGACGCCTCCTTTAAGGAGCAGGCCGAGGTGCCAAGCTCCCTGTTGTTCCACTCGTATGGAAGACAAAGAGAGCATGGCAAAAGTGGCACAAGATGCAGGATACTCCATAATGACGCATCCTTTAAGGGACAGGCCAAGGTGCCAAGCAAGAAATGTTGTAATTAGTGTGGAGCGGACACCTGGATGTTCGGGTTTGGCAGGTTCGGCCGAACTTCGGAAGAAATTCTTTTGAATGGGGACTCTATTTCGGTTTATAGAAAGCCAATAGCATTACATGAACGACATTCGGTTAATAGACTTTCGTTTTATAGAATACATGTAATGCTATTGCTATTCTATAAACCGAAAGTCTATAAACCGAATGTCGTTCGGTTTATAGACTTTCGGCTTATGGAATACATGTAATACTATTGGCTTTCTATAAACCGAACTAGAGTCCCCATTCATGAGAAATTCTTATGAATGGGGACTATAGTTCGGTTTATAGAAAGCCAATAGTATTACATGTATTCTATAAGCCGAAAGTCTATAAACCGAATGACGTTCGGTTTATAGACTTTCGGTTTATAGAATACATGTAATTCTATTTCTATTCTATAAACCGAAAGTCTATTCGGTTTATACAGTAGACTTTCGGCTTATGGAATACATGTAATACTATTGGCTTTCTATAAACCGAACTAGAGTCCCCATTCATAAGAAATTCTATGGCTTTTCATTGCTATTCTATAAACCGAAAGTCTATAAACCGAATGTCTTTCGGTTGATAGACTTTCGGTTTATAGCCGAAACCCGAACTCCAACACGGACATACAGTGAAATGTCTGTGTTCGGGGCCGGGGTCTGAACACTGTAATGTTCGGTACGAACCCGAACAGTGCGTTTTGGGTTCGCTCAACACTAGTTGTAATCAAAAAATGAAATCTTAGAGAGTGGTTAAATCTCCAATGTTTAAAACCCAATTAAAACAAGAACTGTATTTTACATTGCAGTATATAATACAGCTGTCATCAGCCCAATAGAATTTCAATTGGGAACTTATGGCACACTCACACACACACACACACACACACACACACACACACACCCACAGCAACAAAATAAAGCATGTAGCATATGTACTAAAAAAAAAAAAAAACCACGATATACAAAAATTTATATTTTCTACCTTTCACTAATTTTTGTACAGAATGTTCTACAAATATATAATTGTGTATTTCAGAAATGTAGAAGCACATATATCAAAATAGGTGAAAAGCATTTTCTTACAAGACAACTATATGCAACAAACATATGTATGTTTAAGTGAAAGATTGCATCAAATAACATTTTTTTATTTATTAAAGCAATGCTTTAATAAAAGAATATACATAAAGTACATCATTTCACCCTTTTTTTTTTGTAAATTAAATTTTATTGTATTTTCCAAATAAAATCAAAAACATACAGAAATATCGTTCAACAGCAGCAAAGTGCAATAATATATAATAAAATAAAAAATCGAAGAGGGGGGAACAGGTACATACTGTTGGGTACAGAAAACAAAATGAAGGATGTGTCTGGGGAGGAGGGAGGGGCGAGACCAATATCCAAGTGCTTCTCTTCAATTCAAATCACAATAAGTCGCTGACATATCACATCGAACAAGGGGACCTACTACTGGATACATGGAATATGACAAATAATAATAAAATCCTGCTTGTTTCACTATCCCAGTGGAGAGTGGGGGATCAGATTCAATGCGGCCCTTAGGAGTTGTCTGGTCTTCAGCGTCAGTGCTCGATTAGTAACATTATAAATGCTTTAAAATTATTTATAGTCAGTAACAAGACCTTGAAGGGGGATAGATGGGGGGTCAAGTAAGTCCTCATTGGGCTCTGTCCTGTTGCATGAATTCGTTCCAGTAAAACCATGTCTTGAGACATTTGTCTAAAGTATCCGTGGCAGATGCCAGAAGCTCTTCCATCGTTCTAATTTCCACCACTCTAAACATCCACTCACGTCTAGACGGGACCGTTGTGGATTTCCAGTAAAGAGGTATTAGTGTTTTGGCTGCTATCAACAGGTGTTTTGTCAATGACTTTTTAAATTTAGGCACAGACATCCCGTGGAGATATAATACCATAGCCTCAAATGTGTTTGGGTAGGTAGAACATTCCAACTGGGCAATCATCTCATGAACCATGTTCCAAACATCTCTTATGCTGGGGCAGGACCACCATATGTGAATGTCTGACCCAACGTCTCCCCCACATCTCCAGCAGAGAGGATCAACTGATGGGATCATGAAATGTAATCGGTGTGGGGTTCTATACCACTGGGAGATAAGTTGATAATTGATCTCCTGGTATTTGGTGGCCTTTGTGCTTTGGTGTGCCAGGAGCAAGATTCTGTCCCATTGTACTGTGGTTAAAGAAATATTTAAGGCTTCCTCCCATTTCCCCATGTATTTTGGGCAAAGGATATCAACCGGGACAATCAGTTGGGCATATATGAACGAAATTCACCGAACCGGGGGGTAGCTTGACCTACACATACCCTCAAACCAGGTTTTGTCTCGGATTATATTGTGTAGTTGTGAAAGATGGCAAATTAAATGAGTAATCTGTTCGTAATTGAAGTGATCAAGAGGTAAAGGAGGGTGTTATAGAATAACCGTAATTTTGGGAAACATTTGTGTGGTTTTAATATCTGCAATATGAAAAGGTGTAATATCTGTAAGCTGGGTGAATGGATCCCTGGGGAAAAGTCTGGGTTGCCTCTCAAAGAGGTTAGCGGTGATGGGTATGTGGTTGTGAGGAGTGTTTTTGTCGTTCTATGCTGTACTCTCAGAGTTGGAGCTATTGTGGGGTGGTCATGTGTTATGGCTCTGGATGATGCTGGGGAGACCCACAGAAGGGCACTCAGTAGTGTGGGAATCCAACTAAAGTCTAGGTGAACCCAGTGCCTATGAGCAGGAGCTTGTGCCCAGTCAATTATTCTCAGCAAATGAGTCATCTGATAATATTTATAGAAATCTGGAAGAGCCAGACCTCCTCATTTAGCCATATTAGCTCTATATAGCTCTGTCAGTTGGATTGCATATTGTTCGTAATCTTTTATCACATTTTCTTTCATCTGAGCTAAGCATCATGGGGCATGTAGTCCATAACAATTGGCATGTCTAGAGTTAGACGCACTGCTCTGCAGATTTATTGTGCATATATTTATATCTATTAAAGGGACTGTCTAGTGGCCAAAATGCATCTGCCAAATGTTAATACCTTTTAATGTGCTTTCAAAGTACTTTAAAATACATGTCTTACATTTTGCATTGCTTAAACTATAAAATACTTACAGCTAGATGAATTTGTGAAATTACAGCAGTTTGCAAGAAACAAGGACTGCCCGCACTAGCTGAGTAAAAGTAATTTCCTTTTCTTTTGCTGCAGGAACCAATGAGAATAATGCCTGGAATTTCCTGTCTCTCTAGTGATGTCATCATACAATGTGTTGCACTGTTAAGAGATCCTACGGTGTACAAGAGCAAAGTTACTCATAGGCCACACAATAGACTCAATTTGAGGAGGACAGGAAGTGACTAAATGAAACAAAACTTTATATCCTCAGTGTCTATAGAATAAGTGCTGCCTCACCTGCAGTAATCATGCAGAGTAATCACTGGGGAGGGCTTGAGTCAAATATTAAAAATGGGATTTATACAGAATGCCTGCATCAAATCACACTGGAAAAAAACCTGTGCATTATACAAGCAGTGATCTTCATCTTGCTACAAAGTGAGTTTGAGGACTAAACTGTCCCTTTAAGTTATAAAACACCTTCCAATTCTCCTTGATTCATCGTTATATTTCGCCACTTTAAATAAATCAGCTATAATCAATTACAAAACCCACTTATTGTGCAATATACATAAAAACACAAATATTGGTATGTGTCATCAGTAAATAATGATGCATTATTTTTTTTATAATTAATCAGTTCTAGCAGGTGGTCCACTACTTGTTGCAAATACAAACAGTTTATTTACTCATTATACAATCTTCACTGTAAATATTGCTTTGATTAAATTAGCAATTCTCCATAAATAAAACTGAAGTGGTAACATCCCCTTATGCTATAGTATGCCTAACTAGTCCTTATTTATTTTGATTGGTATAATTTGTTGATGAGCTCTAATCTATTCATGGTTTCAATTCCTTGAAAGGTTTCGTGAAAAATATTTTGACGTGTCTTTAAATGGTGGCCATTTTACATTCACGAAGAGATATGATTTTCTTAAATAGGGAGAGAAGATAGGGCAGATTAAAGTAAACAAACAAATATGTTTGAAGTGTGAAAAATTAAAGGGATGCTTTCCCCAGCAAGTATATATTTTGTAGATAATTTGCTGCTGCATCCCTTATGCTTTAATCTACAGGTAAGCCAAGTAATAGCACTATGCATTATAATGCATGAGATCTAGAGAATTACATTGCCACCTTGCTTATATTGCAATGGGATTTTGTGGATCGCCAGATCCACTTAGATGGATCTATGAAACCGTTGCACTGGTCTCCCAGAGACAGGAGAAGAGCATGAAGGACAAGTGGAAGAGAGAGACAGTAAAACTTACAAGACAATATCAATGGGGCATGTCTAGTGGCCTTCAATGCAACTTCATCAGACCACCCGTTATCATCAGAGAGAGGCACAAATAGGCACAAATAAAGTACAGAGAATATAGACCAACAAGACAATTGGATACAAAGTTTGGTGCACTATGACATTTGGAAAGGAAAAGCCCATTGAATCAGCTTAGAGAGTAACCTGGGGGGGGGTGTTTCCTTGACAGGACTCCCCCGCATGTTTACCAATGGAAAAACATGTTTGTGGGGACAAAGGATGGTTACAATATTTAGATAAGTCACCATAGAAACCAATGTAATACTTTTACAGGTGCGACACATATAGTCACCTGCGCTATGCTGTACCACACGTAGACATATAGGGTTACAAAGCAGCCTGTTGTTAGCTGAGTTACAATATTCAATCCCACAACTACGTCGCATGACTCCAAAATTGTTGGGTTTTGTAAATTATAATTGTTAATATAGCTATTTGAAGGATATAGTACAATGTTTTACTTATTTTACCAGACACAATAATCTGCTACACACCTTATAATTTCTACTGTATTTGTTCAACAAGCAATTATATTTGAAATGGGCCTTTTTTCCAGCGTTAATCAGATATCAATATCCTTAGATCCATTAAACTGTTTTGTGGTTGTTGCATGAAGAAATTAAATTAATACACGACATAGAACTCAACCTATATTTTGCTTCATTTTCTTTCTTTTTTTTGCCACGTTAATAAGCTTCCATGTTTCTCCCACTCAATGAACTCGGAAAGAATGTAATGAAACAGTCAAGTCCCTTGTTCTGTTAATCAGCTGTTGATATGACAATTATTCTGCCACCTGACTGTACAATCAATCGCGGTTATGAATCAATACAACGTAATGCCAAACATATGACTGACTTTGATGATGAATGATGAAAAATGCTGCATTTTTTTAGATGACAACTTGAACCATGTATTCCAGGAACCCAAAAACATTAATGGTAACCATAGAAAGCCTTGACGTATTCACCTCTTTTGCATTAGTTATCAAGGGATTGTGCCAATGCTGCAGGTGCTTGGCTATCTAATTTTCAGCCCTTTGATTATAAAAGTGTGCCTCCTGATCTTCTCCATTAATCAACATGCTTTAACGCCAGCTATGCAAATGCTTGGTGTTCCAGTCCTCGTCTACAGAAGCCAAACGGGCCTCTCGCCAGCCGTATAAATGCCAGAGCGTCTAATCCTCTCCAGCATTAATCAGCAGACATTATGGTAACCCTGTGAATTCCTAGCCTCCCCTCTTTAGCCTTTAACTAGGATCCAACTTGGATTAGTTCAGATTAAATGATTGTCTGTCTCTGTGAATTTTTTCGCCCATCAGTGAACAGGAAACAATAGTAGGTCATGTTCAATGTAAAGCAAGATATCACACATGTCCCCGGGGTACATGCAACTTTTCCTAGGAAAAAAATGTTGAGCCCTCTAGAGATGCTATGATCATCATGAGAAATGTATGGCACTGTGCGATCCAGGTTGCAAAAAACTTTTTCTCGATATTACTTTCCCTGGGTCTACTTCTGTGTAAAACCCATATGTTCTATTTGGCATAATGTGAACTAAAACAATAGAAGACTTGACAGGAACATTGTACAGTCCAGTCAGACTAAAGCTGCGATCTATAGTTCAGACTGTTATTTCTACACATGATAATGCTCATGGTTAATTATTTAACAAGACATTGTTGGTCATTGACCATTGATTAGGGAAAGAAGCTGGATTTTATAATAGTTCTTTAAAACCCAAGACTTTAGCATAATGTCCCAAGAGATATTATGAAGAGACACCAGGCATGTGGTGGGGGGAGGGAAAGAGACACGAGGAATAGGGTGGGGTGTAGAGACATGAGGCATGGGGTGGAGGGAGGGAAATAGACACCAGGCATGGGGTGGTGTGAAGGGAAAGGGACACCAGGCATGGGTTGGGGGAGGGAGAAAGAGAGAGTGACACCAGACATGGGGTGCGGGAGGGAGAAAGAGAGAGACAACAAAGTCGTTCGGTTTATAGACTTTTGGTTTATAGAATAGCATAGAATTACATGTATTCTATAAGCCGAAAGTCTATAAACCGAAAGACATTCTTTTTATAGACTTTCTTTTTATAGAATAGCAATAGCATTACATGTATTCTATAAAATGAAAGTCTATAAACCAAACGACGTTCAGTTTATAGACTTTCGGTTTTTAGAATAGCATAGAATTACATGTATTCTATAAACCGAAAGTCTATAAACCGAACGTCGTTCGGTTTATAGACTTTCGGCTTATAGAATACATGTAATACTATATTGGCTTTCTATAAACCGAACTAGAGTCCCCATTCATAAGAAATTCTTATGAATGGGGACTCTAGTTCGGTTTATAGAAAGTCAATAGTATTACATGTATTCTATAAGCCAAAAGTCTATAAACCGAACGACGTTCGGTTTATAGACTTTCGGTTTATAGAAAGCCAATAGAATTACATGAATTCTATAAACCGAAAGTCTATAAACCGAACATTGTTCGGTTTATAGATTTTCGGCTTATAGAATACATGTAATACTATTGGCTTGCTATAAACCGAACTAGAGTCCCCATTCATAAGAAATTCTTATTAATGGGGACTCTAGTTCGGTTTATAGAAAGCCAATAGTATTACATGTATTCTATAAGCCGAAAGTCTATAAACCAAAAGACATTCTGTTTATAGACTTTCTTTTTATAGAATAGCAATAGCATTACATGTATTATATAAAACGAAAGTCTATAAACCGAATGTCTTTCGGTTTATAGACTTTCGGTTTATAGAATTCATGTAATGCTATTGCTATTCTATAAACCGAAAGTCTAGAAACTGAATGTCTTTCGGTTTATAGACTTTCGGTTTATAGCCGAACCCCGAACTCCAACACGGACATACAGTGAAATGTCTGCGTTCGGATCCGGGGTCCGAACACCGTAATGTTCGGTATGAACCCGAACAGTGCGGTTCGGGTTAGCTCAACACTAGTCATAGTTTACCTTTCCTATTGTAAATTTCTAAAGATTACAGTTTAGTGCCATCCAGCACTATCATGTCTCCTAGGACTCTTTCTCTCTTTCAGTGCCTTGCTAACACTGTGTGAATGGCAGCCTTCCAGTTGTTGCCTGCTACAACTCTCATAGTGCGCAGGGTGTCAAAAAAGGGGGCAAGGGAGCCAAACAGCTAGCTTGCCATCATGAGAGCTGTAGCTCAATAACTGGAGAACTCCCTTTTGAACTTGCTTGGGTACACATGAATCAGAATGAAGCATTTAGTCCAGACCTGGGGGAAAAAATCATAAAGTTAGCCTTCTTCTTTTGCTTCTTTACAGTTGGGTTCCAAAGTGAATGTTCCTTGAATTTCGTTCTGTCCAAAATTCAAAGATTGTTCTCTCACATGTTCTGTTGTTTTACAAGAGATGCTCGATTGGGTGCAAAAAAAACTGGGCAAATGTAACAACAAAATCACGTGTGCAAATACCAAAGTGAGATAATGGTGCTTGATATATATTAAAGAAAAATAAAGTCAGATGCAGCTGTAGTGCCCAAAAGAGCTTTGATAACTTAAAATAATGTAATCAAATGTGTCTACAGAATAAAATATTACACCCACATAGGCTTCAGTGAAAGAACTCATTCCTAATATTCAATAGAACTTTCCTAGTTTGAGATACCTGGAGCATGTAGTTGCTCATACTCATGTGAGTGTGTCTGATTATATTTAGTGTTTGCAAGTCTTCTTTTGTTTTCATCACAAAGTGAAAAACATTGTTCAATTAAAAATGATTTTTTTAATACTATTTTTACCAGCAGTTATGTTGTATATTTTATGGCACAGATGCATCTTCGTCAATGTAACCTCCACAATTTTAAACAATAAAATGTGTAATGTTGTGGTTAAAGCCCTAGTAAAAATGCTTTAAAAAAAATGTATCTAGTAAATTTGAAAATGTTATTCTACTCCTGGCACAGGTTGAAAAAGCCTAGAGCAAAAATCTACCCAATAACATCTGCAAGGAGCCTTCTCAGCTGACTAAATCTATGGTCCAGTGCAAGTGAATCATTTTTTTAGCCTGGAGACTTGTTTTTGGGAGAAAGGTATATGATTATTTTATTTGTTGATGACAGTTTTTAAGATCCATTTTTTTGGTTTGTTTGTGAAACACCTACATGGATTAAAAGGCCTATAACATTTGGCTAAAGAACAGTTTTTCAAAACTTTAAATCATTCACATCTATTATTAAAAAAGTACAGGAAATGTAATAAAATGATGTCTAAATGTACACAGTAATAGATATGGTCTTTCTGTTCTATGGCAAAGTGCCAACTTTCTAGATATATACAATGCCTGAAACACTACCAGGGCTGAGAACAGATCTATAGAAAAATTTGGCTGATGTTATTGTCATAAAGGTACCTATTCATTCAGGTACGGACTGGATGGCTACTTTTGAAATGGCATAATTCCTTGATAACAACACAAGAAGAATTGTGCTATCTAATTATCTAAGGGGCACATTAAACTGTGAGTAAACCCAAAATGTTTATTTTAATGAGACAGCGGTTAAAAGTGCTTTTAAAGGGACAGTATATTCCCAATCTCACTTTTGCACAAGATGAATATTACTGTGATCTGATGCAGGCATTCTGCATAAATCCTATTTTTGCTATTTGTCTCAAGCCCTCCTCCAGTGATTACTCTGTATGTTTACTGCAGACACTGATTATATAGACACTGGGCATATAACGCATTGTTCCATTTAGTCACTTCCTGTGCTTCTGGAATAGAACACATTGTGTGGATTGTAATAGACTTGCTCTTGTACACAGTGCAACACATTGTCTGATGACATCGCTAGAGACACAGTACATTTCATTCATTTAAATGGGTTTAAAATAGAAATTGACTTTTACTTTGCTAGTGTGGGCAGGCCTGGGTTCCTGCAAACTGCTGACATTTCACAATTTAATCTAGTATTTTGTATTTTAAGCAATGCAAAATTCAAAACATGCATTTTAAAGTACTTTGAAAGCACATTAATATGCATTACTATTTGGAAGATGCATTTTGGGCACCAGACAGTCCCTTTAACTGCTCAAATTGTGCACCATTCAAAAGTAATTATCCTCCAATCTTTCCAAAAACAAGGATTAGGAAGCTTCTGGTGTGTGTGGACATCAATCATGCCTCATTTATAGATCCCATTTATTTTGGCCCTTTGTAATCATGTCCTGTGGATCAGTTGAACACAGTGAAGTTTCTTTGAATCCAGAGTAGTGCTAAATTCAATTTCAGTGCAATTGTTAGCTACTCCTAGAGGCTATACTCTATTTTATCTAATTATAACTGTCAGCAGCAGCAGAGACAATTGCTCATTGGGGTTTACATAGAGCTGTTTGGTAACCACCGAGTCCCCTGAGATATTACAATTGAAGTTGAACTTTTGTCACAAAAAGATCCCACTTAAAAGAGGGAAGACACCAACATTGTTGATGGTAGAGACTTAGTGGACTTTGTAACAGACAAATTAGTGATGTTCCATGAACCTTCATTGACCTTGCCATGGACACTATTTTCTTTGAAGGGTAGGGCTGACACAATATTGTGGTCCATAGTGCAGCTCCATCAGCTCCTCCATTTTCAGACAGATAAGGGATAGAGCTTGATAGACAGATACGACAATTGGACAGTGAGATAGAAAGTGCTGTGCACTGGGGTATTTTGAAGTGAAAATCAATACAGAACAGCCCATCTAGTCAAATTAGAGGGCAGCCCGGGAGCAAATTATCTCTCTCCCACTGTACTTGTTTAGTACATTACCCCATATGCGCTCACGCCCAAGGCTCAGCTGGCATATAACATTGTATACTAATAAAGTGTGTCTTCCTTTAAAGATAAACAATACCAAATTTAGGTAAATAAAAGCATATCTTGCCTCTGAGTGACAGCCATTCTCCCAGTCTGGAGCACGCCTGTCACTCAGGGGCACGACGTATCTCGTATATTTCTGGGGGTTTGTGTGCTGCGAATGAGATAAGTCCAGAGGGCAGACGGCAGCTACTATTCAACAAGCACTAAAAGTATATGAAAATTTGTATACTTTTAGTGCTTGCCAAATTCGCAGCTGCCTTCTGTCTCCGATATGTATTTCTGGGGGTTTCTGTGCTCTCTTTTCCGATCACACAAACCCAAGAAATACACAGCGGCGCACACCCAGCACATATGGAGCATTCGCCACTGAGTAATATAGACCCTGTTATCAGTTTCCACTGTGTTTTATCTAGATTTGTTCACTGAATGATAAAGATGGGTTCCAGATTGTGTTAATCTGCCCAAGTACAAATCAGACATATCCAGCTAAAATTAAATACATTGAATGAAATATAAAACATTTTTACATTTACACCATAGTTGCCAACAGTCAAGTTGTTTAACCATTCTTCCTTTAACATACACCCCAAGTGTCCCTAGTTAGAAGGTACACTCCTTATTTTGCACATTTTTGGGGTTTGTATGGGTGTATTACAGTACTTCAAGCTATAAAACTCACAATAAAGTGAGTCTAAACTGCAGTGAATGTGTTTTCCAATTGGCAAATAAAGAGATGGAAAAGCCCCACCCCTAGCATCACCTTCAACGACTCCTTCAAACATAAAAGCGTCCCTTGTTGGGAGGTATGCTTTAATACTATACAGTAGTACTTATATAGTAGAGTCATTCAAGTCAACTGAGACTTTTGCTTCAGGAGCACAAATTTGGTGGGTGTTAATGGAATAACTAGCCTAATATCAATAGAGCTGCGGGTCAACTGCTCCTTTTGTTCTCCTCTCTATTGTCAATCATGTAGTTCATAGGTCCAATCAGACAAGAGTGTGTGATATGCACCCCAGCCCAACAATAGCCTCCCAACCAAGTTAGGACACCAAGTTGTGTATCTGCTGATTTAATTTCACAAAGTCCATGTTTAAAAAAAATAATAATTTAACCACAGTTTGTGATTTATTTGAATCAGGTTAGGCAGTAGAAATCTGTAGAACCTTAACAACTTGCCTCCATACCTTCCAACATATCAAATGACCAAAGAGGGACATTTTCATTTTGTGGGAATGGCTAAAGGTGTGGCTGTGTGCGGGGCATTACCGCAAAATTTTCAACAAATTTTAGGCCGATTGTTAACTATTTATGCAAATTGATTAGTCTTATAAAATACGAATAAAGTATTCTATTTAGACCAATTAATGTATAAACACATTTATTGTGGTTTGAACACACTTTGTGATGAATTGTATTGCTGTGGAGCTCGTACAAACCAAAACTTCAAGGCTCCCAGAAAAAGAGGGACAATAGAGGAGGAACAGAGGGACAGAAGGTTTTGGGTGCAAAATAGGGACTATCCCTCCTATTTAGAGACACTTGGGAAGAATGGTTCACCACAGTTCCCAGTTTAGTGAATATACCATAGTCTTTTATAAAGTTAATTATGGTGTTCATTCTTTTGGCATTGGTCCTGTTTCCATACACATTTGTAATTCTGTGAATAATGTGTGACTGATTCAGGATTATTTTTCAGAATGCTAACATTTTATTTTATCACATCATTACTGCAATCAATTTTCCCAATTAACTAACCACGTTATATGTACTTTAACTGAAAAAATTAAAATAAACAAAATAAAAGGCAAAAAAAGAACTATTAAATAAGCATTATGACTCAGTAAACTGCATTTAATCACTCTGCTTTTTAATTGTAACTTCCTATGTTCCATCAACGGGTTTACTTAGTCAAAGAACACAGTACAGTTAGAATACTGTCTGTGACAGGATTGAAGCCAGACTGCCTGACTGTTAATTAACTGCTCCTATGAACCATAATTGAAACCCCTTGCAAAGGGGCCTTCTGCTTTATGATTACATCTCCAAAATGCCCTCAATTCAAGGGGTGAATGCCTTTTAAACATTTTTTTTAAAACCTAGATGACTAATTTGAAGAGGGAATAAAATGTCAGCCAAACTAATTTCTTTCCATATGTAAAAAAAACATTTTACATCAAACTTTTTTATTTTTATTTTCCATATCACCAGACGTCCCCCTCTGTCCAGATTTGAATGGGACAATTCCGATTTGCGGGGTCTGTACCAAGCCTCATCCAACAATAGTTAAAGTGATTAATTTGCTCTATACAGTTTTTTACATTGATATTACTGTATTTCATGAGTGCTCTAATGTTTTAATATAACTTATTGGTGAAAATGATCCATTATCTAAAATATCCATTATCCAAAATACTTCTGATCCCAAGCATTTTGGATAATGGATATTCAGCTTGTATTTATATTAATGTATTGCAATTGTAAATGATTGTATGATGTTGTTAATTATATTATTTTATATATGTTATATACATTGCTACATATGTTTACTTGTATAATTACATTTTTTATGTTTAGTTTTTATAGGATTTATATTTTTATTTACTTGGGCAGCCAACTCAATGTATTTTTTTATTTCATTTATTTTAGGGAGCCAGGGGCACTTGTCCAGCTCCTGGCCCTGTGTAATTGGGCAGCCTGTGACCCTGCTCATTTATAGGGGGCAGTTGCATTTGGGCAGCGCCTGATCCCATTAACAAATATGGGGCATATACCAGTTTAGTTATAAAGCGGTGATTATTACACACCCAGTCCCATAGTGTTAAAAAACATGTTTAGGGAACCACATTTTTACAAAACAGTATTATTCCCCTACAGCTGAACTAGTGCTTTAACGCAGGCTAACTCTGGGTGGTCCGCGTTAGCACTGACTCATACGCTACTAGAAATAGCAAGCGATAACGTTCTGGTTTTACTTTTGCAGGGGTTAATGTCCTTGAATCTAGCACATTGTGTAAAGAATGTAGGAATGAAAACATCATGCAGTGGATTTTAGACCTACATACCTTACTGCTTCTACAAATAACATGTATGATTATCTATCCTGCCTATCATTATTGATCATTAGAAAATTGCTGAAAAGCCCTTTTACTTACATCATCTATGAAAAAGAGTCTTTGAAGAATTGCTGGTTTAAGTAAGATTTTATTATGCTTGTACTGCCCTGCAAAGATATGAATCTTATCCTAATATTATTATTATCCTTCTTTTGTAATCATAATGTGTGTTATATGTTTTATGACCTTTTTTTCTTTCAAGAAGGTGCCGTTGGTAAACGGATAAGAGTTATGTGATGTGCTTTATGCCCTCTGTGATAAAAAAAAAAAAAATGTTGTGAATATTCTTCAATATAGTCAGACGTTCATAGTGCAACACTGTTGCAAGCTTCTTTTCTTTTTTTTTTTTACATCACAATAGTGTAGCTTTTTGTGATTCTGGTTTAGCTGTGGCATGAGCTGCAAGGAATTGTATGATACTGGATATCATACTCCCAGCATTCAGTGCAACCTATTCTTACGCAAAGCATAGTGCTAGATTGCGACTTGTGGCTTGTATAAAGGGCAATAGAGCTAGAAAGACATACACTAGGTTTTATTTTAGTATAATTCATCATACCTTCCAACTGTTTGTTCACAACGACTGGGATATGGTGAGGAAAAGTCCAACAGATTACAGTACTGCATGAGTAAGCTAGATTGATGGATGGATGAATGGACAGATAAATGTCTGGAAAATCGGGTCTGGTAGCAAATATGATTACTCTGATCTTTGGCTCTGAAGACTGGATGTATTCAGATCACATCAATGACCCTGAATTATGCTATATCCTAAGGTGGTTTCTTCGAATACGTCAGCAATTCAAAACCGATTCCACACCATTATCTAACAACACCAAAATCAGCCAAAATGCACTGAATCAAAGTGGTAGCCTCATCCTACCCATAGACTAAATTGGGGAGGACTTTGGCTTATTTTGATGCTGCCTCTTGAGAACCCAAAATAGAAATCATTAAAAATTAAATAAAATGAACATGATACATTAATTAAATTCATAAAATTAAATTAAATATGGTAAATAAACATAAAATAATCTAAAATAATACTTTTTCCACATTAAAAAAAAGCTTATAGCAATGTACTATTATAATATATTACACTAATATATTATAATTGCATAGAAATATTTAAATGCATAGGCACTGAAGGTCCATAGACCATTAAAATCGTTCAAATATTAGAAAAATTATAAACATACAGGTGCAGAAACATCTTCATCGTTCAAGATTGAAAATCATAACATACCGACTAGTGTTTCTTGTAGGCAAACACTTAAAATATTTTGCACTGATGTGCTTTGTCAGTATCTGACAAAGTTCATATGTGCGAAACACGTTAAGCTTTTGAAACTTGAGCGCCTACGGATTACTATCATATTCTCCAACTAAAATTGACGTTGATCGGCACATATAGCGCTAGCTGAATATCTATGGTATTCATAGCGAAATTGTTCTCATCCGAATGCTTTGGTTTCCGGGTTGGCCTGAACCGCCAATTTGTGCCCGAATTCAAGGATATTGAGTGGCTGGATTTTGGAGATTTACGAAACTCGGATAACTTGCCCGATCCAAACCCATTTCAGGCCAGATAATGTGAATTTCAAACTGATGTCAGCTCCATTCATAGCCCAGTTTCTTTACTCTATTCATCGCTCATACACAATTAAAACACAATAATTAGCATATTGATGTTACGATCCACAACATGATAAATATCTCTCTCTTCACATGCCGCCCCGGTTGTCAATAACTCTGTCTGTGACTGTTAATTGTTGCTCTTAAGTGTTTGGAATTTAATGCACGTCTGCAACATTTCAATTGTAACCGTAGAAGGATGTGCTTATCTCACAAAATATTGTCAGATAAACAGTATGTTAAATAAACATTTTCAAATTTGTGTCAGGCAGTTAATTAGGTTCCACTCTTTAGGGGTCCCCACGTGGAACAGATGGTTATGGTATATTAGCTTTAAAGAAAATGCTAATGTGTAAAAAAAATAACAACAGAACAGACTTTTTTTGCTCGTTTTTATTAGTGTTTGAAGTCTGCAGTGTTAACACTCCAAAATGGATTTGCATGAAGTTCAAAGCAGATTTAGGTATAGAATAAAAATAGTTGGCAGTTCTTCCTGATGCAATTCATTTTAATTGTATGTGTTTCTTAAAGAGCCACTACCTCTTTTTCACTTAAAGCATAAGGAATATGCCCAGTGCCCTAGTTTGACTTTTTAAGGTAAATAGCATTTCATCCTCTATCCAGGAGCCGCCATTATTACCTGTGAAGCATGGAGGCTGATCCGGTCGTCGACTGTCACTCTATGGATGGTTAGTGCAGAGAGAGACCATCGGGCCTAATAGATCCCAGTCAGACACGAGCATCTGACCACTTTGATTGAGTAAATACATTCTGGCACAACCAGATTAGTTCTCCCTCAGCTAAGAAGCAGGCCTCAGAGTAAAACATTTGTATCTCTAAAGATTTTACATTTATAGGTTTACATTCGGACAAGTGGTACCAGGTTTTTAACTTTTTGCTTCTGTTAGTGAAGCAAAAGTTAATTACATTGTTGAGTACCATTTTAACTTGAATGATAGCATACTTGCCAAGTTTTGTCTTCTTGCTCCTTAAACATGAGGGGCGGAGCGGGGGGTGCTACGCAACATTGGGTGACACCGGTAAATTGAGCTCCAGTCTCCCAAGTAAATATACGTTTAGGCTGTGTGTGTCTGTAAGACATACATCGTTTAAATACAATGATTGTTGCCACCATGCTGGTATTTTCACAGGCAGGCCAGTAAAAGAATGGTTTGAGGCCTATGTTAAGTCTATTGAGGTAATAGAATGACTGGTAATTTATTTGTAGAAAAGGTGGCAATCCTAAATGCTATGCTGCCTGTTCACCGTGCTCTATACTGTACATGGGCAGTTTTAATGCTGGTAAAGACGTGAATGCGACATGTCACCTGGGTACTTGGTGCTATGTAAAGATGAGGAAGGGGTTCTATACTTTTTGAAAGCTTAAAGGACATCTGTTGCAAAAAAAAAACAATATTCCCTTGAATGTTTGCATCAAGTGTAGATAGTTTGCATAGAAATGCTTTAATGAAAGAATATAAACAATGTAACTTATTGAGCCCTCTTTGCTCTGTTTAATGCTAACAGGAGGCAGACATGTTGTTTAGAATCTTGGGTCAGATCGATCAGAACTTCCTTTATCAGAACCAAGATGAATGAAGAACTGTCCTAAGATTCTAAGCGACATGTCAGCCCCTTATCAGAGCCACACAGAGCCAAAGAGTGCTCAAAAAGGTACATTGTTTCTATTTTTTCATTAAAACATTTCTATTGATGCAATCTTTCAATTAACCCCTTAGTGACCGAGTGCTATGCTGCATTTGATATGCCTTGAAGACCAGAATTCCATTATTTTTGTCATATGTTTGCTGAACTGTGAATTTCTTTCTTCGTGTTTAGTACAGCCATACAAATTATATATCATTTTTAAAAGGACAGATGGGGCTTTCATTTTATAATATTATTTTCATCACATGATATATTTTACTATTAAAAAAAAAATTGTAGTCTAATGGAGAGTGATTGTCCTGGCAAATTCAATTGTTGGCAACTATGTGATAGTTTGAGAAATAAGTTAAAATAAAAGTTTTCATTAAATAAAAAATATAGTGTAAGTTTTTATTTTATATTCCCTACATTTTGACCTCCCCAGCAGCCCTGGCAGACTAGGAAGCAAGATGCCATTGAACTAATCTCTTTGATCATCGTATATCTAATTCAATTGGAGAGATATGGAGCACGTCTACCTACCACTGTGCATGAACCATAAGCAAATCACAGCATGGCAGCTTGGTTCTCACTATGAGGGTAATTATATGAATATAGTATAATGATGTGGGTATGTATAAACACTGTGTACAATTAGTTTTGCACCTAGTCAGTATTTTACCAGCAGGCTAGAAAACAATTGGGTTCAGGCCAATGGTAAGTCGATAGAGGTAACAGCATGGTGGGTGTTTATTTAAAGAAAGGTGACAACCCTATGTATAAGATAGGCATGGAATATACAAAATTAAACATGCTATGCATTATAGATGAGAAACAAAACATGGATGACAAGTGTATAGAAAATACTTGTCATACATGTATTTTCTATATTGAAAAATATAGAAAAGAGAAAAATACTCTACTTTGGGATACTTCAAAGAATCCTAAGGTCCCAAATAGTCAGAATGTAGAGAAAAGAAATCTAACTCAATGTAGCGAAGATATAAGAAATGGTCTACCTCATGTACCATTCTGTTCTAGTTTGTCTAACTTAGTATGTAGTTCCCTTTTATGCTCTGTACCTAGCGCTTCGTAAATTGTTGGCGCTGTTTAAATAAATGTTAATGTAATGTAATGACTTTATGTCCCCTAGGAGACTTAAGTGGACATTAAGGAAATAGGAGAAAAGATACACATAGCTTAATTCAGTTAGAAAAATATAAAGCTTTAATTGTATAATTCACATCTAAATATAGAACTGAGAGACAGCTCAAGTGCAATAACAGGAAGGTAAAAAGGTCAGGTACACAGGCTTCTCTGCATCAAAGAGACAAGCAGGTGAACTTCGAATCTGAGAAAAAAGGGATATCCACAGACCAAAGGATATAAGATAAATATCAATAGGAATTAAACAGTACCTCTGCACCCAATACATTCAGACAGAGGAAACTTCTTCAAGGGTAGCTCGGAGGTGAACGGAGATAAAACACAAAAATACAATATATAAAAACTCCCTCCCTAACCCACTGTCCAATCCCCGCGAGTCCAACAGGTGAAAGACCTCCACCCTACCCCTGAAGAAGTCGGCTCTGTCCAGAGAAACGCGTTGGGTGCAGAGGTACTGTTTCAGGCCTATTGATATTTATGTTATGTCATTTGGTTTTTGGTCTGTGGATATCTTCATCCCGTTTCTTCAGATTCTACATTCACCTGTTTGTTTCCTTGATGCAGAAGGAACAGGTGTACCTGACCTGTTATTTTGGACTGAATTAGCATGCATTATATAATGTTATTCTATTATTTTTATATTAGTACATATACATTTTTGCAACTTTGTTCATAGCAGCATTTGAAAAATACTTTTTAGATTAGAACTGCACCATGTAAAGTAAAGAAAAAGAAAGATATATCTCATCAGATTTTTCCGCAACACGTCCTAGCTCTCCTATATAACATTGCAAATAAAATGTAATAGCCTTATTGCTGTTGCTATAGCAGCAGTCCTGCCTATGTCTCCAAGTCCTCCTTATTGGATGTCACTTAAATTAAACACCCCTGTAAAACTATTTTCAATGTAAAACATTAGATAAACTGTTTTATAATAAAGATGTAATAACCCCATGCACAGCATACAAAAATGAGCCAGCTTCAACTGTCCCTTTAAATGGTTTTTTAATGCATTATCAAAAGTGTTAACATTCCTTCTCAGTACAATCACATTAAAGTAAGAAAAAAAAATGATTTAATGTTAATGAGCCATGGTTAGCACAGCGCCGCGGAACATTCAAGATGGCAGAAAGGTGCTTCTTGCGCTGAGCACATCACTCCTAAAGCCTTTTGAAGTGTCTCACGATGAGGATTGAGATCCAAAAGATTATGTTTTATTATTACCCGAACAGCTTGATTACAAGGGACAATTACTGAGTCCTACACTGGCTGAAAAGCAGACAATCAAATTACTCCCCAGCATGTTAATCAAGTCACCATGGAATATAAGCACTTGTAGATTCACACTGGGTGGACAATGCTCATTTTGAAGTTATTTCAGAAAAAAAAAACATTAAATAAGTATATTTTATAGTCACGGTGGGTAGTTTTAGGCATTAAGTGCCTGGGGAAGCTGAAGTGTTGTGATGTGTCCTCTCTAACCCAAGACCACTTCACTTGGTTGTCCATGGACTGGGCTTTTCATAGTAAGGTTCCTCTTCTTTTCTATTTCACTTATATATTTCAAAATTTCAAACTCTGACAAAAATTAACTAATGATAAAATAAAATAAAAGCTAAAGGTCAATATTTTTTCTTTTTCTGCAACCATGTGTCATATAGTTTATGCTCAATGCAGGTTGGTTCGTTATCCAGAATGATCCGTTGTCACCAACATTTTTTGGATTTTGCCAGAATGAAAGATAACGCTGTATCAAATTGCTATTAGGGCACATACGGAAAAAAAAAAAATACCCTTTTCTCCAAATACAAATGGAGAATTGATATGACCGAATTTCAGAAATATTTCCAGATAACCTATGCTTATCATGCTAAAGTTTCCCAGATATGAATGCTTACAATATTTCTTGCCAAGAATGACCAAAAGAAAGTGATTTGTGCGAATAAACAAAGTGCTAAAATTGGTGTAACAGTGATACTTGCGATACTACAAACAAATGCAGCCCTCTGAAGCACTCTCCAGAATGCTCACAAACAATGTATACCAAAAAAGCAGAATGGCGCAGGATGGTGGTACCTTAGATTAAAAACAAACAATAATAGTGCAATACTGTGGAGCACCACAATTATAGAAACGTAAGTGGTGATGAATAGACACACAAACCAACGTGTTGGATAGTCATTGGAAATAGCGTGATTTCTTCGTAAATATTTAATAGACTCTGGAAAATATAAACAGCAACAAATATGTGCAGGACCTGATAGATGGTAATAACAATGATGGCCCCTGCGAAAAACAAACTCACAAGATAAAATAGGAAAAAAAAGTTCAGGACTTGGATAAAACCGTAACCTGAATGAGGCAGAAGTAAAAGGCAGGATCAGGGGGAAGAACTGCAGCTACCGGGGTCTCTGTCTCAACGCGTTTCGCCGGACCTCCAGTCATGGCTTTTTTCCTATGTCCTATTTTATCTTGTGAGTTTGTTTTTAGCAGGGGCCATCATTGTTTTTACCATCTATCAGGTCCTTCACATATTTGTTGCTTACGCTTCTAAAATTGTGGTGCTCCACAGTATTGCACTATTGTTTGTTTTTAATCTAAGGTACCACCATCCTGCGCCATTCTCCTTTTTTGGTATACAAGAATGGCCAAACAAAGACTATTTCAGCTTGAGTTCTATCATATTCAGAGGTCGAAAGACAGGATTTCCCACATTTTGGCTGTTTTCACCCTTCCGGCTCCATTTTGGACCAGATCGCACTATTTTGGGTAGGACCTCATAAATGGAACAGATGACACAGATAGTGCATTAGCCTGCTGAGCTGTCTCACTGGCAATCTTGAATAAAAAAAAAATAAAACGTAGAAAGTTGTTTTAGCATACATATTTATGAATTTAGATGGATTTGTAGACCTTTTGGGCTTGTATTCTGCAATGCATTAATAATTCAACTTCTTAATATCTACATGATTATTTCTCTCAAGAACTAAATGAAGACCCAGTGACCCCAGCCCTGACATAGCACTCATTCAAGCTGAGGCAATAGAACAGGATTAGATTGCTAGCAGGAGTTAAGTACTCACACATGTCTCAGCACACTGATTCATTAGAAATTAGGTCAGAATAAAAAATAAAAAAAAAAGTCAGGTGAAAAATAAAACACAAATACGCTCATAAATTTTGAATCATCTCAATTTTGACAATTCAACAATTAGTAATTAATTACTAATTGCAAAAAGAATTCTCCTACACAATTATCCAGTATTCAAAGTCAATTAATCAAAAATCACCTAAAGTGACTGGTTGAGTGAAAAAATATTATGTCACTGTCAACTGTCAGCTATTACTGGAATAAAATGAGAAATGCTATTTGCATGTTTATGTTTTTTTTTTTTTTTTTCGCCCAATATAATCAGTATTCTGTGGCTGGGGATTTGTGCATTGCTATTTCATAAATACATGTACAGTGCATCATTATTTGCTTGTGGGGGATATACCAGAATGATAAACAGCATTATGCTCTGCTTCTATCCTGAATGCGTAACTAAAATCTCTCTATTAATGAGATAGGGATCCGGTTAATACTAGGGTTGTCACCTTTTCATAACTAATATACTGGTCATACTATTGCCTCTATAGGCTTAACATTGCCTCCATAGGCTTAACATTGGCTACTACCAGAAATTGGTATACCCTGCAATGATTTTGATTGTCCTTAACTACCTAAGCCCTCCAGTTTGGAAGGCACTTCATAGTGGATTCCTAGTCGCTCATTAATACATGGGATTAGTGTTCTAGGTTTATATGTCCACCTTTTCTTTATTCCAGTTGTCAGTTACCAAGGTTTTGGTATCCCTGGCATGTCCTGCAGGTCTGACCAGTCTCAGAGAGTGAAACATATACATAAGACTGATTCTCAGGAACTGTGCTGTGAGTCTAGTGGAGGCAACAGTAGAACCACAAAAGATGATAGTCTCCAGCAGCTCTCTTAACTATGGTGTAAGTTTATGGTAACGTCAATCTCTGAGCAACTGTTTACCAAGGTGCAAGTATTTTGGTTTTCCCATGCACACCTAGAGAGAACATACAAACAGATATTTTTTATTGAGACTCCTTGGACTTAGAGATGGGCTCCATCCTGTATAAATAAACACCATGCACTACACAAATCTTCTGAGTCCCAACTTGGATTAAAAAACAAAAAAACTTTATTTTTTCAATATAAAAATCAACAAAAGCAGGGGGTACATTTCACAAAAAAGCAAAATCGCTTCTGTGTTTTGCGCTAAGTAGAGCTTAATCATAGGCACCTTTACACCTTAAATAGTGATAAGCTCCACCCTATCCTCAAGGTCCAGTCTTTGGGGAATGCGACCTATGTGATCGCACAGGGCTCAACAGTCAAAGGGCGCCAGAGGAGACACCTGCCTACCAATGCCTCCTCTGTCAGAGTTGCTGACTGGAGAGACCAAAATATCTCTCACCAGCACTCTCTTTGTGGGTTGGCAGACAGCTGTATATCTGTGCGCTGCTCAGACGCACAGACATCCTCTAAGTATGCCTCCCATGCTATGTCCTATGTGTGTAGTCTGTGTTCTTGGGTAAGTCTTGTGGGTGCAATCTAGGTGCTTGGTCAAGTCCTGTCAGTGTAGTTTAGGTGTTTGGGCAGGTCCTGTGTTTCCAATCTAGGTACTGTGGCAAGTTATGTGGGTTCAATCAGGTGCTGCAAGTGCAATGGTAAGGGATGTGGGGGCAATAATGAAAGGAAGAAAGGAAACCAGAAAATTTAAAACAAGAAATGCATTTTTCAAAAACAGTGTATGATTGGCAAGTGATGTGGTAGGGGTGCCCTGAACACCTTAGGCCTAGAAAACATGTATATTTGAAAGGCAATGATGCCTATAGCAAGCTGGGACAGCCGCACATTTCTCTGGATAGGACCTAATAAACAACATTTTCCCACGCAAATTCCAGACTGTGAGTAACTATTTGATAGGGTTAAAGAAGAAAAACAAGGTAAAATAAAATCTCCTGCTTTTATTATGTAATTAAGCAATTCAAAGCTGAACCCTTTTATTGCATATGAAGGGCATGTGGTAGCCAGAACAAAATTATTCATTTTTTAAGAAAATACATTTTGTTTGAGTATTGCATAGGCACGTACTGAAGTTAATTAAGGCAGCTCTGAAAGGATGGTACTCAACAATATGTTTTGAATAGGACTCATTATTTATTTCTTTTCTTTTATTAACTGACTAATCTTGGGGAATTTTGTCCAGCTATTTTGGCTCTACAAATAAAAGCACAATTGGGAGATGGGGGTGGATCCGGGCACAGGTTTTTCTGCAAAGTTCAAGAAAAAGTGTAAAATTAATCAAAAATGTTTCCCATTTTATTTACATGCATGTATTATGTCTATTCTCACTTTGCTAAAGTTTTATGTGCTTATGTTTTTGTCTAGGCCAAAATATCTAATTTTATATCAATCACCATGGAAACCAATGGAATGTTACTACTGATTAGTTTGGGGTATAGTGAAAAAAAAAATTTCTTAAAATCAAGTAAATGATGATGAAAACTCTGGAGTCTGAACAAAGCAGTGTTTATTAGATCTAATAAACAAACTATAACAAATTGTATTATGCATTGTACCCTCTTCATCATAAAAAATATGTATTTTTATTATTTATACCATTTTATTATTTTGTACCTGAGTGGCGAAACGCGTATTCTAATTTTAAACATGTTTAAGGTTTTATGGGAACAAAACATCAAGTAACAATTGATTTATATATTGTATTTGTTATTTTATTTGTATTTTATTATTGTATTGATTATAACCGTAAACATTTCTTTAGATCCTTCTATATACTGTATAAGCCACGTTTTAATTGTTCATGTTTAATGTTATGTCAGAAAATGCACTTTTTTTTATTATAAAGAACAGTTTGGGGCATATTCTATGAAGTATGTATAAACTGTATTTGGACAGTTTTGGGAATATGCTACACATATTGTGTGTATGCAAATATATGTGTGTGTGTTTGTTTGTGTTTGTAATTGCTGTGGCCTATTTTCCCAAATTTCATGTGCCTGTTGTTACTGGGTATGGTGGGATCCTATGGATGGGGTGATGTTTTTTTGGTTCAGCACAGTACCTTTATACATGTGTTCTGCATTGAAAATAACAAAAACGTGAGCTGACTTGAACAGGAAGATGTGTTCCATCGCCACTGTAGTTTGGTAAAAATTGCACAAACCCTGACCTAACTCACTCTGTAAATGAACAGGTCACTAATTGCTATGTGAATCCAGGAAGCCGACATTGTTTTTTATCTCATAATTGCTCTCGATTTAGCTAATGGTTTGGCAGGGAATTGTGTTTGTAAAAATGAAAAAGGACCTGCTACCAATGCACCCACAACACACCAAAGTGTTTAGCAAATAAGTGTTTTGTGTGTGAGGAGCAGGAGGCATGGGAGGTTTGGCAGGGTAATGTTTGTGATAGAGCAGTGGGGAACTAGATCGAGTGAGGAGAGAGGAAGAGCTTGGGAACTACATAAGGCAGACGAGATAGAAACTGCAAATAGATACACATTCCAAGAGTGATTTTCTCAAGCACTATAATTTCAAGCCAAATGAGTTGGCCGAAGCCACAGAGTGAATGTTAGAAAGCTCAGCTGTGGTTAAAAAGACTGGGGTTATTGGAATATACTCTAAACAATAAGAAGATAAGAGCTTCTATCAGAATCTTTCAAGCAATTTCAACAGAGCATGTGGAGTATGTAATCGGGTCCCATCAAATTGAAGGCTACCATCCACATCACTGCCAGCAGACTTTACAAAGAATGGACCTTACTAACAAATCTCCATATTTCCCATCATTGTTAAAGGGACTGGAAAGGGCACACAAAAAAATAGTAATGCTCTACAGGCAACTCTGTATTCAGTGCCACTCAGATGTAGCAGGGTCAGAAATGTACTATTCAGATTTATTCATGTACCCATCACCCAGGAAAGTTGTAAAAGACTCCACATCATAACTTTCGAAACTGACATAATATCTCCAGAAGATATTGGAATTGTTTGATCCAGCACAGTAAGTAGCTCTCACTTTTTAGTGTAGGGGCATTATACAATAGAAACATAGAATGTGTCGGCAGATAAGAACCATTTGGTCCATCTAGTCTGCCACATTTTCTAAATACTTTTATTAGTCCCCAGTTCCCTATGTTATAACTAGGATATCCTTGTGCCTATAATCCTTGACTGTGTTTACCTCCACCTCTTCCGCTGGAAGGCTATTCCATACATCCACTACCCTTTCAATAAAGTAATACTTCCTGATATTACTTTTAAATCGTTGCCCCTCTAATTTAAGACTGTGTCCTCTAGTTGTGGTAGTTTTTCTTCTTTTAAATATACTCTCTTCCTTTACTGTGTTGATTCCCTTTATGTATTGTCTGTTTATTTTTTACTTTCTGTTTCTATTTTGAAGAAAAGTGTGATACCTCTGATGTGATACCTCACAGAAGCATTTCCCCATTACTAAGGTAACAAGTAAATTTAAGAGAAGTGAATTGAAACAAAAAAAGGTCTGAAATCAGTGGGAACAGCACCACAAGAGTCCACAATAGTCCAGACCACATTTTTTGTTTCTTCCAGTCTACAGAATTGAAAAACAATAAAAGGTGCACACAGCACCTTATCTTCTGTGTATCAATGAGACAATTTATGCAGTTAGCGATTGAGTAATGTGAAATGCGTTGGGTTATCTGAAATTATAACTTTTGAAAAGCCTTTTTATAACAGTTAAATCATCTGTCTCCACAGAGAGTAAAACATTTTTAGTGCGGACTCTAGTTTTATATATATTCATGTACACTTTTTATGTAGCCTCAATATTCATTAAATAGTTTTTTCTGTGATATATGAAAGAGTTGTAAGATTGGTCTGTGGGGTTGGACTTTTTTGGATCCATGTACTTTAGGGGAGGGAGTCACCCCTTTGCTGTCGAAGGCCGCTACTTTCCTATTACTCATGTTGATCTGATTGGCATGATTTCAAAAAAGTTTTTTTTTAATCACAGGTCAAAGCTGGGACTTCATCTTCCCATGAATCCTTCACAAGGATAACAAGGATAAATCATGTGCTTCTGTGGTGTGCAAACATACACAAGCCACATAGCCCACACAAGATGTTAACACCTGGAGTCTTCACTCAATCTAAAAATAGTCTCAATCAGTCAGGATTGGACAGTAACACTGCAGAACAGGTCACACCATTCTCCAATTTATAAGCAAGGCCTAACTTTGTTAGTGTAATGGGTAAATGACCTGAAGTGGCACTAAAAATCAAACATGACATGATTCCACAAGTCACTGACTAAGTACTAGGAAAAACCAACAAGTAATTTAAACTGATGAACTTGAGTAACTCAAATGATTTGCTAATTGCTGAATCCCCAAGTGCTATTGATTCTAATATCCAACTGAGTATCAGATATCAAAGAGCTTATCAAGTGGTGTATTATCTCATTATTGTCTGACTATTGTGAGAACTCTATTTGCTGAAATATATGAAAAAAAAACAAATGACTAGATCTGATGGGTGTGTGGTACTCAAGCCTGACATAGATACTGCCCTCTTAAATCCATGTTTGAAAAGTAGGTGCCTCGTGAGCTGTCAGAACTTAACTGTCTGTTAGACCTGCCCCCTCAGTAGCCGACCCTGCTCAGTCGTTACTGGCACAAGCCTGTCCATTTTCTAGAATGTTAAGGGACCGCGTCAATAAAAAGGATTGTTATTGTCAGTCCAGTTTGATGTTATTGTCAGGTCCGTGCCCCTGTACCTAGGGGTTGTATATTTTCTGGTCCTCAGTGATGTTGAACTGGCTTTTCTCCAAGCACTGTATTATGGTTCATACTGCTGTTCCTAGCTGAAAGCACTCATGGGAGAGCAACTGCTGATCATCCACATTAGCTACAAACACATGCTCCTTGTTAAGAGAATATAACAACCTACCCGAACCTTGTTGAGTTTCTGCTGTTTCTATGCTGCCTTCCTTGAGACCTGGACCATCTGACCATGCTGTTGGCTGAACCTTGTTAGTATCGTGTTCCTGGTTCTATCCCTGGGCAAACTCCCACTGCCTGGAGGTTTTGTTTTAATTTTCTGTCTCCCTTACCAGTGTGACTTTGCAAGAGTTTGCAACTGGGATCCAACTGAGCTGCAGACTGTAATAGTCCCTGACAGTGATTGCTGTTTAGTGAGCCAATGTCAACTTTGAAATGCCTGGCTGAATTACCTTACCTTGTCTCTTCTCTACAAACCACTAACCACCCTCAAGATGTGAGGTAGCTGTGTACACAACTTTAGTTTTGGAGACCCTGGAAGTTTATATGTGTCTGTGTATTAATTGTAGAACATGCAGACAGTCAAGTAAAGTCTCCTGTAGAGAATGTTGCCACCAGTGGAATTGTCCTCCTCTTGAGAATCCCTTGTAGCTTAATACATTTAAGAACAGAGAGTCCCTGACATCTAATCATTGCAGCATCATATAGTATGATGCTTCAGCAGACTTAGAATTTACACCTTGACAACTAGGTGGCTCTAAGAAATATCTGGGTTAACAAAATAGAGCCGGTAGAAGACAAACATCATCAAAATAACCAGGCTGTGCGGCAAAGAGAGCGAATAACCCATTATAAAGGTAATCTAATATTCTAGGTTTTAAAAAAGAAATACTGCAGTGCAGCAAGGTGAATATTTTATACACTTGCTGCTTCTGTTGATCCAAAAGAAGGCAAGGGTGCTTACATCAATACGGAGTACCATCGTTTTGTAATTGATTTTCATCAACTCAAACTGTTTAGGTAATCATGATGTCAGGGGAGGCACTCTGTACCTCTTAATTTTCCATATCAATAGTCTATTATTTAGTGTTATACATATCCTAGAGATGAGTAAGGAACATGATATTGTAAACATGGTCTCACAAAAAAAAGAAAGAAATACAAACTGGTAGACTGATTGTTGAGGGGGGGGGGGGGGGGGGTTTGTTTGTGCAGTTTCACTTTACAAATTTTCCCAAATCTGCTTTTGCTAATTGCATGTTCATTCAATGGGGTTCTAACTTCATGTTACAATTATCATTAACAAACACATTCTGCTATCTTTATTCATAGTAACCAGAATTGGTCATGGGACCGCCCGAAGGCATAAACTAACACATTCCTTACAAACCTTCTTTTTAACAAATGCTCACGAAGCCTTTCCTCACATAATTTTTCACATAGAAAAGGTGCTGTTCCAGATAAGTCTGGGTCTAGTTTTAATTACCATGATATAACATAATTAATGTGAACATGTCTTGGTGGGCGTGGTTTTAGGGAATGATGTGGTGGGGGGCTGCATTTCATCCTTGGACCAAGGCAACAAAATGTCTTGGGCCATGCTTGATAGTAATAATTATTTCAAGGACCTATGAGGAAAAGAAATGTAGCAGGGGTTCTGTAACTTTAACACATTGGCTTCTCACCTTTTCAGATAAAATAATTATCGTGATTTCATAGGTATACTAGTGGACATTATTTTAAAAAATACCCACCTCGGTGGTTGACATGGGGCTATGTGGCAACCTGAGTACAAATGTCTTCTTTAAAGGTGGTTATGTTCTCCTATAGAGGAATAAAGAACGGCCCCCAAGTTAAAGTAAACTACATAGATAAATATTATCGCCCAGTCCCATTTTTTTATCCTCCACTCTACTATAAAAGATCCTTAAATTGGTTGTTAGATGATGGTCAGGGGAGGGGGGGGGGGGGGCTGAGAGAGAGAGAAGGGAGAGACTAAACAAGAGGGAGGAGGGTAAGAGGGGAAGAAGGAAGGAATACATTTTGACCACAATGGGATGGGAGGGAAAGGGGGAAGACTAAAGAAAAGTACAGACACAGTGATGTGCTAAATAAAATTGGAGATGTATAATCCCAACCAAACTGAGTGTCTACTAAAAAAATAAAAATAAAGAATAGCAATGTATCTGTGCACTGAGATGCTGCAGGTTGACCTTTTTTTCTCTCCAACTCTCGTTAAAGATTATTTAAATACGGCACCGCTAACAGAGTGTAATGCCAACCCTGCTTATGTCTCTGTTTTACGTCTTTCCACCTCCTCTATCTCCTAGGGCTGTGTTTTCCCCCGAGGGGCCAGCACTCACTCACAGCTTTTATTGACTGCCACGGATATAATCTCAGGCTTTTTAATCCAGAGCAGACAGCAGTTCACACTGTTCAGGAGGAAATGGAGCCTCGGAAACGCACAAAATAATTAAAAGTTGTAAACTGTGAAACAGAAGGAGGAGATAAGGAAGAGAAGCTTTAGGTAGCAGTTCAACCAGAAAACTGAGAATTAGCTACTCTGCCAACTCTCTCCCCCACACTCCTCCTCTTCTGGGTACCACATTCTCTCCCTCCTTCGTGTTCTAAGCATCTGTCAGAAAAGAAACTGTAGGATAAAGGAATACAAAGCATTCTTCTCTGCTCACTAATAATCGCTCAAACCACAATACTCTTCTTTTTATTATTAATATTATTACTATAATTTTTTTTTTTTTTTTCATTACACCTTAACTACAACAAAAACAGCTTAAAATGACCAAACTCAAAACATTTAAAATGTGTTTTTCTTGTGGGGGAAAAACAACATCCAGTGCATTAACTTAGCATTTTAAATGTTACATTAAAATAAATGTTCATTAGAAAATAAATGGTGTTTTCTCTCTTCCCGTGATCATTATTAATATGCAGAAGTTTAGAACAGGGGAGCTGGAGAATTTTTACTTTCTGAGGTTATACAATTAGGCTTTTTACACAGGGGCTGTCCAAAAAAAAACCTCAGCAAACAGGGGCCTACAGTCTGTCAGCTGGGCATTAATGCATTTAGAGCTCTGTTCACAAGAAGTAATACAACACTACCTGTGAGCTTTTCAACCACGAGAGGGGTTGCACAAAAAACCTGTGAGAGTCACATCTGAGGAATATTGATGTCAGGAGATAGACTATCACCTGCATGCAAAGCAGCACATTAGTATATCCTCTAGTGCACGTAAGAGTAAAAACACGAGAGGACATAAATAGGTCTTAAATTATTTTTGACTGAAGTCCAAATATTGCATTGAAATTAGAGGCCTGGCTGGAGGAAGTCATCAGTGGAGAAGACTGCAAGTTCTTGACACTTATCCTGTAATGGGTGGTAAGGAGACACATGTGTGATGGTTTGAAGATCCTTTCTACTATGTGGGAAACGGGACTGTTAAACAACAGAATGATTTTGCAGGACACCAATGAACAATCTGAGCAAACAGAGCTATCTTCTGCAAATAATCATTCATATATTGCACATCTCCTAGCTTGTGTGTCCAGAGATACAGTCTTTGTGATGGTGCTACCAAATTACGGGGAGTGGTTGGGAGTTTTGATAGTGTACGTGCATGCCATATGTATTGTACCCTATCAGTTCCCTATCTTATGTTCAGGACATCCTTATGGGTTTTTTTTTTTATACAAGTGTTGGGCTAAAAAGCAGAGGTCTTCACAGGAGCCCATTAGTTCAGTTAGATTGATATTTAATATTGTGTCCAATGGTGTCATACCTTTTGAATGGACAAGAACTGGAAGAAGATGTATTTAACAGATATGTCTATGCAGTGGTTGTCTGACCATTTATCATATTATTACCTCTGGTCCAGGTTGGAACATCATATCAGTTGTCTGACCATATATCTTATTGTTAACTGTAGTCCAGGTTGTAACATCATAACAGTTGTCTGACCATAAATCGTATTGTTACCTCTAGTCCAGCTTGGAACATCATATCAGTTGTCTGACCATATATCGTATTGTTGCCTCTAGTCCAGCTTGGATCATCATATCAGTTGTCTGACCATATATCGTATTGTTACCTCTAGTCCAGCTTGGAACTTCATATCAGTTGTCTGACCATATATCGTATTGTTACCTCTAGTCCACCTTGGAACATCATATCAGTTGTCTGACCATATATCGTATTGTTACCTCTAGTCCAGCTTGGAACTTCATATCAGTTGTCTGACCATATATCGTATTGTTACCTCTAGTCCAGCTTGGATCATCATATCAGTTGTCTGACCATATATCGTATTGTTACCTCTAGTCCAGCTTGGATCATCATATCAGTTGTCTGACCATATATCGTATTGTTACCTCTAGTCCAGCTTGGAACTTCATATCAGTTGTCTGACCATATATCGTATTGTTACCTCTAGTCCAGCTTGGATCATCATATCAGTTGTCTGACCATATATCGTATTGTTACCTCTAGTCCAGCTTGGAACTTCATATCAGTTGTCTGACCATATATCTTATTGTTACCTGTAGTCCAGGTTGTAACATCATATCAGTTGTCTGACCATATATCGTATTGTTACCTTTAGTTCAGCTTGGATCATCATATCAGTTGTCTGACCATATATCTTATTGTTACCTGTAGTCCAGGTTGTAACATCATATCAGTTGTATGACCATTTTTGATTAAAATAGAGGTACTTCTATCGAAGAAAGAAGTCCCCCAGGATAAGCCATCTTGGTTATTTAATCCTGCCCAAATTTTTATATATCTATATGTGCATATGGTGCGCTCGTCAAACAATGAATCATTTTCTGGTGTGAACAAGACATCATCTTATGTTACTATAGGCGAAGTGATGCTGATTCATCATTGTGTATATAATGTATGATGCTGCTCTATGAATCATCCACCAGGAAGAAAATAACACAAGGTTTTTTTTTCACTTTCCCACAGTTCTGTGTATGAACAATTCACACGTGGGTAGGTGCATTATGAGTTATGATATATGTTACATCCCACAATAAACCTGAAACACACAGAAAAAATCTTAAGTTTTCCGAAACCACTCTATGTACTGCTGTTACCTGCGCTATATGACTACGCCATTACCAAAGGTCACCTTTTGTGAGGAAATTACATAGTCTCACTAAGTAGAAAAACATTTCATTTATACATCGTTTAAACTGTATTGAAAGTAAGAATACAGATTAAAGGTATTCGAAATCAGAACTGGCAGATTTTATCTAGATAATACAATTATTTACTGTATGCATGTGTTGTCAATTTTGCTAGCTCAATAGGAGCTTTGTAAAAAGTGGGGGGAAAATAGCGCAATCGCTGTTCAGTAATGTATAATGGCGATTCCGCCTTTTTAGAAGAGCGGGAGAAAAACACCTCCGCCAAACAGTGTTCTTCAACACTTTTCAACACCTGAATCTTTATACTTTGGCTGCACCAGCGCAATGATAGCTGGCGCCATCAGGAAGCATGTAATCTGATTAATGGGGAATATGATTTATTCATGGTATTGTTTGGTGCTATCTGCATGTGTGCTGAGTTTATACATTACCCCCGATATATGCATTGCCAGTAGTGTTACCACCTTTTCTTCCAAAAAATACCGGCCATGCTACAACTTCCATAGACTTAACATTGGGGTCAAGTCAAAATACTGGCCAGGTGGCAACTCTAATTGCCAGACAATGGTGCTTTTTAATTGGATAAACTTCTGTTTAAACAATATTTAATATTAATACAAACCACCTACTTACAAAAGTTGATAATTATTAAAATATAGTGTGTATCGGTAGATAAGAACCATTCAGTCCATCTAGCCTTCCATATTTCTGCTTTCTATTATGTTCAGGATTGCCAGATGCTTATCTAAGATGCTTATCTAACACATAACTAAACTTCCTCACTATATTGATTCTCCGTATGAATCTACATTTTTTCGGTCATCTCCCCTCTGTCTCATCTTTCTTTCAAACTATTCAAATTAAGATCATTTTCCTGATCATGTTTTTTTTTTGTAAATTATGAGCCATTTAGGTAGCTATTTTGTGTGGCGCTCTCCAAAATATGTATTTGGGAGATGCAGTCTCCATTACTGCGTACAATACTTTACTGCATACTCTACTCCAAGTGAGGCCTTTCCAGGGCAGAAAAGCCTGTGTACAGCACTGCTAATGAAATTATGTCCGAAAGCAAAGGAAATTCTGAAGTCTGAGGCTCAACCCAGTCATATCTGAAATGTGTATGACTTGGTGAAATTCGTGAAATGGTGACTTCCTGCTAAAGCCTGTTAACTGGATGCCTGCTGTACATGTGTATGTAAGGCAAAAGAGGGTTATCTTGAGGAATTAAAGCCCTAGTGGGTATTAAAAAAAAACCACTGATTAATTGTGTAGTGTTTATGCCTTGTAGGTAGCCAGGTGACATAGTGAGACTTTGGGATCACAAGTTGTGATCTCTTGCTAAATCTCCATTTCTCAAATCTTATAGGCCTACTGGCCTACAAAAGAATGTCTGTGACTAGGGTCTCTCCATGTCACCTTTCCATTTGACTTTTCCCGCTTTGCTGCTTGTCTCATACTCCTCTTGGATTGTCGTTTTTTTTTATTTTTTTTATTTCCCTCTTTCATGCCACAAAGAAATTTCATGTTAATGAGTCTCTGTGTTTGTTGTAAATCCCCGTTTACAAAAGGAGCAACCACACAGAGCTGTCCCTTTGGTTGAAATCTTTTAGTAATCCCCGTTTCCAGCGAAGCCGTCCTCCCTCTGACATGTTTCTAATCCTTTGTTTCTTTCCCTTGGATCACATCTAAATGATTGCCGCGACTAATTAACTTTTTTTTTTTTTCTTTCTCCAGGCCTCTGTTGTCTTAATTAATTTCGCAAATACTTCATTCCGTTCAGCCAGCCGCAAGTCTCAGCGGTGCAAAAAAGTTACACAAAATAAATAAATAAATCAAATAAACTAGTAAGGATTGAAAACGATGTGTATTTTTTATGTCGCTGTCATAAAAGCAGTCTGTTCTTCTTATCAGCATTGCTCAGATATTTCAATATTTAGATAGGGGAATCTGGGACAACCCATAAACAAATCACTGGAACATACAGTATAATGACTTTCTATTATTATTAATTCAGGGCCTTGTTTAAAAAAAATCAATAAAAATCCTCCACATTAAGAAATATTTTAATTCTCACCTGAGCCTTAAAAACAAAGCATAGCATAAAAAGCTCTCTTTTTTTATCATAAAAATCAAGGACATGCATGGCCTTTTATCATAGGATTTAAAAGGCCGATATAATTCTCTGATGGAACATAACAGACGCACAACTCTTAAAACTTTCTTGAGAGAAATTATGTAAACATATTTTTCACTGTCTTTTCATGGTTAGACCAGAAAGATATTACTGATTACTGTTAGCACAATATTCTCTGTAATTGCTTATATCATTCTCATTAATGAGCTTCTCCAAAAAAAAAAAAAAAAAAGTTTATATTTCATTAGTTATGCCATGAAAGTTTAAACTATATTGGATGTTTATTTTAATTCTGTGGTAAAGTAGGCCTGTCACCCAAAAAAAAAACATTAAAGGGACTGGACCACCTAAGCATTATTTTAAGTGTAGAGACTAAAAAATGGGAAATGTGTAATTTGCATATTAAGCCACAGGTGATGTCATAAGCATAAACCATTTAAAATACATGTTCTCCAAATGTAGGCATTTGCTTGCAATTGTGCATCCCACAAGGTATTGATCACTTTTAATCATTTTTCATTCCCTACATTCACAGTATCAGCAATGTTTAGGTGACACTGTCCCTTAAATTTTTTTTACAGTGAGATTGTTGGAATTACAATTCCCTTATAAAGACAGCTACCTCCCAACAATGCCCCAGCAATGAGGAATTCCAAGGGCGTGGCTTGGAAGGGGGAGTGTCAGCACTGCTGAAAGGTCTACAGTCATACTAAGCATGCGTAGACTTCTCCGCATGTACAGTTTTCCTTTTCCTGTTTCCCGAACATAGAATAGGGGTCTTAAATTAGGGATCTGTCCCATGTAAAGTAGTAGAGGAGCAAGATATTATTTGAAGTTGTTATGGTTGGCCTTCCTGGGGAACTAGTTAGGATCCTATTGTTTTCCCCCCGTGGATGACTTTTCCTACTCATCTGTGGACTAGGCTACCACTTAAGGTCTTTTAGTGTCAAACGACTTTGAGAAACATTCTCTGTAATCCTTCGTCTATTTTAGAGATTGAAAAGAAAACCCTAAGCCTTGTCATTTTTTTAGTTCGCATTCAAGACATGAAGAGAAAGAGAATAATTAATCACATGTATTTTAAACATTCTACTCAACCCGAAAAAAAAAAAAATTCCAATAAGAGACTCGAGTGTGCAGGATAAACCATCAATGTCAAATTAAAACCCAATATCTAAAGTTTAATATTCTTCATTTCATGCTATTTTAATCTTTATCACACTAGTAAAAGTACATTTGCAGGGTTTTCTTTTTCTTCCTTAGCGCAATTTCAAACAGTATCTTACTTTAGAAAGTCCGTACTCCTATGAAATTGCTTCCAATGGATGACTGATAACTTGCTAGACAAGTGTATCAGTACACGTAGATCAATACTTTTTGCCACTTCATTTACCTGTCTTGTCACTGTTGAACTATTCCCTGATTCAGTGTTGCAAGTGATGGTTACACATTAAAAAAACGTATTCTCTGGAGACGCTTAAAGGGACACAATCCTAAAAAAAAAAAAAAAAAAAGTCTCTTTTTACACATTTAGATTAAAACATTTAGATTCTGGACACTTCAATAATAAATAAAAACATAGAAACATAATAAAAGAAAAGGCATATGTTTGAAGGGCTGCCTTGAACAGTGTGCATGTGCTTCATGTATGATGTGGCTACTGAAGCTTGAAAGGTGATCACTGTTGTCCTTATTTTCATATGTTTACCCAGAATCCCTTGCAGTGGGGATAGCATGGTAAATCGGAGATTTCTATTTGAAAACTGGATTTTGCATATGTGTGTTTAATAATGTTTCTGCTACTTAGTGATATTATAAGGTCAGAAATACATTGGTTATTTAAAAAAAAAATATATGGGTGGTGAACAAATTAGAATCTTGGAAAATCAGAATACATTTATAGATTTCCTGGGTGAAATCAGTCCAGTTTTGACTTGATATTTATAGGGTATACCGTATTTGCTCGATTATAAGACGAGGTTTTTTTCAGAATTTTTTTCTGAAAAATCCCCCTCGTCTTATAATCGAGGTCGTTTTATAATCTGACCTCAAATTGAGGTCAGATTATAAGACAGCGATCCAGGTCCCCAGCAGAGCTGCAGGGGACCTGGATCCCCCTCTCTAACAGCAGGGGATGTCTGCGCAATGAGCGCAGACTCCCCTGCTGCAGCCCGGCACGACCGCCTGGACTTCTATGAAGAAGCCGAGTACTTCGCACAGACATCCTATGCTACCCCACTAGCCACCAGGGTGAATCGGGCAGCTGGGGGATGTCTGCACGATACGTGCAGACATACTCCATGCTGCCCGACACCTCCGTCTATTATGACGGACCAATTGTGCGTCATAATAGACGGAGGTGTCGGGCAGCATGGAGGATGTCTGCACGTATCGTGCAGACATCCTCCGGCTGCCCCCACTAGCCACCAGGGATTATGAAACAGGTGAGGGGGAGGGAGGGGGTGGAGGGAGGGGGGAACCAGAGCAACAAGTGGAGGGGGGGGGGGGACCAGAGCAACAAGGGGAGGGAGGGAGGGGGGAACCAGAGCTACGAGGGAGGGGGGAACCAGAGCAACAAGGGGAGGGAGGGGGAACAGAGACAAGGGGAGGGAGGGGGAACAGAGACAAGGGGAGGAATGGGGGGGAAGAGACAAGGGGAGGAATGGGGGGAAAGAGACAGAGACAAGGTGATGGAGGGTGGGGAAGAGAGAAACAAGGGGGGAGAGACAAGGGGAGCGAAGGGGGGGACACAGAGAGGGGGAGAGAGAGAAAGCTGGGGGCAAGGGAAAGAGGGAGGCAGCATTGGAACATAAAAGGAAATAAAAACAAGAAATGCATTTTTTGATATCATAATTCTTTATTAAAAAAGCAATTTACATGTGAATATATACAAGTTGAACTTTTTTCCTATAGGTTAGTCTTATATTCAGGCTTTTAGTTTTTTTCCTAATGGAATATCCAAAGTTTGGGGAGTCGTCTTATAATCGAGCAAATACGGTATATATTTTATGATATTGGTTACCATGTAGAATAAATGTGACTTACTATGCAAATGAGCTACTTTAGTGGGTATGTGTAATTTGCATATCAAGCCACAAGGTGATGTCATAAACAGGAGACAGCACAGACACATTTAACACTTTTTTTTTTTCATTTAAAGGTGTACTCAATAAAGAGAGAATCGAGTGACTTGAGATGGGAATTTCAAAATTAAGGCCACAGTAGCTGGAGTTGGAAAAATTGAGCTGCATTGTTTTTCCTACTTAATCCAGGGGTCTGCACCCTGCAGCCATCCAGCTGCTGATGAACTACATCTCACATAATGCTCTTTCAGGCAAGAGGCTGGCAGAGGAGTATGGGAAATGTAGTACTGCAACTTCTGGAGGGCCACCGGTTGCAGACTCCTGCCTTAATCTATTTGCTTGCAAACACAATATACAGATCATGTTTAATTATACTGATATCTGGAGTGTACCTTTAAGACAATTCTGGGACAAGGTTCTAAAAGAAAACCACTAGCATTTCTCTTGTACATTTAAACCAAATGTGTAATTTGAAAACACGCCTTTCTATATTGTTCCACAATGTTTCTTTCTCCCTAGCTTATTATGTAAAGACACCATGGAAACCATTTTCTATGTGTCTGGTAAGACAAGTGATCCTGGATCTATTTTTGTGTGCTCTGTAGCACATGTTGATGTTTCCACTGATGCATACGTGTCTTTATTTTCCTTGTAGGTAATTCTGACTTCCACCAAACACACTGAACCATTATTCTGACCTAGCGAGGCAGCTTCTGTTCTGAAATTCACATGTGCCAGGCATAAAGCACAAGAACTGCTCTCCATACATTATCCCTATTGTGAAGTGTAACATTCCTCTTTACTTCAATATTTAGATAAACATACTTCACATACTTCACTAAACATACTTACATGTGATAAGCAAGTAACATTGCTAGTTGTTAACTGTGGATGGGGCTGTGCGAGGGGTAGGGGTGAGTTGGAGGGGGCAATAGGATTACAGTAGGTTTACAGTACAAACACTAACTTGTGTTGACTGAATCTACAATAATATTCAAACAGTCACATTTCCCATATTGCTAGCTGGAGATTATTATATTTGTAGTTATTGACTGGGATTGTTACACTGCACACTAACTTTTTTGCTGTTGACTGCAGCTCCCATAATATACAGCCAACCCATTACTGGCTGAATACCATAGGAATTGTAGACTGGGGTAATAGTGGCTAATCTTTACCACCCCAGCTATTGTAAACTTCCCATGATGCTTAGGTACATGCTGGTCTGTTAGGTATGACTACCATGGTTATATAATGGTTAGAGTTGAGTGGACACCTGGATGTTCGGGTTCGGCGGGTTCAGCCGAACTTCGTAAAAAAGTCCGGGTTCGGGCTCGAACTTGACCCCGAACTTGACCCCGAACCCGAACCCCATTGAAGTCAATGAGGACACGAACTTTTGGCCACTAAAATGCCTCTAAAAAAGTCCTGGAAAGGGCTAGAGGGCTGCAAAAGGAAGTAAAATGGGGGTAAGAGTAGGACAAGTGCCCTGCAAACAAATATGGATAGGGAAATAACTTCAAATAACATAAAATACATACAAATTAAAAATACAGCTAACCCATAAAATAGCACTAGATGGAATCTTTGATTTTAGTTTTGGAAGAACATAAATCTAAATCTAAAGCATGGCTGCCAGGAGGATCAACAGAATTATCCATTTGAGAGAGGGTTGGAGTGCAGGGTATTCTCTTTCAGTTTATACTAAGTGACCCATAGGTTGAGGAGGCGGTGACCGTGGCGGTGTAGGTGGAAGCGGCGCTGGAGGAGGAGGTAACCAGAATTTTTCAAAGTGCGCTGTAAGCACAGTATTGGACTGTTCTATTTGACTCTCAGATATGAAGTGCACCGCAAGACGCAAATGTACTATTTAGCACCCAAAAAAATTTGAATTTTTCAAAGTGCGCTGTAAACACAGTATTGGACTGTTCTATTTGACTCTCAGATATGAAGTGCACTGCAAGACGCAAATGTACTATTTACCACCCAAAACTATTCAAATTTTTCAAAGTGCACTGTAAGCACAGTATTTGATGGTTATATTTGACTCTCAGATGTAATACATGTAATGCTATTGCTATTCTATAAACCGAAATAGAGTCCCCATTCATAAGAATTCATAAGAAAGACATTCGGTTTATAGACTTTCGGTTTATGGAATACATGTAATGCTATTGCTATTCTATAAACCGAAAGTCTATAAACCGAATGTCTTTCGGTTTATAGACTTTCGGTTTATAGCCGAACCCCGAACTCCAACACGAACATACAGTGGAATGTCCGTGTTCGAGTCCGGGGTCCAAAAACCGTAATGTTCGGTATGAACCCGAACAGTGCGGTTCGGGTTCGCTCAACACTAATAATGGTTCAATAAATTATTAACTTTTGTAACATTTGCCCCCCACCAGGAAACCCCTCTCCTGAGCCAACACAGGTAGACAATGGGGAGGAGGTAGGAGGTATTGAGGGCACTGGGGATGATATGTTGTGCTAATAGTTTAGCTTTAGATTGTTTAGATGTCAGAAATTAGTTCTGCCTCCTCACAATATCACTTTTACCATTATTGATTCTATGGATTTGTCTCCCCAATTTTCTATAATAAATTGCTGATTTCCACACATTGTGAGTCCCTTTCTGCTTTGATATGTTGCCAGCCTCCCCCGCCCCCCCCCCCCCCGCCCCGGGAAAAAAACTTGTGGACTCCCATGTGGACATGCACATTTTATATTCTCACAGGTAGTTTTATTACAGATTTTTATGATACTTTGAAAGTAACATTGATGACATATCCTTTACATCGTCATATCTTTAGAAGAGCTCATCCCTTTCACCTCCTCAGAGACACCTGGTTAGTTATGATTTATTTAAAGGTTTCTGCCTTAGTTAATGTCCAATACTTCTTCATGTAAAAGGGGATGCTCAAATCTGCCATATCTCATAGTGAGCCATGTAATGAACTGTGCAGATCCCCACGGACAGGTAGAATAAAATAACAATCACCAATGACACTAATTGCTACCATCTCTGCAAAGAGAGTTGGCATTTTGTTTGACCACAAATCCTATGCACCACTTAGCTCTCGAGAGCTGATACTTGTCAATCATGCTATACATAATAATGTAAAGATTCTATTGTCAGGGGAGAAGAGGAAAAGAAAATGTAAAGACTTATCCCTGAGTTCATGGAACGTGTAGCAAATTGAGCACTATTTAGTAAATTATATATTTGTTAAGTATATAAGATAAATGAGGGTAGACTAGATGAACAATCAACGTTTTCCCCTGTCAGTGAAGAGGACACATGTCCTAAATGCTTGTGTTTAACAGAGAATCTGTTTTTCTACAATAAAAACTTTTCATCCAATTTTGGGAATATCTTTAATGGTTTTCTCATTGACATTAGTTGAATTTAAAAATGTACCTCCTATCAAAACAAAAGTTAAAAAAAAATAACATTTTTAGACAGAACAGAGATGGATTGTTCAGGACAGAATCAGAAGCATTAGAAGACCTGAACGTTTTTACAAAGGAAGCTTATGTTCCGCCACAGTTGAAATCCGAGGTGCAAACAGCTGTAGGAAACCCCAGAAACAAGAGCTGGCTATAGAGGGATGATTAATGTCAAAATCATAAAGTTGGGACCCGAGGAAGGCAGAACTGGGTCAAAGTTTGGTAAACAAGGAACAGGGGGGATATTGGAGAGATGCAGAAAAGATGACATGTTGAGTAGGGGCTGTAGGCTGCCATGTCACAAGAGAGTTAATGTGAGATAGTGACAGTATGAGCTTATTCATACCTACTGAACACTAGTTAAGCAAGCTAGGCGTTATGGAATTATTGGCTAAGCTATGAGTGGAGTGATTGTAGTCTTTACCATTAGTCGGGAGTTTCTATGATTCTTCAGATTTTCTTTGGTTTAATCCAATTTCACACCAATGAGCTAAACCGGGTTTCAACCTTACTGTATCCATAGCGAATAATTGCTCTAGTGCATAATGACAGTGTTTTAACATTTTCGAACATCACTGCATATGGGATTTAAGACTATGAAGTAAAATGTATTGTGTAGAAATTTATGTTGCTAATTAAAGTGTACCCAGCCTCTCCTGAGAATCACAAGTCTCCTCTAAGACCTTCCAAATTATAAATCAGGCAGGTAAATGCAATTTATTAAAATATTTGGAAAATCTGTGCATAATTTTAAAAATAGGACTTTGCAACAAGGAATCGTCCTCTGACATTATTCAGCAGATGGCTTTATGTCTATTGCTGTTTCTTGATCTAATACTCTATCATTATCCTCTCTGGAGCATTATCCTCTCTCTGCTAAGTAGTATATTATTAAATAGGAACAATAAAAAAAGGAGAAACTCGTGGAAAACCCATTCCTTCATGACAGGGCCAGGTTTCCAATCAGACTTTCTAGCTTAATGCTTTGTAAAGATAAGTCGGTCCATGCTCGTACCTATAGCTACACAGAATGTTGTCCATTTCCCATCCATCCATATTCCATCGATGTCCTGTCCACAATGACTGTTTGTTTGTTTTTTATTATCATTATTGGGCTATTGAGAGTTCTGGCTGCTTTCTAGGGCTCTTTCGGAAGTAAATCAAGTTCTGTTTATGGTAAGACATGATAATTGTTAGGTCTTAGCCCACCAAAGAATGTGTGTTTTGACATGATTTGTGCTTTATTTCATTGTAGTTCCCATATGACGCTTTGTGGCATAAACTCATCTATCAATGTTTGTTTGTGGAGGGGAAGGCCTAACTGTGATCTTTATATAATAGTGCTGGAAAGATACCAAGATATAAGTAAGTAATGGCATTATATCAGCAGGTAATTTTATGATGACTTTTAGCTTTGGGTAGCATCACTGAGTCCACTTCTGCTCTGCCACCTGATGCATCATTGGCAGAGGCACGTTGCAGTTTTTCTCTTGGTAGGAGCTGACATCACATCCTACTGCATCCTAAACAAATAGAATGCCTGGTTCCTATTCTCCCAGAAGACTATTTGGCTTATAAAACTCGACAGGAAACTAAAACACAGAGACTTGGTAGACTAAACGGCACTTAATATTTTATTATGGTGCGCCAAAAGTTAGGAGGCAGTAGATGTGATTTCACCCTTAGAAACAAAATACCCTTTTTGTAACCCTAGATCAACTAGCGCATACTGCACCATATTTAATTATCCAAGGAATATCTTTTTCCTTTCAATAATACATGAAATCTGTTTACGGAAATGTGTTCTGCTCTGTCTTAGTTTAGTTTTGTTTAATAGGGGCTCTAGTGTTCCCCTGGTACTTATGGGTAAAGTGAAATACTTCCAATTTATCTAATTGAGCAATATTATAATTGTCTGCCTTCACCTTATTGCGTGTGTTCTACATCCCTGACATAGCTGTGAAAGAACGGGTCAATAATTTGGATATCTCTGTAGAGGACTGGATTGATGGTGTTTCTCTTTGAATATCACAATATATAGTGTGAACAGTAATCTTACTTATATTCGTAGCATGGTCGGAGATTTTACTTGACTGCAGTTGAATTGATCCAATGAACTCTCCCAAATACTTAGAAAAAACATTTATAAATAATTTAACAGTACTTTACACCATAGTGAGAATGGTCGTACTATTAATATTTTAATATGATGTACCCGCCAACTAATCTTCTCATGGGATTGGCCAAATATTAAACTAAAACCATTAAGAATAACCATTTGTGTACATCATGAGGAAGACCAATGACCATGTAATCTGGAAAGCACCTTCAAGCTGGCTAGTATATAATTTCAAACTGTGATAGTAAATCTTGGGGTCTATTCACTTAAAAGTTGAGCAGTGGTGAACGGACAAGGGAACTGCAAAAAGCAGACATTAATAGCTGCATTGTAAAGACAGATATAATGTTATAAAGGGGTTTAACTGTTTAACTGTGTGTCAGGAATAATTTATGGGTGGTTTACGCACTGTGTTTAAGAAGAATAGTGGAATTGTCTATCTACTTTATAAAATATTCTACCAGATTTAATAAAATAAATATTTCTTGTGTGGCTTTCCAGACAGCCACACAAATAACACAATAACTCACAGCCACACACACACACACACACAGTCACACAAATATAAGCACAGCCACACATACACAAAATGACACCATCATACATACACATAGTCACACAAATATACATGTAGTCACACATACACACAGTCACACATTCATATAGACACACATATACACTGTCTCAAACACACGCACACACAATCACAAATACAAACAATTCAAAAGTACACACACACACACACAAGTATATCAGTAAGCATATTTGCATTTTTATGCTTAGCTATAGCATACCGCCTGAGTATATGTTTGCATACAATACAATCATGTATTAACACGGCATACACGGAGATAGCACCAAATAATGGCACTATCAGCGTGTGTGCCTATGTATAAAGCAGAATCCTGACAAATGTTGGAAGTCTGTACTTCATCCGCCGGTTACGTACCTTTTGGTATGCCGGTTCAAAGTCATACACAGATACACACACAGTCAAACTTACACACACAGGCTGTTTTTTCCCCTCCTTTCTGGTTTACCTTTTATTTTGCAGGGAGTGGGATGGTCCACATGGTATGCCTCTCACCTACCATGTTTCCCTGTAGCCAGCATCTCTTTTTATACGAGTGCCAGGATGCCACCTGACACTCCAACTTTATTGAAGTGGTGATGCTGACATCCTTAGCCTCGGGGTGGCTCTTTGTGCACCTTGGAGAAATCTGAACATGCTGCATCCCAGTTCAGACTTAACTGCCCCTTTGCCAAAAGCCCCCCCCCCCAACCCACCTATGCTCAAAACCAAATTACATTAGACAGTTTTTTCTGTTCCACCATGAATTAGGCTAGTGGTATATTACAAGGTCATAGACTGTCCGGAGAGTGAGTTTGTTCTACACGTATTGCATCATGATAACTCACAAAGCGGTCCAAGATTTTGAAAACCCAATGTATATATTTGAATAGACAATATGAAGGAAAAGCAACATGAACATAAAGTAGGAAAATTGTCTTCTACTGTCTTAATAGCTGTTCTATAGAGTGTTCCAACCCCTTGCCTACCATACGAAATCAAGAACTACTGGCGAAGATAAGTGACTTTTAAAACATCAATATATATGGAAATTACATATAGCAGTGGGATGCATTCCAGTTTGTCAGGTGGGATATTTTAGATAAGTCTCGACGGTGTCACAGTGAGGGTGTTTTCTACTGGCCAATTGAAACCAAGTGTAAGACCGTTTGTTCCTGGATGTCTAATGAATAAAAGACAGTGGGGCAAAATTTATGAATCTGGGGGGGGGGGGTGGGGGGGGGGGACCAGGCATAAACACATGGTCCACAATGTTACAAGGAAAACGTATGAAAATACGAGAATCCACACAAGCTGATGAAGACGATAAAAACCTTTTTAAAATACTTTTAAAAAAGGGAAAAAAGAACTTTAGAAATCCTGTTATCTTGGAAATCATACGGTATTTGTTTTTTTTTTTAAGGAAATTTAAGGGTCTGCTCAATAATTAGAGAAATGCAGGGAAATGAGACGGGAATTTCAAACTTTAGGCCAAAGTAGCCGAGCTGGAAAAATTCTCCAATGAATGAGAGAATATTTCCATCTCAGCTACTTTGGCATTTAATTATTTGAAATTCCCGTCTTGATTCCCTGCAGTTCTCTCTTTATTGAGTAACATAGAATGGGTCAGCAGATAAGAAACATTCGGTCCATCTAGTCTACCCAATGTTCTAAATACTTTTATTAGTCCCCAGTTCCCTTTCTTATATCTAAGAGTCTTGTGTCTATCCCACTCATGCTTAAACTCCTTCACTGTGTTTACCTCTACCACTTCCGCTGGAAGGCTATTCCATACATCCACTACCCTCTCAGTAAAGTTTTTCTTAGAAGCAATATACTATGTGCCGTGTTTTGATTTATTAAAGTATTTTTTGGGAAATGCTTAAACTTAGTATGCAATAACTAGCGTTATTAAATAAAAGTTTGGCTATGGTCTTTTATACCCTTTACCTAGATGGGGTCTCAAAGTTATTGGTATAGGTAACAAAGCACGGTATTCAAAGCTACACCTGTCAGGTAAAGTCTTTCTCTGTATATTTGCTGTGACACAGCAGCTTAGAGGTCTACATTAGACTTCCAGAGAAATCAGGCAGAGATGGTTACAGAGAATTTATTTTTTACTAAAACTTATTATGGAGGTTCAGTCCCTTTTTTTTTATCTTGGTAATGCCACTATTGTTGGCAACTCTTATTATTCACCCATAATTATTATTTTGAAAAAAATGGGTTTGGAGCTGTGTAATATTTAGATAAAGTGTGGCACCTAATAATAAAATAAAATAAACATACAAATACTATGGATACCCACTTAAACAAACACTGCCTTCCTTAGTATCCCTCATAGTGCTCAATAACAATGCCATGATCACAAAATGGAGGGGCACAGAATGTTGTGTGGAAAGAAATAAAAAACACAAAAAGCAATAGTGTAATCTGTTTGAAAGTATGTAATTCTGCTGGCAGTATAATTAAAGACTCTTCACGGCTGACCTCCTTTAAAAGCTTCAGATTTATTCCAATGTAAATAATATCAAAATAGGAAAAAGACACAGACTCTGGGAGGAAAAGATAAAAACAAACACTACCTTCCTCCCCACTTAACGCATTTCTCACAGGCTTAATCATAGGCCCTCCCCCATCTATTCCACATCTAATTTATAAAAGAAGAGGGGGCCTGTCCACGAACATATATAAACATGGTACGATGAAATAAAAGCAAATGCAGATTAAATGAAGGCAGCGGTATAAATCAGGTAATAGAAAATGGACATATATTACATAAAGTGTAACAGAATAAAAGACAGAAAAAGCCAGGAAATAAAAATGAATGTTATGAACAAGAGGGGAGGAGCTATCTGCTAACATATCAGGGTGTGTGAGCCATCATTCATGCACACAAAAGTGTTGGGATGTATAAAAGTAGGTGACATTTTGTTTCACTTTTCCAACACTCCTATTATAAATCATCTCCCAGTGTATACTGTATACATCTTTTTTTTACATCATTCATTTCCACTATAGATACTATTTTGGTGACAAGATTATCAAAAACACTATCAGATCAACGTACTTATGTTTCTAAAAGTGTGTACAGTTGGTAAACGTCATGTTTGTTTAGTATGGTGCCATGTTAATTTAGGTGTCTGCCCCTGAAATAAAAATTATTTATAAACTCCACATGCTGTATCTATAATTTGCCATACTCAACATTTTTTTTCCCCAACGTGTACAGATTTTATTTATGCTTAATATTCCTAAGTACTCACAAGTGCCGAATCTGTAAACATAAATTAAAAGATCTATTAAAGCAAGTTGAAACCAAAAATGAGATAAATGAGATAAAAATAAGGCCATTTTTATTTTTCAGTTTAAATAAAAAGTGATCCCCAATGGTTAATTCAATGATTGGATTGTGTTAAAGTTTGGCGAGAGGGATATCTGACCAATATAATAATTAATTTAACATGAAAACACCATTTAATACTGGTTATATGGAGTAAAAATGAAAAACAATGACATTTACAGTGTGCAATTAAATGTAACACAAAACCACACTTCCTGCGCACCCTCCTTTATCCTCAAAGATAATATCAGTGCAGAGTTATAATTAGGTTAGGTAAGGTGAAATGGTATAGGATCATTGGGACAGGTGGTGGGTGTAGAGAATAGAAGAATACCAGAAACTGTCTCTCCATTAAGGATAAACAAATTATAAAAAGATACAGAAACCTTTGGGTTCGAAAAATTGGAGAATAGCTCGAAGCGGTCGACTTTGGAGGTCAGCTTTCATTTTGAGACCAAGTCAAATTTGCCACCCAAGTTTGACTTAGAGAAAAAGAAACAGGTTTGAATCTTCCCCATTGAAATTAATGGGAGGCAAAATTATCGAAAAGCTATTTTTGAGACTAAGTCAATTTCGGCACCTGAGTTGAAGAGTTGACCTCCTATTCTTGCATTTTAGTGAATATATTTTTGGGAAAGTGAGAGGGCAGAGTTATAAGATTATAGTATATATCTGAAGTGCAAGATGTCAGAAGCAAACTTTGACCTCCTCCTATTGTACTTGGAAGTTCAGTAATCTCTGATGGAAATAAATGGTTAGTTCCATCTGTCAGGATTTAGGATGTAAGCTTTGTGAATTGTGGGTTGTGATAGGGAGTTGGGGAATATTTTGATGAATGCTGGAAAGTAAAATGGCCACTCCACATCTATTTTAAGGACTGGTCTAAGGTGGGATGAGTGAGCATAACATAACTTAGGACATGTTGCCTGACAAAGAAAGCCAGAGATTCAGTCCGTCAGTCAAGAAGCGATTATGTATGCAAACAATTAGTTAAAGTTCCAGAAATTCTGGCAGCAGAATAGATTAATATTTTAGATCTTTTAGTTTCCATACATTCTATATGCATCAAGTGGAAGGCAACACTATAAACAGTTTGAGAAAACATAAGACATAGGCTGAAAGTCACACAAAAAAAATATAACAAAGAAAAGTATCTTTATAATAAGTCCAAATGGAAAAAAATCCAAACCGTGCATAAAATATTTGATAGACAGGTTTGAAGACTCAAGACGACTTGGGAAAGTATTAAACTTCACTTTCACATTATCAAAACGACACACACACACATACACTTGAGTGATTCTCTTGAAAAACTCAAGTGTTTTCTTTCCTTTTTTTCCTGCTGTTTATTAAGGGCCTACAAAGGTCCGATTGGTATGCACAAAGAACCCATTGTTTAGACACTTATGCACAGGCTGAAAGATGATATGGTTACACCCTGCTCTGCTTAAATAGTTCATTCTCCTTTGCGCTCCCTGAAGGTCCCGAAGTTAAGCGGATGTTCTGCACTGTTGGTCCTGAACTGAACTTGTTTAATTGAGAGGGTTGAATTGAGTGCTGCACTGCACTTTCTGCCAAGTCACTTTATGGCAAAACAAATGGTTTATGATGACGAAAATCTGGTTCTGCATGACTGACAACATTTAAAAGTCCATCCCACAGAGACTTGACTAAATACGCTGTTCCACTGCATGGTACGGCAACGTACTCTAATTACGTGTTTTGTATTTTTCATTATTGTAGAATATATCTTCAAAATGTTACATATTTTGAAACTAATTACAATGCCATGTAATTTAAAAAAATAATAATAATGACCAGAGTTGGTATTTTAAAAGCTGGGCGTGGTAGTGATGTGTAGATAGGCTAGGGATGTCAGATGCACTAGCTAATTTAGTGATAGATATCAAATATCTGCCTCTTACATACAATCGGCCCAAGGAGGGGGCAAAAATTGAGTTTCTCTTGGTGCCCCGTCATTCGACCACCTGATAACATCAGAGATAGAGCCACATATTTGCTGTCAGATAAGGGTCTGAGATTGATTGACAGACAAGACAATTGGATAAAAAGCTCAAAAGTGTTACCTGCTAGGGCATTTAAAAGTGAAAAGTGGTGCAGCCACAGCCCATTAAGAGAGATTAGAGAGCAACCCAAGGTGCAATTGCCCTCCTGCCCCACCTTTCCAGCCCTCACTTGGTAACAGCCCATCAAATCATTGTAGAAAACAAGAATATAAGCAGTCAAACTCAATCTAAGCATCAGATTAATAAGTATAGCAATAGCAATATGTATGTCTACAATATACAAATATATCATGTACATACTGGACTAAAAGAAAGGTAGTCCAGATTGTAGTGGACTACATTTCCCATAATGCTCTCACAGCTGTAACGCTGGCAAAGAATCTAGGGAAATGTTGTCCACATTATCTGGAGTGCCGAAGGTTGCCTACCCGTGATTTATAGTAACAAAGCAATTTAGGATGAAATAAAACGTAGGGCTATTAAGTTCAAACCATTTCCTATCTCTGTTTTTGCTGTTTATACCCCCCCCCCCCCCTCCAAAAAGGGCAAAATATTAATATTATTAATTTTAACATTTATAGCCCTGTATATTCTGTTTGGTTTTTTAAAAAACATTTAGACATTTTTTAAAAGTGTTTGTTATATTTGATAACACCACCTCCCTAGGCAGTGAATTCCATTTATTTATTTTTCTTACTGTATAGAATCCTTTCCACTGCTGTAGACAAAATCCTTGTATTTCTTAAAGTCTACATGGTTGATCACTTTTGCTTTATACAACTCTGTCAATGAGCAGGTCATTGGAGAGCTTTTTATATTGACCCTGGATATATTTCTATCACATTATCCTAAAATTGTAGTTAATCAAAACGACATTCCTTCTAAGGCTTTGGTTGTAACATATGTGTTGACTACATATTTGTAAGGAGTCTGTATTGTGCTATGGAAGTTCATATAGCATCCTTTTTACATTTGACTGCAGGTCAATTAATCTTTAATGCTTCCCTGCTTTGATTCAGTGACCCATTTGCATACAATGATTCTCGTGTTTCTTGTTTACTTTTTATATTTTTGTATTTCAAATAAACTGATCACTGCATCTGGCTTGATAATTAATCACCCAGCCAGTCTTAAAAAAAAAGGATGCAACTGAAAAAAAAATTAGAACTTGGAAAAAAAAAATCTAATTTTAAACTAATCATCGAAAAAGGGAGAAGATGACAGTTACTCTCAGCAGGAAATTGTGCTAATGCTTTCAGATAGAAAAAAATAATAATAACTATGAGTATCTGTTTCACCAGCAGCACTGAACATGGCAAAAGACACAGGCAGCTGGATTTCATGTTTACAATTGAAAGGAGTAAGGAGCTATAGTTCCATTCGAATTGGTCACTTTGACCTTGACATATGTGTCATGACCTTCGCTGCATATGTCTGACGATTTCGTTTTGGCATGGAATATGCCGTTTTCGATTGGTGAAACTAACTCCTTCCTGCTCTGATGAAGCTATATAACACTAAATGTATACACAGTATCTTGTTTTCAAGGTTTAGTTTTACTACTCCGAAACATCAGTGTGAAGCGTGTCCAGTGCCACTGTATTCCTTCTCTCGAGCTATGCCTATGATTTTAGTGGGGGTTTATGAACATTCTACACAGTCTCCAATAACAAAGAAAATGTTGTTTAGTCATTGACTATATAGACTGATCATCCATAACATTATGACCATTGACCGGTGGCGAGCTGGCGGAGGCAGTGTGATGCTTTGGGTAGTGTTCTGCTGGGAAACCTTGGGTCCTGCCATTCATGTGGATGTTACTTTGACATGTACCACCAACCTAAGCATTGTAGCAGACCTTGTACACACTCTCATGGAAACGGTGTTCCCTGATGGCATTGGCCTCTTTCAGCAGGATAATGCGCCCTGACACAAAACAAAAATGGTTCAGGAATGGTTTGAGGAACACAACAACGAGTTCCAGGTGTTGACTTGGCCTCCAAATTCCCCAGATCTCAATCAAATCGAGCATCAGTGGGATGTGTTGGACAAACAAGTCCGATCCATGGAGGCCCCACCTCATAACTTACAAGACTTAAAGGATCTACTGTTAACGGTTTGGTGCCAGATACCACAGACCTTCAGAGGTCTAGTGAAGTCCATGCCTCAATGGTTCATGACTGTTTTAATGTCAAAATGGGGACCTACACACTTTTAGGCAAGTGGTCATAATGTTATGGCTGACCAGTGTATGTGTGCTATGTGCAAAAAGTACACATTATCCGGCAAAAAGGAACTCAGTGTTTCTATACATTTTTTATACTTAGGAGGATGGATGTGTCTATCCTAGTGAGAGTTACATACTTATGTATAAGAGCCCTATAAGATGTCATTCCTGCCAAGTTGTATTTATCATAATGCTCGTCATGGTCACTTGAGGAGATCTACAGACAAACCAAGTTTTAACAGGGTAACTAATAATACTCAGTGATGTACATAGTGATTTGGTAAATTGCATGTTAATTAAAGAAAGCCTAAGGCTCTGGCAGAATAATATCTCTCAAAGACTGACTTAGACAGTCCTAATCTAAGATCCATTTATAACAAATACATCAATTGATTTAAAGACACAGCAGACCAACATGTTTCAAAATAATTAAATTATTTTCTATCCTTGTGTTTTAGACTTATGGTAATTATGTTTAAAGGACCAGTCCAACATGTAAATGACCTATCTGCTTTTATTTAAAGAATATTAAAGTTAAATCATTAGAAAAATCAATGTATTCTTTAAAATGTATCCTGGAAGAAAATATTAAAAAGTATGTTTTTAATATTTACACTGTTTACAGTTATATCATATTTATGTTATTTCTAAATTGTGATTCACTATACACAGTATATATACTAATTTATGTGCCCCTTGGTCACAACTGTCTTTCACAGTGATAGCCTTGTATAAGACATTAATGATATATAAAATAAAAAAATAAAAAATTATAATTTTTAAGACTATAAACGAAAATTATATTTTCTTTTTTTCAGGGAATACCAAATGTGTCGGGGGTTAAAATATTAAAAGTAATGAATGTATAGATATAATTAAAGGGACAAACAACCTCGTCTTCCACATAGTGGTTGGTGGAGTTTTTTTTTTAAAGGCAGACTGCCATGACAATTTTCTATTCTTCAATTTAATTGGAAGCAAGGTATAAATGATTGTAAAATAGTTTTCTTTTTCAGTAATATAGATGTCAGGTTTCATAAGATTATTAAAAAAACAGCACTAATGGACTTACAAGTTACTTGTCTCTAGAACTCCCCCCCCCCCCCCATCTTTAATTCTAGCTAAACAAGAGATAGATCTTATTTTATGGCTTTCATCCTGCGTAGCTGTTAAATCCTATTTCAGTGTGTAGGTGGACAAATGTTGTCAAATTATCTTCAAAGAGATATTCATGACAAGAAAAAGCTGTCAGGCACTATTTGAAAGGATTTTCTTTGCACAACATAAGTGGTAAATAGATCTAAACACAAATAATTTGTAATGAAAACGGCCTTCGTGAAGCTCCAGTTTGATTAAATTTGACATCAGTATTTTTTCCAAAAGCTATCTCACACTAATCTAGTCTCTGTTTAGAGTTGAATAGACTAACCCAGCTCCTAAAAATGAATAACTCCAATGGGGAATGCATGTGGGAGTAGCTTCTGAGCGGTTCCAGTGAAGCTGGACATCGGTGGCTGATTGGACATCCAAATTAAGAGGTTGCTTAATCAGTCTGCACATGAGAGACTGAGTCTGAGGCTATTGGGTCCTGACCTAATGTCATTCTGTTGTGGAATGGGCCCATAGTCATGTGATGATGTCATCAGAAATGGCCACAAAGTTTGCAGATATATCTCTATAGCTCCTTGATATCTGACTTGAATCCCACTGGTGTATGTAACAACTTAGGGATTGCGCTTCCCTGCTTTTGGTCCATGTATCAGGGGTCTGAGGGCACACAATGCTACGTACTCTGGCATCCCCCCCAAATCAGGGCCGAATGGATGGTGTTAGTAATGCCAACGTGATTATCTTGTGACCTTTTTTTTTTTTCCCCAGTGGCACCGCAGCACATGCTGTAGTGTTAAAACACAAATGACATGATTAGTAAACGATCGTCTATATTTATTTTAATTTTAGAGCTGTGTGTGAAATGGCATGCTGCTACTGGGGGAAAAAAAATAATCATTTTTGCAGTATCTGTTATTTAACACCTAATTCATGCGAAGCACAACAAGTCTAAAAAAAAGAAGAAGAATTAACGCTGCTAATTTTAATATCAATAACTTGGGCTGATATGAGCTGCCAGGCATTTTGATGCGTCGTAGCAATTTCAATGCGATATGCATAAACTATAATTACAGAATTCAGATTCTAAACCTGTACACAAAACCAAGTATTCCCAGAAAAGCGGTACTTAGATCTTGCTTCATTCTAGAACAGCAGCTACATCACTATTTGGAGAATGAGACACAACGATTGGCTGATGCTTTGCAATATGTTATTGTAATGACATCACTTTCAAGCATCCTTAGAACCGCTTTGTTTTCAATCTGTAGAGATAATTATATTTCACGTACATAGTAAAAGTGTCTTGTTAATTTGGGGGTATTATAGAATGGGTTCCCAGACCAATGGATGCTGGATTTTTTTTTTCTTGTTCTTTGCATTCCGATGTCTCTCTGATCTGGCCTGCCAGATGGGGCTTCTGGGAGCAGCGGGCGGCTAATCTTCAACAAACGAAGACAAAACGACGAGCTGATGAGTCCACATGCTACATATTAACACCCTGCTGACTTAAAATGCCCTGGGGATGTTATCCCATGAATCAACAGCTTCAAAACATACTGTTGCCATTAAAAAACTAACCATATCAATATTTCTGACAGGCTTATCTAGTATTTCAAACAACTTTACCGGCAAAGCACTCATTGTTTTCATACATTGCATATGAACCCTTGCACATGACATTTAAAAGGCTGTGGAATATACACTGATCAGCCATAACATTATGACCACCTGTCTAATGTTGTGTAGGTCCTCTTCTGATGCCAAAAAAGCCCTGGCCCATTGAGGTATGGACTCCACTAGACCTTTGAAAATGTGCTGTGGTATCTGGTACCAAGACGTTAGCTGCACATCCTTTAAGCCCTGTAAGTTGCGAGGTGGGCCCTCCGTGGATCAGACATGTTTATCCAGCCCATTACACAGATGCTCGATTCGACTGAGATCTGGGGAATTATATATGATGTCATGTAAATAATTATTACATAGTGCAGGCATGTCAAACTGCAAACTTTTAGTTGTTCCCGTACTCCACTCCCAGCTTCTTAGTTTATGGAATAGTAACCCGTCAACGACACATAACATGTGTCTTAATGATCATCGGAGGTGATCCATAATCTACAGTGATGCCATGGTGCATCCATGAGTTAGGGTTAAAATAAGAGTTAGAGTTTAGTTAGGGATAGGGATAGTTTCACGGTTACTTAATCATCGGGTTCGAGGTCAAAATTGTAAGAAAAAAAAATGAGTTTAGGTTATTGCCTTACAACTTGCAAAAAAACAACAGAAAAACATGGGCTATTTCTAAATGCAGGATATATAATAGAAATTATCTGTTTTAGAATTTGGAATTGTGTAAAAGATTTTTCAGGTCAAAGTTAAATGAGAAAATGTTTAATTACAGCTAAACACAAAAACCTCAGACATGTAAAAGCAGCCTCTGTCACGAAGGGGTTAATGGAGATAATAGTAACAAACTGTTTAACCAGAAAAGGTAACTAAACATATTCTCTGGCTTTCAAATATGCAGGGAGCATTACTATTACCTAATTTAATTATACTTGGTTCATCTTCTTTGTCAGGATGAAAGGCTGTGTCCACCTCTCAGATATAGGCCAGCAGCAGCTGGAGGGTCGCAATTCAACATCTCTGATGAAGCATTTTATATGGAAAGCTTACACTGAGATTTATAAAACAACATATTATACCATATTACATATGACTGGATATAAATGTCCTTATGCAACGTTTTGGAAGGATGCTTTTAACACTATTATATAAATTAACAACATTCTGTTTACTTACCTGCAAATGGTAGGACTGGCTCCAGTCTGCCACCCTAGGGTTATTCGGCCTAGGCAGAAATACAGCTTTGCAAATATGTTAAATTATGTATGTCTAAAGAAAATCCATAGCTTAAACAGGCAAGAGATTAGCTGCAGACACCTGGTACCTGTACAAGGGACTTGAGCTCAATCTTGGCCAGTGTGCACAATCTTGGCGGTAAAAACTTTATGAAGGGCTGATATCATAATAGCTATAACTGATGGAGAAGATATTCTGTTACTTGTTACACTTCCTAATATTCGATCCTCATCTGAATACCTAGGAGCAAGGATTTCAACCTAAATCTCTGGTTGTCACGATTTACAAGTTTGCTCTTAAAAGCTTGTACTTAAAGGTGTTATGTCATCCAGATGACTGTAACTGGGAAATCTCTGAGTTACTCCCATGGTGGATAAAAGAATGTGAGGTATGTGATATCAGAATGTAATTTAAAGAACTTTGTAGAATGCTTACCCAAAAAGCAAGGTCCCAAGCATAGTCATAGCATGAGACTGTGAGAGGAACACCCCAAAATATTGCAGAAACAAAAACTCTTGACAAAACCATATTAAAATTGGAATAAATTAAGCATACACAATAAGAGCAGGAAAAAAATCTAAGTCCATTACAAGACTGCAGACCTACATTGGGAAAATTGTTTGACCTCTATGCCCAACAATCACTTTCTTCAAGGGTATACTGCCAGCTTGGCCATTTTTTGCTGGACTTAAATATATTTTTTACTCTATCTATGTAGATTACATGTTCACAGGAAGCCAATTAATTAATCAAGGATCACAGAGAAACTACTTTAATCAACTAATTGGATTCCCTCTGAACACATGTGAATACTATACACGGTCTAAGTTATGTATTAATTATGTGGTCCAAAAACAAAATGGCTGATCTGGCTTTGTTAGCCCAGATAGACTTATTTTTTTCTGCTGTTTATTCATGTGCTTAACTTGTGTATAGTGTAATACATATGAATCATTTTCTTCATTCTGTGTTTTTATTTTTGCGGGGAGGGGGGGGGGGTGCAACTGATGACATAGCTCAGTGGGTTAAAGAGGAACTAAACCTATATTTTGTTTAAGTTGCTCAGGAGGGTTTTTTCCCTCTTAAATGCACCAAGTGTAGAGCTGAAGTGCCTGTTCTGGGCCTAACACAAGGTCAAACACCAGATAAGATTTGCAGGTAGAAGGTAGACGAAATGGGAAGATTACACAGTGCAAGCAATTCTATGCTGATTCTAGGTTACTAATGTTATTCTATTTTATAAGCTTTACATTAGGTCTATTAAATTATCTGAGGAAATTTACTTCATGTCACTGAATCCCATAGACTCCAATTGAGAATTTAAATTTAGCCAATCATAATGTGGCGCGTTATGTTTTAGTTTGTTGCAAGACTAGTGCCTAACTGTTTAGTGTCACACATATGGAACCTGACCCTAGTTCCACCTCAAAGTCTGTAGCCCCCAGACAAGGTCGGGGAGGGGCAATCATGACAGGGTGCTGAGAGGATATGTCAGCCTATGGTGGGAATCAGTGGGAGGAGTTGGGAGAGTATAAAAGACAGGAACAGGAAGTTCAGGGGCCATTTTAGGAAAAATTTTCCCCATATACCTGTTGTCCCACCCACCCTCCCTAATTTTATGATTAATGAGCCTTTATTTATTTATTTATTACATGTCACAGCGTCGGCGGAAGCTTGCAGGGTATCCAGGAGGGTTAATGGAACATTTGGATTGGGGAGAGTCACTCGGGACTCTGGTGGGAGGTTCGAGGGGAAAGTGGTACCTCGAACCTCAGGTATTGGGGGCATTGGGATATGCCCAGAACATGGACTTCGGCAGCCACCTGGATACACTTGCAAGCTTGATTGGTTTTCCTGTATATGGAATGTTTTAATATTTATGTTTATGTTATGTTTAGTCATTGTATTAATTATGGATATATATACATAGGTGGAATGTGTATATGATTGTAAATGCAATGGCTATTTAAATAAAGTGCTGTGGCCGTTGTTTTACCCCACAGTCTGGTTTTAAGTTTAGTTATTTCTAGGCGAACACATATCCTCAATAATAGAAGCTACCATGTCATGGAAAGTTTGATGCCTTCTTTGCCCTGTATGTTTCTAGGCCAATAACAGTTGAAATAGGAACAAGGGAGCAGTATTCCTGATTGCTTTACAATGTATGGATATGGTTAAACTCTACTGTCATTCTACAGAGCCCCATCTTCCAGGTTATGGCTAGCCTCTGAAATAAAACTGGGGTATTCACTTGTCACTACTTAGCAACTACCATCTGCTCCCAGTTGGCATACTTGTCAACATTACGGAATAATAATAATCCAGGGACACTTTGCCTCATATATCTCACATCTCCTCCTGAATCGTGCAAACACAACAGCAAATTAATCAGAACAGCAGCAAAAGGTAGAAACAATATCATTAGCACTAGCTTAATTCCTAAAGAACACACAAATCAAACTCTTGTGAAATACTTAGACAGCATGAGACTGAGATGTAGTCGGTAACATTTAGCGACTGTACCAAGAAATTTAGGACTGTTAAATATCAGAAAATCAAAGAAACCACACTGTTAGAGGAAAATAAAACTGTAATAATAGTACATAATGATGTGCGAAATGCTGGTTGTTTGCGGCTGCTGTTTGTCTTCTGTATGGCAGACAAGCGGGAAAAGATATCACAGGAAGAAAGAGATTCAAAGCAACAAAGAAAGCAGGGAAGTAGGCCCTGATTAAAAGGACTGTGTCACCTAAACATTGCTTACCCTGCGAATGTATAGAATAAAATGATCTAGACATTGTCTACAGAATTGCAAGCAAATGCCTAAATTAGAAGACAAATGTGTTTTAAATGTATCTGTGGAGTCTCCTGCTTATGACATCACTTGTGGCTTGATCGATATTTAGGATAGTTGTCAAATATTACATGTTAAGGTGACAAAACTGTATTTGTTTTTAGGGGTTTTTTGTGTGGAACTTTTGAATGCAAATTTGCCACTCAGAATTTAAAAAAAAAAAAAGTATGTTTTAAGGAACAACAGCACAGCACAAGATTTTCCTAATTTTCATGCATTTTCATGATTTTCTGCAGTATATATTTTTTTCCTAGCCATATTAATAATTCACCTTGCCTGTGAGAGTGAGAGGCAGATAAACAGGAGACAAGAGCTACCCATTTGCTCAGTAAGCAGTGATACATATAAAAATTGACAGACTAGTCAATTCAAACTGTAATTATATAGATTTGCAACAGTTAATTTCCAAAACAATGGACAAGTTTTACCTTTTGCAATCTAATAATCCAGTCGAGATCTTTCTGAACTGTCCCCTGAGATCTCCGAGATCTGGATCTGGATCTGGAGAGACAAGCAATTGAAAAAACCCCTACTCTCCCCTCCATTCCTTGCTTTGCAGCCTTCGACAAACACAAACCTTCATATTGATCTGATAAACGACGAGCTGGCCTGTGCTATCCTTTACCCTTTTAACTATAAAAATAACATTTTAGTGAAATAGCAGGAGGTCATCCAAAGCTGGGACCCTTTCGGTTTGCATAATGCCAAGGCAATTTATTTCTGGAATGTTGATCTCATATCATTAGGTGTTTGTTACTGTATATATTTGGTGTGTATATAAGATAGAAATATAGAATGTGTCATTAGGCCCATCTAGTATGCCCAATTTTCTAAATACTTTCATTAGTCACTGGCCTTAACTTATATCTAGGATAGCCTTGTGCCTATCCCGTGCATGCTTAAACTCCCTCACTGTGTTAACCTCTACCACTTCTGCTGGAAGGCTATTATATACATCCACTACCCTCTCAGTAAAGTAATCCTTTCATTAGTCTCTGGCCTTATCTTAGATCTAGGATAGCCTTATACCTATCCCATGCATGCTTAAACTCCCTCACTGTGTTAACCTCTACCACTTCTGCTGGAAGGCTATTCTATACATCCACTACCCTCTCAGTAAAGTAATCCTTTCATTAGTCTCTGGCCTTATCTTAGATCTAGGATAGCCTTATACCTATCCCATGCATGCTTGAACTCCCTCACTGTGTTAACCTCTACCACTTCTGCTGGAAGGCTATTCCATACATCCACTACCCTCTCAGTAAAATAATCCTTTCATTAGTCTATGGCCTTATCTTATATCTAGGATAGCCTTATACCTATCCCATGCATGCTTAAACTCCCTCACTGTGTTAACCTCTACCACTTCTGCTGGAAGGCTTTTCTATACATCCACTACCCTCTCAGTAAAGTAATCCTTTCATTAGTCTCTGGCCTTATATTGTATCTAGGATAGCCTTATACCTATCCCATGCATACTTAAACGCCATCACTGTTTTAACCTCTACCACTTCTGCTGGAAGACTATTCTGCGCCACCTCCACCGCAAAGGCACTTCCTGGGTGATATAACCCCCAATGTACACTGTACTTGCATTAATAATACTACGCTTCAGTGTTTAATTATACAACATTTGCACTAATAATGACCATTTAGCATTGCATAATTATATTAATTCTGTCCTTACAATGGACACCTACTGCACTGCATACACGCTCTGAATTCACACTAATAATGAATAATTGTACTGATTAATAAGCAAAGACATTTTCAGTAGGTAAATTACCAGTGCAGTGTACAAATACAGAAACATTCTAGTTCTGTATTTAAACAGAATTTATAAAAACAATGAGTATAGTGCAGTGATGATTTAGAATGCTGGTGTTAGTGTAATACAACACGTGTGTGCGTGTGCCCATTTGCCTGTATACCCTATGACCAGTAAGCTTCTGAAAAGCTATATTGTATATTTTCCTTACATTTTCACTAATAATGCAGCAACATATAATTACTCTGAATCTACACAGATAATACACTGCACTGCATAATTACACTGATTTTACACACATAATTAACATATTATGTCGTACAATTATACAGAAATGACACATATAACATTTGCTATGTAATAATACCAAGTTCACATAATTGTGGCACTTACTTTGTAGATGGAGAGCCAGTTTGCAGCTTTCAAATGTCACGTAGAGATCCAGTTAACCTGCAACCTTATCTATAATTGTAATGTCAATGCAGTAAAATCATAATGGCTTCATTCTTCGGGGTACAATAAATATGTTCTGGTAAATACATGAACATAAAGGACATTTTATAGTGCCTGAAGAAATCAATCAAACACTTACATAATTATATTGCTAATAGGGTTGAGGGTCGGCAATAACCTGAATGAAAAGGCAGTATGCGACGATACAGCGGTGGAAGGCTGGACGATAATGGACTATATTCAATGCTGTGAGTTAGCATCTATCAGTGGTTTTTAATTCAAAATTTTCTCTCGGAATTGATGGTATTAAGGGCCGTATTTATCAAGACAAAATATGTGGTATTTCAGGAAAAAGTGCTAAAATAGTACTGGTAACCATGGAAACCAATGTAAAGTTATGTCAGTTTGCTCCAGATTTAGCACTTTTTTTAAAAATAGCACCTGTTTTGCCTTGCTAAATTTGGCCCTTAGTGACCAGAGATAAAGTAACTCAGGTTGTTGAATAGAGTCCAATTTCTGAATACAAAAGGTAGTAGAGTAGAAAGGGTCACAGTTATCTGGCGATCATTAACACAATATATCCGTTTATGTAAATCGGGGGTGGGGAACCTATAGCCCTCCAACTGCTGATGAACGACATCTCCCATAATGCTCTTTCAGCAAAGAGGCTGGCAGAGGGGTATGGAAAATGTAGTCCTGCAACATCTGTAGCGTCACAGGTTCCCCCCCGATGTAAAGATGAAAATACTTGTGGCTGTTACAAACAGGGCCACTGCTTACCTCACGCGGTATTATATGCTTACATATATGACAAATGAACACTGATGCTTAGACTCCACACGTTGAGTCTCGTCTTACATTGGAAAGTACAAGTTGCACCTCTGAAGGTATTATGTGCAGTGCTGGCTACCTAGTTGCCCTGGACCCCTGTTCACCATTCTCATTCCCATGACCAGATGATGTCCATCAGCCAAATGTTTCATTGTCTTTAAATACAGCATTGGGGCCGTAATTTAAAATCAGACACCCATAGGTACACCAGGTAAGACACACCTTCATTATACCGCATCTAAAACACAATTCACTTTCAATCAAGGGGTAAGCACCACTCTTGTTCATGACGGACAAGTATTGGACTGTGTGATCGACAATTTAATGGCGTTCTATGACTTCCTTGACACTTTGCAAATACCTGCTCCAAGTTCCATAATATTATGTCAAGGCCATGGACACTGTGACAGACAACATGGTCTGCTCTTTACTCGGAAGGAATTACGATTGACAGAAACCAACCACAATTTACTATAATGTTTTCCCTCTCGCTATTGTCAGTTGTTTGTACCTAATGGAATACATTATATATTTCTTAAACCGCTTCTTTGACTTTAATCCCAAAACCAAGTCACATAATGTTCTCTTTGTCGCTGGTTTTGGTCTGTGGCACGATGTTGAGATCCCAAAAAGCTTCTAAAGAGGAGATATTTGTCGAATTTGTGTTGGCACATTGTTCTTTTTAAACTACTATGACAATGTTGATTTTTGTGGGATGCATGACTAGGATATAGTCAATTATCGGGATACTGTCCCCTTAAAACCCCCCAGATAATGACAGACACCATATTTGGAAAAATAATTATGGCCATATATTTATTAAATATAACATTTGTCATTGCCTAATATGAGACCCTGCCCCTTAGTAACATACACTTGGCAATGACACCCCAAAAGGATATATATAATTTGAATAATACCAACAGCTTGTAATAACAATTATTACAATAAACACATAACACACATAAATACATATAAAGGAGGGGCATACCAAGATGACCCTCCCACCCGGTTTGAGCTACCAACTTGCTCAGAACCACCACACACACCAACAACCAAATGGATAACATATCCAACAACCATACATAAACTCTCCCTAAACTGAACTCCCCTTGCAAGTTCCATAGAACCCACACCATACTTAAACCAAAATAGGGAGGGTGTGCGGGAAAATCAAGGTAGGTGAATAGCTTTTACAAAATGACTGACCCCTAAAATGGCTGCTGCCCCTTAATATATGACCATAACTCCGCCTCCCTACATCTAACATCCCACTTCCCTACTCCCAGGCCATTAACCCTATCCTAACCGGATCAATGCCCCCTCAGGTTGATCTTTGTTGCCCCCCCGGGGGCTCCCTTACAGCCGTAGATCCACCTAGTTATTTTCTGTACATTGTACATGGTTTTAATGTATATGATATGCACTTATTTGTCTCAAAACAATTTACAGCTTCTCTGTATTTTTACATTTATAATAATTTCGCCGGGGCTTCTAAATTCAGTGAAATCCAATGAGGAGGGATTGGAGACACAGGAAGGACTATTGCTATAGCAACAGTAATACATCTATTACACTTTTTGTTTGCCCTTTTTAAGAAATAGGGAGTGTTGAGTGGAAAAAAAGAAATGAGACAAATGTTTTTCTTTCCCATGGGGGGGGGGCAAAAAACACTGGCACATTATTGGGCAAATTGGCTGGGGAATATTACATGGCAAATAACACTGGCATATTATTGGGCAAATTGGCTGGGGAATATTACATGGCAAATAACACTGGCATATTATTGGGCAAATTGGCTGGGGAATATTACATGGCTAATAACACTGGAATATTATTGGGCAAATTTACTGGGGCATATTAAATGGCAGAATAACACTGGCATATTATTGGGCAAAATGGCTGGGGAATATTAAATGGCAATTAACACTGGCATATTGGGCAATTTAGCAGGGGCATATTAAATGGCAGATAACCTTGGAATATTATTGGGCAAATTTACTGAGTCATATTAAATTGCAGAATAACACTGGCATATTATGGGAAAAATTGGCTGGGGAATATTAATGGCAAATAATATTGGAAATGTGTATGTAATGGGGTGATGGAGGCATGTAAATGTGGTGATGGGGCATGTCCTGGTGTGCAACGTGGGTTATGGGTCATGTCGTAGGTGTGCAACGTGGGTAGGGGGGGGTGCCCAAATTTTGTCTGCCTAGGGCAGCACAAAACCAAGATACACCACTGGGTGACGGCCTCCCCACTTTCCCAGTACTTACCTCCTTGCTGCTGTCCACCGGTGCTGCAGGTCCGTGGCTGTGAGGGAAGCGTTCTGCGCTCCCCTAGAGCCAATGCACATTCAATAAAGTTTGTTGAAAAAAAAAGTTTAAACAAACTTTATTGAAGATGCTTGGCTGGAAGGGAGCGCACAACGCTTCCCTTACAGCCACAGATGGGCAGATGAGAGCACCAGGAGACGGAGACAGAGGAGCAACAAGGAGGTAAGTAGTCAATATTCTGGCAAAATCCTTGCATATTGTGGGGTAAAATCCTGGCATATTGAGGGGCAAAACCCTGGTATATTGAGGGGCATAATCCTGGCATCGTGAGGGGGGAAATCCGGGCATATTGGGGGGACAAAATCCTGACATATTGAGGGGGCATAATCCTGGCATATTGTGGGGGAAAATCCTGGCATATTGAGGGGGAATCATCTTGGCATATTGAGGGGAAAATCCTGGCATATTCGGTGTCTAAATCCTGGCATATTGAGGGGCATAATCCTGGCATATTTAGGGGAAAATCCTGGCATATTGAGGGAGCATCATCTTGGCATATTGAGGGGAAAATCCTGGCATATTGGGTGTCTAAATCCTGGCATATTGAGGGGCATAATCCTGGCATATTGAGGGGCATAATCCTGGCATATTGAGGGGCATAATCCTGGCATTTTGTAAGGGAAAATTCTAGCATATTAAATGGCAAATCCTGGCATATTGTGGGGGAAAATCCTGGCAATATTCGTTATAAAACAAGGAAAATATGGCCGTGGATGGGGAGGCGATTCGATGGTGCAATGGGCCACTTGACTAGATTTGCCCCCCAGGCCTAAGGCTGCCAGCCCTCCCCTGGTCCAGCCTATTGCTTTGACCTATCATTTTTTCTTCCCCCTTTTTTGGTTTTCATTTTCTTTTCCATCTTTTTTATCATTGTTTTCATTTTTTTGATTTTTTTCATTTCTCATTTGGTCTGTATACATTGTTCTATCTACCATATTGTTTTCATGCCAATATCTCTTTGAGTACATACTGGATTTTGTCCTATCTCTACAGTCTTTTTTACTCTGTCCTGATATATATTATGTGATTAACCCCTGTTCTTCCACACCTTTCTACACTTCTATGTCCTTTTTTATTTTTTGGTCCCCTATTTTTCTAAATGTGGTAGGCCAGCATTTATTCGTTTTATGCCTTTTTACTGTCACTCCCTGAGCCCCCAACTACCACACTTTTTCATTTGTTTTTCTCTTACTTTCTAACCATATTTTTTGGTGCTTTTGTCTATATATATTTTTTGACGCCTATTGCCTATTTTTTTTTAGTTTTTTTGTATTCTCCTTTATTGTTTTTGCCATTCTGTTTTTTCCATTACTCTCCATTTATTTGCTCTATCTCCTAAATATATTCACTTTGATCGTCAGTATATTATTATATTCTCAATAAATATATATTTACCATGTATTTTCAGTGTGCGTGTCTGCTTTTTTTGTATATAAAAGGTACTATATCTCTGAAATTTCTTGTGTTACCTATTGTAAAGACTTCTAAAAAAAAATTGCTACATTTGTTCAAACCCAGTTAATAAAATGTACTCACCGTTGGGGGAATGTATAAAGAAAGCCTGATTACTATGCACATCTAGTCTGTTTGAGGACCACCCTGAATATCTGGTTGTAAGAGCAAAAAAATAATTGTTCATTATATGTGAGTAGAACACCATGGGGAGAATAAGGCTTATTGATATATCAATACAGAGTTACACTATGATACTTCTGTTGGCCTTAATATTCATTGTGGACATATGAATCGGAACATAAAAATGTTACTAGGGTCTACTTATTAAAGACAGAATTGCAGGGAATTGAGTTGGGAATTTTAAACGTAAGGCCAAATTAGCCTAGCAGGAACAATTCTCCCACACGGCTGCACTGGAGAATTTTTCAAACTCGACTATATTGGCCTAATGTCCCTGAAATTCTCTCTTTATTGAGTCGACTTTGTTGTGATTTATTTGTACACATGGCGCAGGCGCATAATTTAATGTGTGCACAGCACTGTGACTTTTTCATGTGATTTTTTGGGGTGTTTGCAACTCATAAATACATATTTTAACCTACATTATCTTAACATCCTTTTTTTATTTTGGCACTCCACACCTAAACTCCAAATTAGAAAAATAACTTGATATCTAAGACATAAAAGTTGCTTTGCAAGGAATATCTAAACATACCCTTCTTTGAACTTTCACCTTTATCCTATTACTGATGAATTTGTCATTAATTCAGATCAATGACACACGACAGATAACACTTCTGCCAATGAAGAAAAATGACAAGATGTTTGTGGCGGTGATTCTATTTCATTTGTTCCAACAAACCAAAGGTCAGTGATATTGGAAAAGTACTCGGCAAATGTGAATTTCAGCACAATTTCCTTTCAATATGTGTATTGTTTTGTTTGTTTTTTGCAAATTGTGACTTTCTTAAACACTTTAGCATTTTAAAGGACAACTGTTTGCAAAAAATGTACTTGAGTTTAGTTGAAAGAGTGCGTTACATTTTGTTTTATATACCTTTTTTCCTAAAATCTATTAAAATGAAAACAATTCAGATGATTAAAATGCGACTAAGCTATAATGTCATTTTCGTCAAAATTAACACTGGCCCGAGCGTCTGATAATAGCGTGCCCGACTTTTGTTTTACAAAAATAAATAAATTGGTGGAAGTTCTGTTTTAAAGGAGCATTTACACATATCATGTGTGAAAAAAAGTTTTTTAGATAATGACTGCATCATGATAAGTAACGAGAAAAATAGAAAGATATTTGTCTTATATCCTAAAACCCCTCCTGGAGACCCCTGTGAACTTATTTTTAATCGAAAGCTACAGGAGATTGAAATTGTTTTAATGTAAAAATAAGTTTATTTTGTCTGCATTAAAGACATGTACGTATAGAAAATAAACCAGGGGGATCTTTCCCTTTAAGTGAATCTGCATGTAAATTTGGTGAGCTGCAGGAGCAAGAAATCTTTTCTAAACTCTACATGCCTAGTGCTGCGAATGAGGATACCTTGTAAGTGTTTAGTAATCCTTTACTTTTTTATCTCTCGGAAAAATGTAGGGCAAACAGCCCTTTCTTAAGATCTATTCCGGAGCGTCATCAAGTGTTGTTTACCGCAGTAACACAGGATGGCAGGGAGCATCTGGAATATTCGGAATTTCATTTATTCGGTCACAAGTCAGTGGCTGGGATCTGCATAATCCTTCAAATAAACAGATAGGGATTTCTCTCGCCATGATGCTCATCCAACTTAAACTATTTACAAAAAGAAGGTGGACTGGTAGAGTGTCGGGCAAGAGAGAGACCGGAGAGGAGAGCATAGCACGGAAGAGCAATACTATTTATTAATATATATTTTTTAACACTTTACTAGCTGGCGATATTCAGGTGGAACTAGCGATCTAAAGGGCAATAAACTTCTTCTTTTTTTTTTCTTACTTGTGCTTCTAATATAAAAGCACAAGAAAAATACTATTGGCCCTCACCGCTAGTGCCCTCTGTCCCCCTCTGATGCTGGCATGTGAAAACAAAGGTCTCTCTCTGTACTAGTATACAGAGATAACCGGACCCGAAAGACCCTTCTTTAAAAGACATACTGAGTGATCTGTGAAACTTTTCAAGCCAGTGCTCCCCATGTATATAAAGCCAGTGCTCCCCATGCATAAATAGCCAGTGCTCCCCATGCATAAATAGCCAGTGCTCCCCATGTATATAAAGCCAGTGCTCCCCATGTATATAAAGCCAGTGCTCCCCATGCATAAATAGCCAGTGCTCCCCATGTATATAAAGCCAGTGCTCCCCATGTATATAAAGCCAGTGCTCCCCATGCATAAATAGCCAGTGCTCCCAATGCATAAATAGCCAGTGCTCCCCATGTATAAATAGTCAGTGCTCCCCATGTATATAAAACCAGTGCTCCCCATGCATAAAAAGCCAGTGCTCCCCATATATAACAAGCCAGTGTTCCCAATGTATATAAAGCCAGTGCTCCCCATGCATAAATAGCCAGTGCTCCCCATGCATAAATAGCCAGTGCTCCCCATGTATAAATAGCCAGTGCTCCCCATGTATAAATAGCCAGTGCTCCCCATGTGTATAAAGCCAGTGCTCCCCATGCATAAAAAGCCAGTGCTCCCCATATATAACAAGCCAGTGCTCCCAATGTATAAAAAGCCAGTGCTCCCATGTATAAAAAGCCAGTGCTCCCAAGTATAAAAAAAAACCTGTGCTCCCCATGTATATAAAGCCAGTGCTCCCCATATATAAAAAGCCAGTGCTCCCCATGTATATAAAGCCAGTGCTCCACATGTATAACAAGCCAGTGCTCCCCATATATAAAAAGCCAGTGCTCCCCATACATAAAAAGCCAGTGCTCCCCATGTATAAAAAGCCAGTGCTCCCCATGCATAAAAAGCCAGCGCTCCCCATGTATAAAAAGCCAGTGCTCCCAATGTATAAAAAGCCAGCGCTCCCAATGTATAAAAAGCCAATGCTCCCCATGTATAAAAAGCCAGTGCTCCCCATATATAAAAAGCCAGTGCTCCCCATGTATATAAAGCCAGTGCTCCCCATGCATAAAAAGCCAGTGCTCCCCATGTATAACAAGCCAGTGCTCCCCATGTATAACAAGCCAGTGCTCCCCATGCATAAAAAGCCAGTGCTCCCTATATATAACAAGCCAGTGCTCCCAATGTATAAAAAGCCAATGCTCCCCATATATAAAAAGCCAGTGCTCCCCATGTATATAAAGCCAGTGCTCCCCATGTATATAAAGCCAGTGCTCCCCATGTATATAAAGCCAGTGCTCCCCATGTATATAAAGCCAGTGCTCCCCATATATAACAAGCCAGTGCTCCCAATGTATAAAAAGCCAGTGCTCCCAATGTATAACAAGCCAGTGCTCCCAATGTATAACAAGCCAGTGCTCCCCATGTATAAAAAGCCAGTGCTCCCCATATATAAAAAGCCAGCGCTCCCCATATATAAAAAGCCAGTGCTCCCCATGCATAACAAGCCAGTGCTCCCCATGTATATAAAGCCAGTGCTCCCCATATATAACAAGCCAGTGCTCCCGTGTATAACAAGCCAGTGCTCCCCATGTATATAAAGCCAGTGCTCCCCATATATAACAAGCCAGTGCTCCCCATGTATAAAAAGCCAGTGCTCCCAATGTATAACAAGCCAGTGCTCCCCATGTATATAAAGCCAGTGCTCCCCATGTATATAAAGCCAGTGCTCCCCATGTATATAAAGCCAGTGCTCCCAATGTAGAAAAAGCCAGTGCTCCCCATGTATAACAAGCCAGTGCTCCCGTGTATATAAAGCCAGTGCTCCCCATGTATATAAAGCCAGTGCTCCCCATATATGACAAGCCAGTGCTCCCAATGTATAAAAAGCCAGTGCTCCCCATGTATATAAAGCCAGTGCTCCCAATGTATAAAAAGCCAGTGCTCCCCATGCATAAAAAGCCAGTGCTCCCCATGCATAAAAAGCCAGTGCTCCCCATATATAACAAGCCAGTGCTCCCAATGTATAACAAGCCAGTGCTCCCCATGTATAAAAAGCCAGCGCTCCCCATGTATATAAAGCCAGTGTTCCCAATGTATAAAAAGCCAGTGCTCCCGTGTATAACAAGCCAGTGCTCCCCATGTATATAAAGCCAGTGCTCCCAATGTATAAAAAGCCAGTGCTCCCGTGTATAACAAGCCAGTGCTCCCGTGTATAACAAGCCAGTGCTCCCCATGCATAAAAAGCCAGTGCACCCCATGTATAAAAAGCCAGTGCTCCCCATGTATATAAAGCCAGTGCTCCCCATGCATAACAAGCCAGTGCTCCCGTGTATAACAAGCCAGCACTCCCCATGTATATAAAGCCAGTGCTCCCTATGTATAAAAAGCCAGTGCTCCCCATGTATATAAAGCCAGTGCTCCCCATGTATATAAAACCAGTGGTCCCCATGTATAACAAGCCAGTGCTCCCAATGTATAAAAAGCCAGTGCTCCCAATGTATAAAAAGCCAGCGCTCCCCATGTATATAAAGCCAGTGCTCCCAATGCATAAAAAGCCAGTGCTCCCGTGTATAACAAGCCAGTGCTCCCCATGTATATAAAGCCAGTGCTTCCTATGTATAAAAAGCAAGTGCTCCCCTTGTATATAAAGCCAGTGCTCCCCATGCATAAAAAGCCAGTGCTCCCCATATATAACAAGCCAGTGCTCCCAATGTATATAAAGCCAGTGCTCCCCATGCATAAATAGCCAGTGCTCCCCATGCATAAATAGCCAGTGCTCCCCATGTATAAATAGCCAGTGCTCCCCATGTATAAATAGCCAGTGCTCCCCATGTATATAAAGCCAGTGCTCCCCATGCATAAAAAGCCAGTGCTCCCCATATATAACAAGCCAGTGCTCCCAATGTATAAAAAGCCAGTGCTCCCATGTATAAAAAAAAACCTGTGCTCCCCATGTATATAAAGCCAGTGCTCCCCATATTTAAAAAGCCAGTGCTCCCCATGTATATAAAGCCAGTGCTCCCCATGTATAAGAAGCCAGTGCTCCCCATGCATAAAAAGCCAGCGCTCCCCATGTATAAAAAGCCAGTGCTCCCCATGCATAAAAAGCCAGCGCTCCCCATGTATAACAAGCCAGTGCTCCCCATGTATAACAAGCCAGTGTTCCCCATGTATAACCAGCCAGTGCTCCCCATCCATAAAAAGCCAGTGCTCCCCATATATAACAAGCCAGTGCTCCCCATATATAACAAGCCAGTGCTCCCAATGTATAAAAAGCCAGCGCACCCATGCATAAAAAGCCAATGCTCCCCATATATAAAAAGCCAGTGCTCCCCATGTATATAAAGCCAGTGCTCCCCATGCATAAAAAGCCAGTGCTCCCCATATATAAAAAGCCAGTGCTCCCCATGTATAACAAGCCAGTGCTCCCCATGTATAACAAGCCAGTGCTCCCCATGCATAAAAAGCCAGTGCTCCCAATGTATAAAAATCCAGTGCTCCCAATGTATAAAAACCAGCGCTCCCCATGTATATAAAGCCAGTGCTCCCAATGTATAAAAAGCCAGTGCACCCGTGTATAACAAGCCAGTGCTCCCCATGTATATAAAGCCAGTGCTTAATCTGTATAAAAAGCCAGTGCTCCCCTTGTATATAAAGCCAGTGCTCCGCATGTATAACAAGCCAGCGCTCCCGTGTATAACAAGCCAGTGCTCCCCATGTATATAAAGCCAGTGCTCCCCATGTATAACAAGCCAGTGCTCCCCATATATAACAAGCTAGTGCTCCCCATGCATAAAAAGCCAGTGCTCCCCATATATAACAAGCCAGTGCTCCCCATATATAACAAGCCAGTGCTCCCAATGTATAAAAAGCCAGTGCTCCCAATGTATAACAAGCCAGTGCTCCCCATGTATAACAATCCAGTGCTCCCAATGTATAAAAAGCCAGTGCTCCCAATGTATAACAAGCCAGTGCTCCCCATGTATAACAATCCAGTGCTCCCAATGTATAAAAAGCCAGTGCTCCCAATGTATAAAAAGCCAGCGCTCCCCATGTATATAAAGCCAGTGCTCCCCATGAATAACAAGCCAGTGCTCCCAATGTTTATAAAGCCAGTGCTCCCCATATATAACAAGCTAGTGCTCCCCATGCATAAAAAGCCAGTGCTCCCCATATATAACAAGCCAGTGCTCCCCATATATAACAAGCCAGTGCTCCCCATATATAACAAGCCAGTGCTCCCAATGTATAAAAAGCCAGTGCTCCCAATGTATAACAAGCCAGTGCTCCCCATGTATAACAATCCAGTGCTCCCAATGTATAAAAAGCCAGTGCTCCCAATGTATAACAAGCCAGTGCTCCCCATGTATAACAATCCAGTGCTCCCAATGTATAAAAAGCCAGTGCTCCCAATGTATAACAAGCCAGTGCTCCCCATGTATAACAATCCAGTGCTCCCAATGTATAAAAAGCCAGTGCTCCCAATGTATAAAAAGCCAGCGCTCCCCATGTATATAAAGCCAGTGCTCCCCATGAATAACAAGCCAGTGCTCCCAATGTATATAAAGCCAGTGCTCCCCATATATAACAAGCTAGTGCTCCCCATGCATAAAAAGCCAGTGCTCCCCATATATAACAAGCCAGTGCTCCCCATATATAACAAGCCAGTGCTCCCAATGTATAAAAAGCCAGTGCTCCCAATGTATAACAAGCCAGTGCTCCCCATGTATAACAATCCAGTGCTCCCAATGTATAAAAAGCCAGTGCTCCCAATGTATAACAAGCCAGTGCTCCCCATGTATAACAATCCAGTGCTCCCAATGTATAAAAAGCCAGTGCTCCCAATGTATAAAAAGCCAGCGCTCCCCATGTATATAAAGCCAGTGCTCCCAATGTATAAAAAGCCAGTGCTCCCTATGTATAAAAAGCCAGTGCTCCCATGTATAACAAGCCAGTGCTCCCCATGTATATAAAGCCAACGCTCCCCATGTATAACAAGCCAGTGCTCCCCATCTATATAAAGCCAGTGCTCCCAATGTATAAAAAGCCAGTGCTCCCCATATATAACAAGCCAGTGCTCCCCATATATAACAAGCCAGCGCTCCCAATGTATAAAAAGCCAGTGCTCCCCATGTATAACAAGCCAGTGCTCCCAATGTATAAAAAGCCAGTGCTCCCAATGTATAAAAAGCCAGTGCTCCCAATGTATAAAAAGCCAGTGCTCCCAATGTATAAAAAGCCAGCGCTCCCAATGTATAAAAAGCCAGTGCTCACTATGTATAAAAAGCCAGTGCTCCCCATATATAAAAAGCCAGTGCTCCCCATGTATATAAAGCCAGTGCTCCCCATGTATATAAAGCCAGTGCTCCCCATAAATAAAAGGCCAGTGCTCCCCATATATAAAAGGCCAGTGCTCCCCATATATGAAAAGCCAGTGCTCCCTATGTATAAAAAAGCCAGTGCTCCCCATGTATATAAAGCCAGTGCTCCCCATATATAAAAGGCCAGTGCTCCCCATATATAACAAGCCAGTGCTCCCCATATATAACAAGCCAGTGCTCCCCCTAAAGAACAAGCCAGTGCTCCCCATATATAACAAGCCAGTGCTCCCTTTGCATAAAAAGCCAGCGCTCCCCATGTATAACAAGCCAGTGCTCCCCATGCATAAAAAGTCAGTGCTCCCCATATATAACAAGCCAGTGCTCCCAATGTATAAAAAGCCAGTGCTCCCATGTATAAAAAGCCAGTGCTCCCCATATATAACAAGCCAGTGCTCCCAATGTATAAAAAGCCAGTGCTCCCAATGTATAACAAGCCAGTGCTCCCAATGTATAACAAGCCAGTGCTCCCCATGTATAAAAAGCCAGTGCTCCCCATATATAAAAAGCCAGCGCTCCCCATATATAAAAAGCCAGTGCTCCCCATGCATAACAAGCCAGTGCTCCCCATGTATATAAAGCCAGTGCTCCCCATATATAAAAAGCCAGTGCTCCCCATACATAAAAAGCCAGTGCTCCCCATGTATATAAAGCCAGTGCTCCCCATGCATAAAAAGCCAGCGCTCCCCATGTATAACAAGCCAGTGCTCCCCATGTATAACAAGCCAGTGTTCCCCATGTATAACCAGCCAGTGCTCCCCATCCATAAAAAGCCAGTGCTCCCCATATATAACAAGCCAGTGCTCCCCATATATAACAAGCCAGTGCTCCCAATGTATAAAAAGCCAGCGCACCCATGCATAAAAAGCCAATGCTCCCCATATATAAAAAGCCAGTGCTCCCCATGTATATAAAGCCAGTGCTCCCCATGCATAAAAAGCCAGTGCTCCCCATATATAAAAAGCCAGTGCTCCCCATGTATAACAAGCCAGTGCTCCCCATGTATAACAAGCCAGTGCTCCCCATGCATAAAAAGCCAGTGCTCCCTATATATAACAAGCCAGTGCTCCCAATGTATAAAAAGCCAGCGCTCACCATGCATAAAAAGCCAATGCTCCCCATATATAAAAAGCCAATGCTCCCCATGCATAAAAAGCCAGTGCTCCCAATGTATAAAAAGCCAGTGCTCCCAATGTATAAAAAGCCAGCGCTCCCCATGTATATAAAGCCAGTGCTCCCAATGTATAAAAAGCCAGTGCTCCCGTGTGTAACAAGCCAGTGCTCCCCATGTATATAAAGCCAGTGCTCCCCATGTATAACAAGCCAGTGCTCCCAATGTATATAAAGCCAGTGCTCCCCATGTATAAAAAGCCAGTGCTCCCCATATATAACAAGCCATTGCTCCCCATGCATAAAAAGCCAGTGCTCCCCATATAGAACAAGCCAGTGCTCCCCATATATAACAAGCCAGTTCTCCCAATGTATAACAAGCCAGTGCTCCCCATGTATAAAAAGCCAGCGCTCCCCATGTATAAAAAGCCAGCGCTCCCCATGTATAACAAGCCAGTGCTCCCCATGTATAACAAGCCAGTGCTCCCCATGTATAACCAGCCAGTGCTCCCCATGCATAAAAAGCCTGTGCTCCCCATATATAACAAGCCAGTGCTCCCAATGTATAAAAAGCCAGCGCTCCCCATGCATAAAAAGCCAATGCTCCCCATATATAAAAAGCCAGTGCTCCCCATGTATATAATGCATAAAAAGCCAGTGCTCCCCATGTATATAAAGCCAGTGCTCCCCATGTATAACAAGCCAGTGCTCCCAATGTATATAAAGCCAGTGCTCCCCATGTATAAAAAGCCAGTGCTCCCCATGTATAACAAGCCAGTGCTCCCCATGTATAACAAGCCAGTGCTCCCCATGTATAACAAGCCAGTGCTCCCCATGCATAAAAGGTCAGTGCTCCCTATATATAACAAGCCAATGCTCACCATGCATAAAAAGCCAATGCTCCCCATACATAAAAAGCCAGTGCTCCCCATGCATAACAAGCCAGTGCTCCCGTGTATAACAAGCCAGCGCTCCCCATGTACATAAAGCTAGTGCTCCCTATGTATATAAAGCCAGTGCTCCCCATATATAACAAGCCAGCGCTTCCGTGTATAAGAAGCCAGTGCTCCCCATGTATATAAAGCCAGTGCTCCCCATGTATAACAAGCCAGTGCTCCCAATGTATAAAAAGCCAGTGCTCCCAATGTATAAAAAGCCAGCGCTCCCCATGTATAAAAAGCCAGCGCTCCCCATGTATATAAAGCCAGTGCTCCCCATGTATATAAAGCCAGTGCTCCTGTGTATAACAAGCCAGTGCTCCCAATGTATAAAAAGCCAGTGCTCCCGTGTATAACAAGCCAGTGCTCCCCATGTATATAAAGCCAGTGCTCCCCATGTATAAAAAGCCAGTGCTCCCCATGTATATAAAGCCAGTGCTCCCCATGTACAACAAGCCAGCGCTCCCGTGTATAACAAGCCAGTGCTCCCCATGCATAACAAGCCAGTGCTCCCGTGTATAACAAGCCAGCGCTCCCAATGTATATAAAGCCAGTGCTCCCCATGTATAACAAGCCAGTGCTCCCCATATATAACAAGCCAGTGCTCCCAATGTATAAAAAGCCAGTGCTCCCAATGTATAACAAGCCAGTGCTCCCCATGTATAACAAGCCAGTGCTCCCAATGTATAAAAAGCCAGTGCTCCCAATGTATAAAAAGCCAGCGCTCCCAATGTATAAAAAGCCAGAGCTCCCCATATATAAAAAGCTAGTGCTCACTATGTATATAAAGCCAGTGCTCCCCATGTATAACAAGCCAGTGCTCCCAATGTATATAAAGCCAGTGCTCCCAATGTATAAAAAGCCAGTGCTCCCCATATATAAAAAGCCAGTGCTCCCCATGTATAAAAAGCCAGTGCTCCCCATATATAAAAAGCCAGTGCTCCCTATGTATAAAAAGCCAGTGCTCCCCATGTATATAAAGCCAGTGCTCCCCATATATAAAAGGCCAGTGCTCCCCATATATAAAAGGCCAGTGCTCCCCATATATAAAAAGCCAGTGCTCCCTATGTATAAAAAAGCCAGTGCTCCCCATGTATATAAAGCCAGTGCTCCCCATGTATAACAAGCCAGTGCTCCCCATGTATAACAAGCCAGTGCTCCCCATGCATAAAAAGCCAGCGCTTCCCATGTATAACAAGCCAGTGCTCCCGTGTATAACAAGCCAGTGCTCCCGTGTATAACAAGCCAGTGCTCCCAATGTATAAAAAGCCAATGCTCCCCATGTATATAAAGCCAGTGCTCCCCATGCATAAAAAGCCAGTGCTCCCCATGTATAACAAGCCAGTGCTCCCTATGTATAAAAAGCCAGTGCTCCCCATGTATATAAAGCCAGTGCTCCCCATATATAACAAGCCAGCGCTCCCGTGTATAACAAGCCAGTGCTCCCCATGTATATAAAGCCAGTGCTCCCCATATATAACAAGCCAGTGCTCCCAATGTATAAAAAGCCAGTGCTCCCCATGTATATAAAGCCAGTGCTCCCAATGTATAAAAAGCCAGTGCTCCCCATGTATATAAAGCCAGTGCTTCCCATGTATATAAAGCCAGTGCTCCCCATGTATAACAAGCCAGTGCTCCCCATGTATATAAAGCCAGTGCTCCCCATGTATAACAAGCCAGTGCTTCCCATATATAACAAACCAGTGCTCCCAATGTATAAAAAGCCAGTGCTCCCCATGTATAAATAGCCATTGCTCCCCATGTATATAAAGCCAGTGCTCCCATGTATAAAAAAAAACACCAGTGCTCCCCATGTATATAAAGCCTGTGCTCCCCATATATAAAAAGCCAATGCTCCCCATGTATATAAAGCCAGTGCTCCCAATGTATAAATAGCCAGTGCTCCCGTGTATTAAAAGCCAGCGCTCCCCATGTATAACAAGCCAGTGCTCCCCATATATAACAAGCCAGTGCTCCCAATGTATAAAAAGCCAGTGCTCCCCATATTTAAAAAGTCAGTGCTCCCCATATATAAAAAGCCAATGCTCCCCATGTATAAAAAGCTAGTGCTCACCATATATATATAAAAAAGCTCCCCATATATAAAAGGCCAGTGCTCCCCATGTAAAAAAAAAACAGTGCTCCCCATATATATAAAGCCAGTGCTCCCAATGTATAAAAAGCCAGTGCTCCCCATGTATAAAAAGCCAGTGCTCCCCATGTATAAATAGCCAGTGCTCCCCATGTATATAAAGCCAGTGCTCCCCATGTATATAAAGCCAGTGCTCCCAATGTATAAATAGCCAGTGCTCCCGTGTATAAAAAGCCAGTGCTCCCGTGTATAAAAAGCCATTGCTCCCGTGTATAAAAAAACAGTGCTCCCCTTGTATAAAAAGTCAGTGCTCCCCATGTATAAAAAGCAGGCACTTCCCTATATGGTGCCTAAAAGACTGTTCACTCTTTGAAACCTGGCCGCCCCTGATCTTCCTCACCTCAACTTGTTTCATTTATCCTAGGTGGGATCGGTGGTGGGTGACGGGCCAAGCTGGGAGGATTTGCTTAAAATGACAGCATCAAGGTTTATATGTTATGCACATACACATGGTCTGATCTCCCGTAGACAGACTATGTCTCTCTTGACCCCACTACTCGTTTATAATTTCTATTATGTCTCGCGTTCTGAGACGTGTGTTGTTCCTTGTTCATAAAAGGTGCTCGGTTCCCTTCTGGACGCACCTGCCATTTTACACACCTATTTTGGCCTGCTGTTTGTTTACGGGCCCCCTGTTATCCTGCAGATGGGAAACCTATGTTTTGGCTGCGCTGCTGCTTCAATCTGCCATGCTCCCCCAAGCAGATTAGTGCCGCTGTAAATCCTGGAGGTCCCGGCGTGCCCATACAAGGGTCGCCCGTCCCCCCAGTTGGCACGACTGCCCTTGGTGTCAACCTGACACTTTGTCATGAAGACAAGATACATGTAGTTTCTTTTATGTTTTCCTCTCTCCTCTTTTTTCCCTTTCTTCCCCGAGCACTGGAGGAAATGTCCTTCATCACGTTCAGAATGTCTCTCTATGGCTATGGCTAGCTCTGCTCAGATCAGGATAGTTTCTATAAACGCAAAAGGCCTCAATACGACTAATAAACGCTCTCGCCTTTTTCGTGAACTCAAGGCGCTCCGCGCCGACATCGCGCTAGTGCAGGAGACCCATTTTTTCAGGGGTAAGGTACCTAAATTTTCTGATTACAATTTTCCCCATGTTTATTATTCACATTCACCATTTCAGAAGAATAAGGGGGTTGCGATCTTTGTCTCTAAGGGTCTTCCCTTCACTGTCCAGGACCAGTGGTCGGACAGTGAGGGCAGGGCCCTGTTTCTGAAAGGAGTTATAGGTTCAGATGTGGTTACGATAGCCAACTTATATGTCCCCAATGATAACCAACATGTTTTTATCACATCTCTGACAGACAAGTTACAAGGTTTCGCCTCTGGCATGGTGATATTGGGTGGAGACTTCAACGTCACGCTTGACCCACGCCTTGACTCCTCCACGGGGGCTTCCTCCATTCGATTTTCAAAAATTAAACAGGTAAAACGTGCACTACACTCAGGCCAACTTGCAGACGCATGGCGCACCCAACACCCCACTACTAAAGACTATTCATTTTATTCCACACCACATTTGCGTTATTCTAGAATTGACTACCTATTTCTCTCACATAGACACCTTCCATTACTGGTCCACTCTGATATTGGTCACATCACATGGAGCGACCATGCCCCGATACAGATTACTGTTTCCCTCCCGTCCCTGCACAAACGCCAACCCCATTGGAGGCTTAATGAGTCTCTTTTTAAAGATCCGGAAACGGTTTCCTCCCTCAATACTAGTTTAAAGAATTATTTCATGGAAAATGCTACTCCTGACACCTCACCATCCATGGTGTGGGAAGCGCATAAAGCGGTGATACGGGGGCAACTTATTAATATAAGAGCCCACAAGAAAAAAGTACATTCCGCTTCAATGATTCGGCTATTGGCAGAGATTTCCGATATTGAAACCTCCCATAAGCTGAATCTAAACCCCTCAGTCTACAAATCTTTATTAGTGCTGAAATCTAAACTGGGCGGATTTATGTAATCGCAGGGATCTCCGTGCGCACCTCCAAGTGAAAAGCCGCCTACACCAATTTAAAGATAAGTCTGGTAAACTGCTGGCCAGGTCATTACGAGACCGTCACTCCACTAGTTTCATTTCTAAAATTAGGACGGCACAAGGGACTACCACATCTTTGACTCCAGAAATTGCGGATACATTCCGGCTGTTCTACTCAGATTTGTACAGTCTACCTGGCCCTGTGTCCCCTTCCCAGTTACTTTTCTCTAATGAAAGGATACGAAATTATTTAGACACACACATGACACGTAAGTTAGACCCACTAGACGCATTGAGTTTGGACTCCCCGATATCGGCGGACGAATTTCTTGATGCCGTCAAATCATCCCCTAAAGGGAAGAGCCCCGGCCCAGATGGATTCTCCATCGCTTATTACAAACTATTCCATGATTCCCTCAGCCCCCCTTTCCTCCTTGCTTTTAATTCACTTTCGAACGCAGGTTCCCTTCCCCCGCAAGCACAAGAGGCCCATATCACGGTTATACCAAAAGAGGGAAGAGATTCAGAATCCTGTGCCAATTTCAGACCGATTTCACTTTTGAATGTCGATCTAAAGTTGTTCGCCAAAATCCTTAGTAATAGACTTAAAACTTTCCTCCCTTCCCTAATCCACCCTGACCAAGCAGGATTTGTCCCGGGCCGAGAAGCACGGGACAACACCACTAAGATCCTCAATCTCATTCACCTGGCCGCCTCCGGTGATACCCCCGCCATGCTGCTCTCTACAGATGCAGAGAAGGCCTTTGATAGGGTGAGCTGGCCCTTTCTTCGAGCTGTACTAAGCCACACAGGCATGGGTCCTTCTATGCTGCACTGGATCTCATCACTGTATCAGACTCCAACTGCCCGAGTCCGGGTTAACGGCACTCTCTCTGACCAGCTCACCCTATCAAATGGGACCAGACAGGGATGCCCCTTGTCGCCACTCCTTTTTGTACTTACTCTGGAACCGCTGGCCTGCGCCATGCGATCCAACCCAGACATCACAGGACTACAGGTTGGCCCAAATCACCATAAGCTGGCTGCTTATGCTGACGATCTTTTGTTTTTTATCACTAACCCTGTAATCTCCCTACCCCATATCATGAAAGAATTTGATATATTTAGCTCCCTCTCAAATTTTAAAATTAACTACACCAAATCTGAAGCTCTAAATATCTCCCTCCCCCATAATGTGGTAGGTCCCCTTAAGTCTTCTTTTCCGTTTCGATGGAATGACCATCAAATCAAATATCTAGGGGTTCACCTGAATAAGGACCTGACCTCTTTATTTGATCTGAACCTGGGGTCTTTACTAACGACATGTAAACGTGACCTACTCAAATGGTCCCTCAAACGACACTCCTGGTTTGGGAGAGCCTCTATCATAAAAATGAACATCTTGCCCCGTTTCCTGTACATCATACAAACCTTACCCATTTCCATACCCCACTCCTTTTTCTCATCTCTGAGATCTCTGATCACAAGTTTTATTTGGCGCCACAAGCATCCGCGGATAAGTTATAGAGTCCTTACCCGCCCCAAGTGTCTGGGAGGTATTGGCCTCCCAGATATTGAGAGATATTACAAGTCGATGCACCTATCTAGAATAGTAGACTGGTCCAGGCCGACCTCAAAGCTCTGGGTCTCTCTTGAGCACAGAGGCCTTACTGTCCCAATACCCCTTGCCGCCTGGGTCCCCCGGGCCCAGTTGACACTGGCACAGGTTACTCATCCCACAGTAGCCCCCACTTTAAAAGTTTGGAAGCAATGCACCGCTCGCCCGGGTCTTACTAAATCTCCCTCCCTACTTCACTCACTCCTCGGAAATTCCCATTTCCCCCCGGGTCTGCAATACTCTTTCTTTAATGATTTTTTCCAAACATCAGTCAGATATCCAAGGCTAGGACACATAGTAGCAGAGGGTAGCATTCGACCCCCTGAGGACCTGCTCCAACACTGCCCACCCCCAGCGGGGCTTCTTTATAAATATAACCAACTACATCATTACACCTCATCACTGGGGGCACGCCATCAAATCCCTACGGACGTAACAGATTTTGAATTACTATGTATGTCTGAGGAAAGACCACTTAGGCTAGTTTCCACCATATATCGTCTCCTTACTGACCTGGTAGACCAGGACAAACCATCTTATGTCTTACAATGGGAGAAAGACTGCGGGATTGAATTGACGGCTTCCCAGTGGCGTAAAATGGTAACCCTGGCGCATAAATGTTCCATGTCTACACACATACAGGAAAATGCCTACAAGTTGCTCACCAGATGGTACCTTACCCCAGCCACTCTACACAAAATATATCACACAACATCTGATAGATGCTGGAGATGCCACCTTCAGGCAGGCGATTTTCTCCACCTATGGTGGTCTTGCCCGGTGCTACAGCCTTTTTGGAATTCAGTTCTTAAATCTATTAGACAGGTAGGAGACCCGACTCTCCCCCAGGCTCCTCTACCTGTCTTGCTACATCACACCCCACATCCTATAGGGGCATATAAGAGGTCGCTCACAATACACCTTCTTAATGCCGCCAAATTATTGATTCCAAGGCATTGGAAGCAACCCACTCCCCCCACTTTTCGGGAGTGGCTGGCTTCTGTTGAGTCAGTTAGAGTGGTCGAGCATATGGTGCACACGGCGAATGGCAACGGACTAGCTCATGGCAATAGATGGACACATTGGATGTTATATCTCGACAGCCCAGAATGCGAAGCGGATATTACTGAGGCGGAAAAATCTGGACCGCTTGGCGGCCACATTAACATGCCCTGACTTTTTATTTAAATGTGGATTCCCCCCAGTGCTCTCTTCTCCCCCACCCCTTGGTTTTGTCTTCTCTCTGACCTCTTCGTTTTTGTATTATGTTTTTCTTTTGCTATTTTTACATGTTCCTTCCCTTTCTTGTCTCCCTCTTCCCCACTTCTCTTCCGAATATATTTTTATTACAAATGCGTTATATTGTATATATTTGTATGCATATTTATATATATTTTGCACTATGTTCAGAATTGAATATATAGTATTGTTGACATACACATTGCTATTATGACAATGTTTCTGATGCGATATTTGCTTTCCCAATAAACAAATTTTAAACAAAAAAAAAAAAAGCAGGCACTTCAATTAGCTACCATCAAACACATCACTCAATGTCACCTTTTTTCCTGTAGTTGTCTCCTCTACATATTTCTCTTTCCTTGTTTTCCCCTCCTTCCATTAGCCCTCATTTCCTAGCATAGCCCCTTCTCCACATGCCCCCCCCCCCCCCCATGTTAATCCATATACAGTCTTCCTTTCATCTCACATCATAGCATTTGTTGTAATGGGAGGGGGCGAAGTAAACAAAATGAATGCTGTCTTGGATATTCCTTTGCTCGTCTTCGTCTTGAATGATTCCTCTCATTTCTCTGTTTGTGCTTCCAGACCTGGCAACTGTAGAAGCCTCTCTCTCCCTCTCACTGAGAAGTGTGATTATTGTAGGCCTTGGGTGAGAGATAGACATATGTGCTGAGATGACATTTCGGTTATACATGATGCCATTAAAATATGATAAGAATGCTATTAACATTAATAATCCTTTTCATTGTTGTATCATTTAGAGAGCAAAACAAGCCATTAAATATTACAGAATCATTCCACTTTGATAGCTGCAGGGAGGGGAACATTTGGTTTAAATTTGTATACATGCTTTATTTTTTTCTCTCTTACTCCCCCCTTTCTTCATTCTAAGTTCTATCCAACATTTTTTTTTTTTTTAAATATTGTTTCTTCCTTTGAAATTAATTTTTCTGACTGTAATAATAATGATCCTAACAAACAGAGTCCCAAAATGATAAATCTGCATGGTGCAAACGATTACTTTTATTAATGTCGACTGCGGCTCACTGCAGCACACACGCAGTTAATTAATGAGCGCCACTTTCTATATGGAACTGTTATCCTCCTATTATGTTTGATAGCACACCTATTTCTCATAGGACTGACAAATATTGATTGACTGACAAAACCGACTGTCCAATTTCAAATGCATAGAACACTGACAGAGCTTAGCATGTACCACATACAAGAGTCTAAAAATAGAAGATTAAGAACTAGGCATTTTTTTGCACTACGGTTTATAATTGAAAAGTCGAGTTAAAAGGAGCACTGGATCCACAAATAGCTATGTTGTTGATATTATTATTATTTACTTAATAATGCACATTTGTGCTGCAATAAATACTGGATTATAGTTTGCAGATATGAGCTAGCACAAATATTCATGGGAAAAGTCTAGAGCATCAGAAGGTACTAATGAGGAAATGGATTTCTCAGCCTCCAAATAAGTACACTCACATTAAATGGGAGCTTGCTTTGCTCCTAAAATGGAATGTGAGATTCTATGTTGATACAATATATCATCTTTATTCTTGCTATTTCACTACTGTAAGCAGACTGGGGTAGATGTATTTTTATTTTATGTCTTTATATAAGTTGTCCAAACATGGATGTTACATGCCGGAGTGGAACCCTGGAGCAGGGACTGGGTATTACCAGCAAGGTGGAGAACTCTTGACACAAAGGTGGAGTGCTTTGTCCTTGAACTACAGTTTCACAAGGGGTTTCACCCGATGGTGCTAGTGACCATGGGTCTTGTGATGATCCACCAGAAGCAGCAAGATCCCCACTGCCTGATGAGAGAATTGTCAAAAATTAGCCAAAACACAGGAAATGTTGGGAATGTTAGGAACAGAGCCGCAGCCAGAAAACGTGAGAGTCGGATAACAAGCCAGATCACAACAGGACGCGGGAGTAGAATAGTATAAGCAGGTACAAGACAATGAGTAGAAGGCCATCCAAAGGCAAGTCCTTTGGTTTAAACATGCTGTGTCGCAACTGAAAATGCTTGGCAATCTTAGCCCAGAGACACCCAAGTGTGGTAGGGCAAGGATAGGATGCGCTGTTTTACCTGTGAGAAAGCTTGGAAATTATAACTGCCACCCAGTAGTGGGAAGGCATGGACAGACTCTGAGTCCAGAGCGGTTACTGTATCATTGATTTATATGGGATCCACAACAATAAAATAATCACTTTCTTGGATAAGTACTTAGTACGGGGGGTGTCCAAGTTCTGATGTGGGGCACATGATCATAAATTCATACATGTATTGGGGTGTATTCATTTTTTCATTTACTGAAAATAAACAATTAAAAAAAATGTTTTGTTATTTAGCCATTTAAATCAACTTTATTCAGACTATACTATCGTGTTTCCCCGAAAATAAGACAGTGTCTTATATTAATTTCAAGTAAAAAAAAATGCACTAGGGCTTATTTCCGGGTAGGTCTTATTTTTATTGCCCCCAAAAAATCACATAGCTTTATATAAAATATCACTCAATATGCCAGCATTTAACCCCTCAATATGCCAGAATTTTGCCATTCAATATTCCAGCATTTAACCCCTCAATATGCCAGGATTTGTCACTCAATATGCCAAATTTAAAGTTAATTAGAGTTAATTACAGTAGCTGCAAACATAAAATATTTACTCACCTGCACAGCACCAGGTCCGCTCCAGACTCTTCCACTACCGGTATCTGAAGGCGCTCTGCAGTGATGTGCCTCTCCGACGTGAGGTCACTGGCTGCGTGCTACGGAGGGCCGCCCATGCTGCCAATCATTGGTAGGAAATGAAGATCGCTCTGGAGGCAGCTCCAAGAACCTGCGTTGTCAGTGATCTCTTACTGCAATTCTCCTGGTAGGTCTTATTTTCGGGGGAGGGCTTATATTAGTGGTCAGGCAGAAATTAATGGTAGGTCTTACTTTCGGGGAAACGCGGTATGCATTTAAAGGTCTAATAAAAATGAGGACTGGTTTAAAAACTACTGCTCTAGGACAGTGCCTTTTGCTCAAGCAACAGGCAGCTGTCTGGTAGAATATATCTAGGGTAGCCATCACTTTTTATAGGTGCCCAGGAGGATTCATTAATTAATCAAGCAGGACATGTCACAGAACCACATTAGTTAATTGATTTACTTCTGATCATAAATGAATTCTACTCACTGCAAGGCTACATGCAAAAGCTAAATTGGGTGAAAAAAATAGTCAGAGATGAGGATCTCTAAAGGATCTGCTCAATGTAGACTTGTATGCTAGAGTGTGGATAGTGTTACCGTTAAAAACGGAATACCCCAATAACCCTACCCCAATAAAGACACAACACATTTATGTTGGTGAATAAAAGGCCACCGTAATTTAGTAACATAATAAAGCCAATCACCTCAATTTTAATCTCAAATAAATACTGCCTAACAAATAAACTAAAATCCTTGCCAGTCACCTGACCTAACATTTAAACATCAACATACATTATAGTGCAAGTAGCACCAACCTGTGGTACTCCCCCCCGCCTCAACCGAGGGTCCCTTTATCTTCCTTTATCTTCCTTCTCCATGCTGATCACTAGCCGAACTCTCCTCGCTCAGTGGGCACGTACCATAGTGATTACTCACCTTAAAGAGGTTAGGGGAGGGCTGAGTCCAAAAAACTTTACCATAGGATTTTCACTCCTCCCTTTTCTTTCCAACCCTGACCGGCAAGGACAATGCACCCCCGCTGCAACAAAAGAAAGAACATGGTGAGACAAAATCACAAAATACAAAACAAAGGGACGGTTGGGCGGGAATTTTTCTAAGTGTCTGAAAGGGTTGTAAATGGCAGCTGCAAGGGGAGGGCTGGCACAGACTTTTATACTGCTAACCCCAGGCCCTCCCCTTGCTCTGTCCATAATCCCTTCACACTCCCACTTCCTCATACATGCCCTCTCCATTATAGCAGGCTTAATTACCAGGGTTCTAATCTTGCCAGAATTGGAGCCAGATCGGGCAAATTTCAGAAATTACAGAAATTCCGCTAATCAGTATCGTTAGTTGTGGGATTGAATCGGTTGTTCAAGGCGTTCAGAACTATCGGAAACATTTGGATCCTGCCAATTTTGTTATGGAAAGCATTTGTTTTTAGCTATCTAATATGCACGATGACCCTCGAACATGCTTTCCGAATTCGGGAAACATACATGAAATGTGGACAAATAAATTCTCCAAATTTTAGTTGGAAAAACTGAATAGAAAAATGGAGAAGAAGTAAAGTAAATATGTTTTAAACATATATTTACATATTTACTATATACAAATATATGGTAATGTTCTATTTTATAATAGTATATTTACATTAATATAAGCATTTTATAATTTTAATAAAAGTTTATTTTATATTATTTTATGTTAATTTGCTTCATTTTATGTATTTAATTAATGTATGTTATTTTTCTTCAATTATTGTTATTGATGATGTTTATTTTATGATACTTCAGGCCATTTGGGGTCATTGAAGGAGGACTTTGCCTTTTTTGGCTTTATCCAAAGTCTTCCCATTGTCTTTTATGGGTGGAATTCTGATATATTCGTAAAAGTTGAGGTCTTCCTGAAACTGCCCATAACTAACCCAAAATCTTCTCCATAGAAGACTGTGTGGCGGAATGAGGGTAACACTTCATTTTGGTTAATTTCGGCTGATTTTGGTGTCGGGGGACATCGACGTAGGAACGCCTGACATTTTTCAAATTTCGAACGTGTTCTTACGTACATTTTTGGGTGTTCTCTTCCCTATGGGGTTCATGATACGTCTGGATTTTGGGGAACACAATTATGACTCTGAAAATGAGAAATCCCATTATATATGTATAAGGTGATACAACTGATGTAAGAACAGTACAACGAAAAACATTCTAAAGTAAGTCATGCATAAAACAAAACAGCACTTAGCGTATCTGTGTCATTATTTATTTATTTATTTTGTCTTTTTATGGTACCAAGGATCATGAAGTAAATGGCATCTCAAATGCAACCATTTACCATCATGTAGGGATTTGAGTTTTATGTAGTGGGTAAATGATGCACTGGGATTTTTGTATCTATCTTACAGAAACCGAAATGTAAATAGAAAAATCTCATGTTGTTTAACAAAGAAACCAAAGGTTGAACGGAAGCCATGTCTTTATTCATACCACAGTTCAACTATGTAAATTAGGCACCCACATATACTTGCAGTCATTAAATGATGATTAGGTAATGATATACAGTACATAATGAAATTGCTTCCCATTATCCCTGACTTCTATTTAGATCCCACAATAAAAATAGATATTAAGGTAAAAAATCGATTTTTAATGGCCTTGTGTCTTTTTGGTTCAACCCTAATTAAAAGTTCCCTAATCATTCCTTAAGAGAAAAACATGTTTTACTACATAGTTTAAGAACTGTTTATGAGAGTTTTTTCTGCTGTTTTATGTTCTACAGTGTAAATCATGGTGGACAGATATGCACCACAATGAGAGTTGGGATAGCCTCTCTTATCAGCTGCTCATTTGCAGTCTGAGAGCTTGTGCTAAAGTTTTCATGACAGTATGTTTCATATGTATAATAATTAATAATGGCACATCAGGTATCATTGGTCAGTAGCATGCCTCCCACCTGTCCCACTTTGGCAGGAAAGTCCTGCTTTTGGGAGGCATTTGGGAAGCATTCACCCGTTTCCGCTAAGCTCTACTTCTGTCCCGCAAACCTGTAGTAAAAATGTAAGTCTCTCTGGTGTCTGGAACACCAGAGACTAGTTACTGCACCAAAGAAAATAAAGGACGATAATCCACTTGAGAATATGCTGTGCGGTAACTAAGGGCACCACTCCCCGTTCGCCGCTTCCGCCGAGTGGTAAACTGAAAAGAACAAACAAGGTAGGTATCGGAAGATGAACTCCTGATGCATTAAAATTCGGATAGCTGGAATCGTTGCAAAAGTAGAAATGGATTGTGAACCACAACTGCAAACATTGTGAGGTCCCAACCTCGGCAAACAGGCCACATAGCCTTATGCGTTTCGCGCCTAATCGCGGCGCGTGATCATATGCTCAAGTGTTTTTGGCGGCTATCCGCTCTTAAATACCTAATCCCATAATACTGTGCAGTGTTAAAGTAATACATACAAGATATCCAATTGAATAAAATATGTTTTAAAAACAACCACACACACTTATTTATCACACCAGATATAATTCTTACTTTGCACTTTAACAGAAAAATATATATATTATTGAAAATACATACAGTGACATAGTACCAGCAAGTGGTTTTGATTTTAATTTCATCTTCACAATGATAACGTTAATGGTCGCGATTAAGCAAAATATTGGACAAAGTGTATGATTAGCAAACATTGGATGGAATACTAAAGTATTATTCCAAATACAATATTGTGTCTGGTTTTTAATGTTTAGCTTCTCAGACTTTTTCTCAGACTATAATATATGATTAATCCATAAACTTAATTAAACTATAGTTGACACTTTGATATATTATTTATATTCTAAATGAAGCCAAGGAAAATGCCCTGTTGGTCACTATGTCACGTTTGTAATATTTACAAAATATATAGATCAAAAAGGCCACTGAGTGATCATGTTATTAAGTATAAATGCTGTTATTACTTATTTGTTCCCAAGTTTCAGAAAAGGGGGGGGGGCAGAAAAATGGCAAAAATACCAAATACCAAACATTGGTATTTTTACATAAAGGGAATCAACACAGTAAAGGAAGAGAGTATATTTAAAAGAAGAAAAACTACCACAACTAGAGGACATAGTCTTAAATTAGAGGGGCAACGATTTAAAAGTGATATCAGGAAGTATTACTTTACTGAGAGGGTAGTGGATGTATGGAATAGCCTGCCAGCAGAAGTGGTAGAGGTAAACACAGTCAAGGAATTTAAGCATGCGTGGGATAGACACAAGGCTATCCTAGCTATAAGACCAGGAATGGGGGACTAAGAAAAGTACTCAAAAAAAAAATTGGGCAGACTAGATGGACCGAATGGTTCTTATCTGCCGACACATTCTATGCTTCTATATACAAAATACAGAGATATAGTCAATCAGTAAGGAGGAGAGAAAGGAAATATGAAACCTCCAAGGTTAATTGAGACTAGATTATTAGTTATATTTATTTTGAATTTAGTGTCTAAAGATATGATTAAGGTCCCACTCAAAATTCCTACCTTTTGGGTAACATGGCTGAGTCAGCTAATCTGTACCGGTTTCTTTGTGAATAGCTCACTATGTTTTAGCTATGTTGACTGCAGACAGAAAAGTTAATCCAGGGACACCAAAGTACTTTACAGTCAAAGTATGATATCTGCAAACATGGGCATCCGCAGAAAGTGTTGGGAGGGTTTTGTTTTGTCCTCCGGCACCACAGAACCCTTCCTCTTTTTTGTCTTGCCATTGATGTGGGAATTCAGGGTAAATCCCTGGTGGTCCTGTGGGTAGCAAGGGTCTGTGCTTTCCAACAACAACTTGATGTACACACTGTCATGTGGCACCTGACACTCTGATAGATGAACGGCTTCAAGTAACATGGGTTCACAGGAAAGTGCCTCCTTATGCACCATTTCTATTGCAACAATAGAAAGTAATGTGCATCCTACATCATTACATAGTATCCTGGTATTTTGCCTGAAATTTTCAAATCATACTCTTTTATATTTTGCTTTATTTTGAATAATATATTCACTTTACGCCCCAACCCGACTGCTGAACCTTGCGAATTGCATTGTGTACATGGAACTAATCAGCAACTAAGGAATTATTACATGTTATATGTTTTGTAATTCGCAATTAAATAACCAGGCTTACGTACTGTTAGCCAAGCTGTTAAATGTACCAATTAGGAAATAACAGCAAATACTGGAAGCAAAGGTATTATGTGGCCAAGTAGTTTAATTTCATATGCTTGACCAATATATTTGGAATAAGATTGCACATTTAAGTGCCTTAATAATGCAACGGAGGTTGGTCTCCACGCTTACCAAATGTTATTCCTTTACTCTGTTCCAGTTATGCAGTCATCGACTTGTTTTGCTGTAGTCCTCGGCTCCGTTTATCCGTTTGTGTTGTTTATCCAACACCTTGGGTGGGTGAGAGCCATGAGAGTTATGCCTGATTGCCCAACCGACTGTTAAGTGTCTTTAACAGACCACTGAAATAAACCCTCAGGTCTTTAGAAGTATCATAATGTGCTAGATAGCAACAGAGCAGATTGACTGTTACAGAACCGTAAAAACCTTATATTTAGAAGGAATAGCGGATTGATCAAATGTGTCTGCGGAAAGTATTTAGACAGCTCTGGTTCCTTCCATCTGTATACATTGTGCTTATGTTTATTCATGCAATGATTTTAATGTACGGAGGTGCAAGTCTGATTCATATATATGGCTAAAAATGTACGAAATGATGGCACAAATACAAGCAGCAAAAGCACATTAAAATATAAAACACATTACGCAAAGGGTAACGACGTCTCTCCAGAAAGCAAAAACTCAATCCAAAAGAAAGCCACACAACCTGTGCTGGTCAAGGATAATCTATTAACAAGCAGGTGGTGGTCAACAGTGTCAAAGGCAGCTGGGATATCTAAGAGGATCAGAATGGTTTGGCAGAGAGTAAGTAACTAGACACTCTAGAACCAGATTGAAAAGGGTCAAGTTAGTCATTAGTGGTCAGAAAGTGGTTTTGCTCTGAGTGAACAGATTTCTCCAACAACTTGGACACAAAGGGGAGAAGGGATATAGGATGGTAGTTAGATGGAAGAGTGGGGTCTAGGGAAGATTTTTTTCAGGATGTCACAGCTGTTTCCTCTTCAGCCTCTAGTGGCCAACATTCTAGTGACATGTCCTGCGGTGAAACAAGCACTGAAAGTTAATTCTTTTTTCTGTCAGTGCTTTTTCGGTATTGCTACCATGCCTCCGCATGGAAGCATTGTGCAATACAAAAATACTCGCCACCAACATTTTGATCACTCCGGAGAGTTATGTAAATGCCGGTTTTAAAGGCACACTGCCTTTAACACAGGTGGCAGTGAAAAGAGCACTGAAAGTGATTTTTTTTTTTTATCACTTTCAGTGCTCTGGTATATTTCTACAAAGCCTCCGATAGAGAGGCATTGTGCAATACTGCAAACACCGCACGATCACTCTGGAGAGTGAATTAAAATGGCGGTTTTAAAGGCACAGTGATGAAGGCCAGTACACAGTACAGTCCGCACAACAGAAACAAAAAAATTCCATTAATCGTACCTAGACGGAAAATGGCTACATAATAAAAATCCACAAAAAGCTGTGCAATTTCTACTGTAGTGAAGGTTCAAGGCTGCTGGAAAAGACAGCTTATGTCAAGAAAATAATGCAAGACAAATGGGGTAGCAGCGGACAAACACAAACCCAAGGCTAAAAGGTTGGAGACAGTATGATACCATCAGTATAAAATGTTTCAAATAATTACCATTATTGTTGTAAACTATTGTTTATAGCTCAAATGAAACTGCATGCATTCGACAAACTACATTTCTCAATGGTTTCCCTGATAAAACAAAGACTAAACATTTGATCAGGTTTGATAATTACCACCTTTTAAAGATATCATGCCAAGGGGTGTGATATATTTTAAATACATTGACTTTTCCATGTAAGATGAACAAACTAGCAAACATACATGACATACTAGTAAGTTTCTTTCTCTCTTGAGATATACCCTCAATTTATTATGAATGAAAATAAAGGGATCTCTTTATCAAATAAATAGCACATTATGTGAAACAAGTTGGAATTCTCTAGGTCATGGAGTCGGGAAGGTTGTACCTTTCATCTCAGGTAACTGAGGTGAAGCTTATGTGCAAGCATATAATCACTTGATGGAATATCATGGAACATATCAGTATTGTTTTCACATTATCGCTTTGGATATGGTCCAGAAAACAAATAGCCAATGCTGAAAAATGGCACCGAAACAATATTAATGAACAATAAAGAAGAAACTTGGAAAGGGTGTTGGACCTAGTCAAGGATTTGATGCAGCAGAAGATGACCACATGACAAACTACAACTAGTAAGTCATAAAGCACAGTGAGGCAGGAATAATAGTACTGTATTTTCCGGCGTATAAGACGACTTTTTAACCCCTGAAAATCTTCTCAAAAGTTGGGGGGTCGTCTTATACGCCGGGCACTGGGATTTACTCACCTATTTTCTCCTCTGTCTCCGCTCGCGCTGTTAAGCCGGTCCGTAGCTGTGAGGGAAGCGTTAAACTTTTTTTTTAAACAAAACTTTATTGATCGTGCGGCTGGAAGGGAGCTCACAACCTAAAAGGTTAAAATATAGATGCGATTTTTCCGGCTTATAAGATGACTTCGTTGGGGGGTCGTCTTAAACGCCCAGTCGTTTTATACGCCGGAAAATACGGTATTTCATTTTTATATTTAATTACTCTTATTACTCAATCATATACCAATAAATATTGGTGGAGATGGTAAGCATTGGCGGTGGTGTTCTTGTGGTACACATGGTAGTATATAATTTATACTGTGAATCAGTTGCAATTATCCATGCAGACAGTTTATCCATATTCAACACATCAGAAGACATGGATCATCCACATAACATGCTAGCATCATTAGTGACTGCTAAAGTTCCGTTACCTACTCAGTCTTCCAAACTGGAAAAGATCTTCACAGAATAACTACTTTAGCATAACGTTTGGGAAGGTATAGGCAAAGTTTCCATACAAGTACACCAGTGTGTGAGATATATACTCCATAAAACATCATGAAATTCCATCACAAAGTCAAGTCAATGTCCACCATGGACCATGTTGGGACCTACCATTAGGCCTGTGGCACAATGAAGATCTTTCTGAAATACTTACCTTGGCAAAAGGAAAGGGTATAGATTTCCCGGTCAGTGTGCATGTTGGGACTTTATAAATAATTGATTACAATTATCTATTGTACAATCCATCTTGAAGAAAAGATTTACTGTAATAATTCTGCCTTTTATGTTTTTGTTAAGTTTATATTCTTCAGTATGGAATTGCAGAACATACTGATATTTTGTAAATGAAAAATAATAACAACTGTCTCTCATTATTAGATAGCCGAAGAAGAAGACGTATTTTACTGGTGAGAAATGAGCAGAAGATCAATATTTTTAAATTGCTGACCACTACCAAACATCGTACAGCTAATATTTTGAGAAAAAGCTTCTTTGTGCAGAATGTCTATGATTAAAAGCTACAATTATATGTGTGTTTGTTTTTTAAACAAGGGATATACCATTGTGGAAATTAAATAGGAGATATACACTGATAAGTCATAACATTATGACCACCTGTCTAAAATTGTGTAGGTCAACTTTTGCCTCCAAAACAGCTCTAGATCGGACTTGTTTGTCCAGTATGTCCCACAGATGCTCAATTGGATTGAGATGTGGAGAATTTGGAGGCCAAGTCAACACTTTGAACTTTTTGTTGGGTTTCTCAAACCTTTCCTGAACCATTTTTGCTTTGTGGCTGGGCGCATTATCCTGCTGAAAGAGGCCAATTCCTTCAGGGAATACCGTTTCTGTGTACATGGTCTGCAACAATGCTCTGGAAGGTGGTACGTGTCAAAGTAACATCCCCGTGAATGACGGGACCCAAGGGTTCCCAGCAGAACATTGGCCAAAGCATCACACTGCCTCCGCCGGCTTGCCACCTGTCAGTGGTCATAATGTTATGGCTGATCTGTGTATTTTACTGAGGCATTGTATTGTGTGCAATGAATACTTACTTCATCAGTATTAAGTCACAGAAGTGTTTAACTGCAAGAAGAATATAGTTGGCCCAGCATAATGCATTATTAATAACGTGACAGATTTTGAGGCAGTTAAACTGCTTAGATTCAGGCTATATATATATATGGACAGAATGATGCATATATTTTTGTTCACAGGTCGCTAATTGCATTTGTCCCCCAGGTCAAAAGTTGCATGCCTTCCTCTGATTTAAGTTTCCAATCTAAGTAAGACACTAAATAATTGGTAAAGAAGGTGTACATTGTGAAAGGAAAGAGAAACCTAAGATGCTTGTCTGTCCCTGATATGAAATAAAATATAATAGAAAATGATGTAGCTATAATAAATCGCTGTACCATAAATGAAAAGTAGTGGATGATCATCGAAATTAATAATTTAAAAGTCATTTGTCCCATTGACCTCTGCTAAACCACAAGAGCAATGACCTGCTTACTGCTTCTCATCGTTTATTCTAGATCACTGGGGACTTATGGAGGGTTGTTATTGAGGATGCTGATAGTAAATTAAAATATCTCCCGCATCATGCTCAATATGAAACACTTCCATTTCATTCTTTTTCTATCTCATCACCACAAGAGATAAGAGAATCCCAAGTAGTTGAATATAGAAAGGCTTACCTGCCAGATAACCAGAAAGGAAAGGGAGCGGCTGGTCACTGGTCCTCACGCACCACCAGGAACAAATGAAGAAGAGGAAGCACTTAGCATGCACATGGATGCTTAGCATGGGCACTGGTAGATCCATGTGGGTCTATGACAGCTGAACTGTCAGTGGTTACAAACATACATCCCCCAATAAATTAACCCCCCTTTGTTAATCAATTCCATCCTAAAAGTAACCCCAAATCCCCATACTAACACCCCCGAACCCTAATACTAACATTAAGCCCCAAACCCTAATAGTAACATTAACCCTAATACTAATGCTACCCTTCCCGACCCCTAATACTAATACCTAACCCCCCCAACCCTATCACTAAAATTAACCCCTATTAAACATTAATAATACTCACCTTCAGCAATCCAGCAATGAACTGTCCCGCAATGAAAGATCCAAGGATGATCTCTCACGCGATGAACTGGCCGTGGAGGGAACGGTGAAGCGGCTGTGTACATGCACGCTCGTTGGACTGTCCCATCCATGTGGCTTAAAGTTGCAGTACAGCACATCATCAGTGGCCGTTTGATGGCAAAATGACCAAAGTATAAGCCTAGTTGCCCATCTTCTAATAGTGTCCATTGTTATGACACGTCTACGCGTATAGAGTAGGGGTAGGCACCAACAGTTTTTCATGATGCACATTTAATGATGAACTTTGTGATGGATAGACTTGTACGCTGGTGTCCGTGGACACTTTGATGCCCCCGAAACATAGCAGCTCATTTTATGACATCATTGAAAGTGGGTGACCACCAAACAAAAATATCCGCAATATTATCATGTAGGAACATTATATTTTTTGTTTGGTGCTCGATGCAAAAAATAAATCAATACAAAAAAGTAAGTCGTATAATAAACGGTAGGCGATTATACCCCAAATAACAAACATATAGTTTTTTTTATTAATTTTTATATTTAAATATATTTCAAATACATAGTAACAATTGAAAAATCCACATGTATTACCCATCAAAGGGAGCCATAAAAATAAACATTTTACATTTGAGTGTGCGTGTGAAGAGAGAAACCTAAGTGCTAATAACAAGACAGGTTGTACGGTAAGAAAACATTAGCAGAGAATTGAAAAGTTCAAGAATCTTGGCTTTTATCCTCAGGTAAATAGCAGGGATGCTGTAATTAGGCTAAGCTGCTGTTCCAGACACTGCTTTACATCTGTCGTAAAATGCTCCCTTGTTAGGTTACCTGGAACTCAGCTTGTCGGGGCACCTGTGCCAGCCAGTAAACTGATGGATGCCAGCCAGCTTCTAACAGTCTCTACTTGGCAGATGGGCGCAGGCTGGGATCCTGAGCAAACAGATCAGCAAGCACATTTTAACCTATTCAGACTGGGAAAAGATGTGCCCCATCTCTTGCACTCATCTCTAGCATTCTAAGTAAATATGCATTTCTGTACTTCTCTGTATATGTTGAATAATATTATCACCCCATGTGGTAGCCTGCTCATGTAAAACGCGCTGTCACTTCATTATATTCATTGAAGAAGAACGCTTATTTATTAATAGAGTGTTCAATGTTATATATATATATATATTAGCACTTGCCAATACTACGTAATAAATGGACATCTTTACTGACCTACGTATGCACAGAATGGTGATAATATTTGAAATACACATTACATGCAAACATTATTGATATTGAGCATGTGTGTGTCTTAGCACATACTGCACTTATTGAACAGATACATTTGTATGTAACATATACTGATTTAAAAATACTAATATTTAAGCCTATGCATGATGACCCATTCTATGACCATCTCTTGATTCTAGACTGGTCCTCAGGGCATCTAGATAGGACAAGAATTTGGCCAGGACTCTACAGCATGAGTGATTTGTCAGTATTCGAATGGTTTGAAATCATGAACCAAAGTGTCAGACTGTTTCATAGCTCACTGCTGTGGTGACATTCTGGCATCAGACTAATATGGTGACCAAGGGGTCATGTGACCAAGCTCATGTATAGCTTTTTTTTTTACTTTGATATGGTTATTAGATAATTCAATACCTTTACAAGTCAGGAAGAGACTAACCACTCCCCCTTTCTTTGACTTCTCTCTCTTCTTTCCAGACTGTGCATGTGAGCAGACATGGGTAAGGTTATCATGGTGAATTGTAGGGGAGAACTGATGACTTTTACTTAGTTATCAGGTTTAGTTGTTATTGTTGCTTTTCTAGGTATTTGGATTGTGTGAATAAATGTGTGTTAAAGTATACTGGCCATAGTTTAAATGTGTATGCATACATTATTTCTTCAGTTTGGTGATACACCACAGTGTTAAGAGAAGGAATGCTGCTGAGACGCTAACGCTGAACTGCAGACAGGGGATATAGTGCAAAACCAATGACCAAATACGTTTTGATGTTTATACAACAGGCATAAGACAGGGCAGACTAAAGAGGCTGAGCAGTTCTTCCCTGACGTCAAAATCTTGGTTCACATGGCTGACTTTGACGCGTGCCATCAGAGAAAATACTGGGGAACATTTTCCATGGAACCATGAGAATAGAATTATTATGTTTGATTTTTTTTTTATTTAATGAGATTGATTTATTGTTATATCAGCCAGTCTGATTTAACACAGGCCAGTGGTCAAGAAACATCCGTCTTTCTGGAATTAATAGAATCCGCAATCTCTTCACCACGGCACTTTAAACACTCCGAAATGAGAAACAATCTTAAAATAATAACACAAGAGGCGGTAACTGGAATTTATCAAGAGCAAGCACTGAAGCAATATTTCACTGCTTTATTAATTATCATGCCCTAAATTAAAAAAATTCAATATATATATTTATATATAAGGTCAAGTAGCACATACAGCCATGTAAGAAATGCTGTATTTAATCTAGAACGATGTGTTGGAATACCTTACCACACCATTAACCGTCATTTGGATGCCAAGGCCAAATCTTGGCTAACATACCCTGTATTCCTACTTACGAACCCCCATATTGTAATCCTAATGTAATGTAATATTGCAATGTACTGGGCCCTTCTGTTGAGGGCACCAGGTCTCTTCTGTCTAGCTTTCTAGCTTGAAGCATTTCCCCAGTGTCAAGCAATATGCAACAGATTATGATGTAATTCATTGTTCATCTCCAGTGTAGAAAGAGTAAGTGGATACTGGAGACATTATATGAACCTGCATCAAGCCATCAGTTCCTTCTCTGGTTGAATCATATCTAGTTCTGTGTAGGAATTTCCACCCCTTAATGTTTCAAGAGGAAGTCATGTTCTCTATCTCACGTATGACAATTTACCTCTTCAATAAAGTATTTCGGGAGACTCGCTCTCAACTTCTATTAATCGCGTCTGCTCTGAGGTCAGTTTGTACATTTTTTCCTTCATTATCAAGGCACTTAGACTCAGTTATCTTCGTATCCAATCGTCTTGGCTATTTCCACTGATAATCTTAATGCTCTCCACCTCCCCCCCCCCCCCCCCCCCCTTGTCTGGTTTGCACCACAATGGCTTAAATAGAAAGCTATTCAGAGCAGGCATTTCTTTAATACAATGCTTTTTTTCTTTGATATCTGAACCGCCAACTGTCACTGAAGCACCTTTTTATATCGACACCAGCCAAACATTGTTTGCCTTTAATTTTAACAGAGCTCCGAGTACAAGATCTGGCTTTATTACAAAAAAAGTCAGTTGTCTGACTTATGTTTAGCTTAAAAGGCTGGCTTTATCACAGGGCAAAAGGATTAGCTGCTCTGAGCCCAGACAATTCACAGGGTACATAGGGCCACTTTTTACTAATGTGCAAAGTGGGCATTTGCCTAGCGCCCACTGGTTAAGGGGGCCCAAATTAGCTACTTCATGGGCCCCTTCAGGCCCAACATGGTCCCTCTGCCCACATGACTGTCTCACACTGTTGCATCTAGTGGATGTCACTTACTGTCACTGCCACTGCAAGTCATATCCAGCAGCTGTATTTGCAAACTCCATGCACGCAGCAAGGTAAGTGTCAAATTAATGGGCAAACTAACAATGCAATATTAATGGGCAAACTAACTGTGGCATTTTAATGGACCAGCTAACAGTGGCATATTAATGGGCAAATTAACTGTGGCATATTGAAGTGCAAACTGTGTCAGATTTTAATGTGAAAACTGGCTGTGGCATATTTTAATGGGCACCTGGCTGGGAAATATTCTAATGGTCAAACTGCGGCATATTTAATGGAAAAACTGTGGCATATTTTAATAGACAAACTGGCTGTTGTAATTGTTAATGGCAAAGGGACTGTGGCATGTTAATTGGTACCTGACTGTGGCTCATTTTAATTGGCAATTGGTACCTGGCTGTGGCATCTTCTGTGGGGCAAAATAACATGTACGATGGGGCAACAAGACACTGTGGCATATTCTGCCAGGCCAGTTCAGTGGGACAAAGTGACGAGTGTTGTAGGTGCAAAATAGGTGCATGGCAAGTGCTGTGGATACTGCATGGTGCAGAAGAAGGGAAAAAAAACAAGAAATGCAATGTTTCAATAACCTTTTTTATTACATGTAATAATAATTTAACATGTAATAATAGTTGAACAATAGTTGAATATAGGATGAAAATTGTTGCATATAATAATAAAACGTTTACATGTATATACAATTTGACATTGCAGCTAGAAAAATTGGATCGAGGAGGCCCACTTGCTATTGACTTTTCCCAGAGCCCATTAGGGCTTTAAAGTGGCCCTGATGGTACCCCTGCAACTGCCTTGCTGTGGCCACAGAAATCAGCTTTGACCACACACTCCTGACCCCCCCACTCCTAGGTCCTATATCAAACTGGACCATAATGGCATGTGAGCAGTAAGACATGCACAATTGCAGCTGCACCATTGTGGGTCAAATTAACTAATGTTGCAGTCTTGGACCCTTCTCAATATGGAATCATGTTAGCTTGCAGCTAAACTGCGGGATGGATTGGAGGAGTGCTTTGTGTTGGGTGATGACCCCCACCATCAAGAAATAATGGAATGGTTCCATATACTGAAGCAGTGGTGTACAGAGATGTAGGACCTAGCATAATTGCTAATAGTCCCAAATGAGATGGGACAAAAGTTGGACTGTCCCAACATGACTATGTGCAGCGATTTGCCTTGTCCACAAGACATACATAATCTAAACCTGCTAAGAGTGACCCAGATATCCTGTTCGTTTAGTTCACCTCACGTAACCTGGGTTATGGGATCTTACTGTAGCACATCACTTTAAAAGAAAATTTTCATTGGAAAAAAATGAAAAATAAAAAACATATTTCTTTCCAACTTGTAAAACTGTTTCCACATAAATGCAGAATCTAGAATATTTTTTGAAGCAGGATTGTTAGCTCCATATGGTGTCGTTGTGCAATATAATACTAATTCTCATTGTAATATCTACTGCTATTTGTATAATTTAAGGCCGCAGAAGATTATTATCAAAGTTTTCTATGTGTAGGCTTGATGGCTAAATAACAGCACCAGATACATCAAAAAGAAGAAGAACAGAAAAAAAAAACATTCTTCTATGCAAAAGTACATTTTTTAAGCAAAAATATTTGAAAATCGGTAATGAATCTTTTTTTAAAGCTTATTGTGTTTTTTATTAAACCGGCTTTGACTTTACAGTTGCAGAAGGAAATGTCTGATCATTTTTGTCAAAAATACAAAACAGAGTGATTATGACTGTGAATTTAGATGAAAAAAGGTCCAAAAATTCACCTTCATTAGTCCTCTAATGCACTAGTTTTCGTTTTGACATTAAGCAAATTTAAATTCTAGCCCTTTGTCGGAGATGACACCTCCGTAGACATGATGGAATTAATATATACGACAAAAAAGAACAGTGGAAATCTCTGGGGGTTTATCAATGCTGTACTTCATCTATGAAAATATATATTTTAGACTGCCTTGGCTGGCTGTGGGTCAATAGTCTCCATGTCATGTGGGATTATAATTTTGTGGACCAGAATGGGAGGTCACATGTGTTAGACATCTGCTGCTGTCAATCATCAGTCTTCTTCATAAAGATGTCCCTTGTAATAGTTCCTAGATTCAAAATGGTTTAGCCTTATTAGCAGTTCTATTGCTATAAGCCATTCTGCAGCTGCCAGTGGCATCAGGAGGCTCCTATTGGGAAACAAGAGAAGTTGAGGAAACAAAGGATATCTGTGTTTTATGTCATAATTTCTCCTTTGCTTCTTCCATTTCGCTCTTGTGACAATTAATAGCATCTCAATATGACACCATGTCCCATCATCCTCAGACATGATGACCCACCAAGAGAATGTGGTATGGTAGAGGCTACAGAACTCTGAAGAACCTGCCCATTTCATCTAAATAGCTCAGGTTTAATTTATTTTTTATTTTTTTTTGAATAGGCTCATCCATGCCCAAACAATGTTTAGGTGACAAACCTTTAATACAAATAATTGGGCTGGACACAGATCGCATTTTGAGTTTGTCTCCTAAATTCATGGGGCTTTGCATTCAAAGCCTGTGGGCGTAAGGATATAAATACAGAGTGATCAATACTCAATATATTATTTAGTTTAGGATAAATAAAATAATAAATAAAAAGGTATTCAGTTCTGCCATATGTTCCAACACACTGCCTGCAGAAAGGTACTGGGGATCATTCTGATTTAACTCACTATGAAGTGCTCTTGTACTGAAGTGGTCTTTCAGACTCTTCTTATGAAAATAAAAACATCATATAATTTGTGATAGAGTGTGAGAAAGACGAAAATTACAGCTAAACACAAACACCCAAGAAATGTAAAAACAGCCGTTGTCACCAAGGGAAAGTCAAGATAAAAATGTCTTGTAACTAAGGGGTTAAAGCTCAGACTAGTTTTGAAGCACATAAGCTTGTATTAAGCTACATAGGTATTGTTAGAAGTCAGTTTCTCTTTACATTAACTGAACAGTCTGTGTGACTCAACAGACAACCGGACACGTATTGATTCTTCAAGTTTCCTCTATAAAGAATGATACCAACAAGTATCAAAATCATCTAATGGGTCACTAACAAAAAGGTAGCCAGCTGTTCAGTGGGGGAAATAAGGGGTTTAAACAACTTCTCTTAACCAGTTTTGAAGGATCCCACCCAGGGTGACACATTGGCAAATCTAAGAGTTCGAGGGGCAATTGAGCAGTTGCTGAAACACAAACAGTAGTCGCACATCTAATAGTACAAAATATAACTTTTGTTCAGAATAATTAAAAAACACAGAAAATTGTAAATATGTAGGGCACATAAAAGGCCACATAACATACAAAAAGTGACTGGCAGTATGAATCCACATACAAATACATTGTACAATATTACACACAAATGGCGAAAAAACTGTAAAAAATCTACAGAAAAGTATAAAACTCACAACAAGCAATGGGCAATAGAAAGCAGTGACCAGGATACACACGAGAAAACCCCCCCAACGTTTCGGCTGAGAGCCTTCTACTGGAGGAGCCTCCTCTTCCCCCCTCCCTGCAAAAATCAAAAAATCAGTTTATTGCCTGCTATGTGTCACTCTTATGGGTTAAAAAGTATTATTATAAGCAAGATCAGCTCTATCAAGGTCTATTTCTTCGTCTCTTTAATGGTACTCATTTTGTTTACCTCCGAAGAATGAAGGACCCCGTCAACCAGGTCAAGAATCATATCTCAAACCCTGAGGATTGAGGAGTGAGGCACTGGCTCACACAACGGTCTCACTGGGGAAGGGTTAACTGTTAAAGGGGCTTTGCAGATTCTCTGCAGTCACAGGATGAGCAATGTTTAGGAGTCCCTGTAAGGAAAGACAATAGATCCACAATTAATACCATTTAAAAAAAAAATCCTAATAATTTGGCACATAGTAAATAAGAAAACTAGCGAACGCTGCCCCGCGTTCCTTTTTGTCCAGATATCTAAATCTTCTCTCATTTACTGCTGCTTAAAAGTCTTTTTAATCCACTAAAGCCAGTTGTTCTTGCAGTTCCGTGAGATTCCCACTGTTCATAAATTACAACTCTGCAAACCCTTATTAATGGGTTTTTATCTGATTAAGACAATATTTACCAAAATTACATTGGAAATTAATACACTCCAAGCTTGTGTAAGACAGGGTTCTGTCTCATATCTCATTATCTCCGACTGAGTCGGCACCAAGAATGAGGAAGGAAAGCACAGCTGTAATTTGTAATCTGAGGAACTCTCCTGCTGTCCTAATAACTACTGCAGACTGCTCCATTTTAAACAACAGTTTAAGGGGAACCATGCGCCCTGGCTTAATTGACTTGAGTTGTGACATTTTATTTTCTTTATACACATGTATATATGGGTCATCACCATTCATTGTTTATATTTATAACTCAGTGGCCTAATGTACCCAATGTAGACTCTATCCAATCCTCAGGGTTTCAGGCTTGGTTTTGAGATAGACATAAGGGGTATCATTAAATTGGATAATTGTAACATCCAAAGACGTACTTGTTTACCTTTCCTACCTTGACACTTTGTTGACCATTACACCAACAGGGACTTTGAGGACATTGCATTCTCAATATATAGACATTTATATGTAACCCCCCCCTTTGCTGTTAAAATAGCTTCCATTCTTCTGGGAAGGCTTCCCACAAGATTTTGCTATTTTTCTGTGGGGATTTTTTAGTCAATGCAATTTGTGCCTCATTAACACTTCCCATGCCAAGTCCATGATGAACGCTAAAGTTGCACAACTGACTGAGTTGAAAGAAGGTCATTCCCATGCTCTTGGTGTAAATATTTGCTTGTTCACTAGACAACTGCCACTGAAATGCCAAGTGTAGGCCGTATCCAACCAGGATTTTGGGCACTCCAGAGGCATGCTCATCGATCATCTTTATCCATTGATCCGTTCCATCAAAAGACTGCAGATTTGTGATATCATAAATCAGAATCACACCCTGGGCGGCCCTAAAAATAGTGCAAAACCGCCCTTATCCTGAAGTTGCCCAGAACTGTAGTATTATACGCCGGCAATCCATCAGTATGGTTGTGGCCGTGTAGTCAATTCCAATATTGTAAGGAGACTCCATGGATATGTCCGGCAGACTGGCCAAAATGTCTCCTTTACCATCTTCACTATCTGAAATTATCAGAAACTTCAGCTGAATATCATAGGCTCTCATAGGGCTTCTGCTGGAGGCATACTCATACTCACAGAACTCAGGAAAAAAGAAGATCCAAAATGGTGCCCGTGTTTGCCATCCCTGTGGAGAAAAGAAGAGGTAAATGCAAGGAAAGTTAAAAAATGCTCACTCTATTTGCTTTATATAAAGGAAATTATTTTAACTGCTTCAGTACGTATGGTACTTTCATCCTAAAAGATGGAAGCACCAAAATACACTTATTTTGTTCCTGGTCCCGATCACAAATTGATTGGTAGCCATGGAAACACTGCAGACACCCAAACCCAGAGGTCTGGGTACAGTGCATTTTAGCAAAATGAAGCAGGCTGCATTTCCCCTGTCATTCCCAGGCAAATCTCAAGTTGGCCTCATCTGACAGGTGGGAACCTGCTACAGATCCCCTCAGTGGGATCCAAAGCACAGCTCCTTTGTGGGGGGTCATAATACGCTGTTAAACCAAGGACTTTTAGTATCCATCCTACAGTTATTTGGGCACTGTAACTGGAACGTTAGGGGTTAAACATGTGTATAAAAAAAAATCCAAAGTTTATTTGCCCTTTAAGTTGTACATGATGATAAAAATAAATGCTTATAAATAAATAGTGACAGGATGATGTAAACTAGCTGCTAGATAATTTAAGTATAAAAAAAAAACTAGAAGCCTTTTTACAAAGTCTGCAATAGCTTTTGTAAAGCAGTAGTTCTCTTAATTTTTGTGAAATGTTGTTCAAGAATAAGTTAATTTAGCCCATCCGTGCTTTGGCCTTGTGCTGTCTGACTCATGCTATGTGTGCACAATTAGGACAGGAGTTCACCAGGGGGTGCCAGCAGGCTCGTATGCTACAGCAGAAGATGGAGCATATGTTAGGCCTTCTAACAGAATTCAAAGGCGCCTGTGTGCCAGCTAACAAAAGGTAACTATTTAAAGTAGACCCTTGCACAATGGAAAGAGATGAGAACAGTTTTATTTTGCTGTCTAAGCACATATATTGAGTGACCATTTCTTTAGCTCCCCAGGTGCACAGTGCTACCCTCTATCCTATCTTTGCTTATGGATAAAATGTGAATTCTAAAGCTTTTACATAATAATGTAAAACTCAGACTATTTTCCTAGAGTGCTAAAAGGGTCCAATTTTTTACCACCTTCACTGCCTGGCTACCCTTATATTAGCACATCGCTGCTAAGCACCTACACAACATTGGACATGCCCGGCAAGTCACGTCAAACTGTACAGTTGCCGACAATAGACGTGGTCGCGGTACTCCTGCCAGGAATCACGGTCGGCTGAGAAATTCTACACCCAATGAGAACAAAGTATCAAAACACTGGTAGCAGCACTTACAACACAGAAATGGATGCCATGTAACAGTGATTGGATATAAATAAGCACATATGCACTACAAGATTTCTAGACAAGATCTAAAAATGAATAAAATGCAGAGATTAAACAAAGTTAGTAGGGTCTAGGACAGTTCGCCCGTTCATCTCGACAGTTAGAGACTACCCCTCTAATAAAATAACCCCCTCTTACCCTAAACAGATCCCTAATCTCAAACCCAAATCTCAAGCTAACCCCAAACCCTCTTTCCTAATACTAATCAATAATACTAACCCTTTAATACTAATCCTAATACTAACCCTGAACCCTTCCCTAATACAAATCCATAATACTAACCTCTAATACTAACCCTTTAATACTAAGCCTAATACTAACCCTGAACCCTCATCCCTAATACTAATCCATAATACTAACCTCTAATACTAACCCTGAACCCTCATTGCTAATACTAATCTATAATACTAACATCTAATACTAACCCTAATACTAACCCCGAACCCTCATTCCTAATATTAATCCATAATACTAACCCTAATACTAACCCTAATACTAACCCCAAACCCTTATCCCTAATACTAATCTATAATACTAACATCTAATACTAACCCTAATACTAACCCTGAACCCTCATTCCTAATACTAATCCATAATACTAACCTCTAATACTAATCCATAATACTAACTCATAATACTAACCCTAATACTAACCCTAATACTAACCCCGAACCCTCATCCCTAATACTAATCCATAATACTAACCCTAATACTAATCCATAATACTAACTAACCCCCAATACTAACCCCCAATACTAACCCTAATACTAACCCTGGACCCTCATCCCTAATACTAATACATAATACTAACCCTAATACTAACCCGGAACCCTCATCCCTAATACTAATACATAATACTAACCCTAATACAAACCCTAATACTAACCCTGAACCCTCATCCCTAATACTAATCCATAATACTAACCCCTAATACTAACCCTAATACTAACCCTGAACCCTCATCCCTAATACTAATCCATAATAATATCCCCTTATTACTAACCAGTAAACCCCCTAACACTTACCCCTAATACTAACCCTAAAACTAACCTCTAAACCCAACACCCTAATAATAACCCTAAATGAGCCCTAAAACTAACCTGCACCCCCTAAAACTTATCCACATCGACGGAGCGTCTGACAGAGATAAACTATCAGACGCTCAAACTGCCACAATAAAGTGTCTGCGAAAAACTGCCCCACTCTGAGTTAGTAAGATCATAAATATCTTAAATCCCTATTCTAAGCATGGGTGGATGATACCATGCATGATAGTGGGAGAGCAAGTCTGTAGAGCTCTTCTTGATATAAAAGTGTTTGGATTGTAATGCAAGAGGCAGCTACATATTTGTTTCACCTAAGATTTCAAATATTCTTGATCCCAGAGCCCTTTCAACCAGAGAAAAGATGCACCTGGTGCCTAGAATACAATGGGGGTTATATAAATGGGGAGCACATGCAGACAGCGCCAGACAGAAAATGGTTTTCTCCAGTTTTTCCCTGAGATATTTTTGTATAAGGGTTATAAAAAAAATGCGGAATATTTAACAGGATCTCCAGGTGGTCTTTAAAAACCTGATAAATAAAACACGATGCGTAAACATTTCAAGCGAAACCATGATTGTTTGCTAGTTCAGTAAGAGCCAGTATCGAAGATCTCTCACAAGAAAGATATTAAAGAATTAATATCTTTCTTAAAGTGATTTAGACAGACACCAGTATAGGTGAATCAAAGGTCACCTGTTATTTATTCCATAAGTTAATCAATGTTTTAATTAAGATCCCAGTACCTGGGGAAAGGATGCCATCTACTGGTCAGCATCCCCAGGGACCAAATTAATAATTGCATATTAAGATACACCCATAACCAATCAACAGAGAGATTTTAATCCCAGGTACTGCTCATTTACAAACAAGGGGCAGGAACTAATAATAGGGGAAATAAGGGTTAAATAGGTAGAATAGTTAGAATGAGTAGATTCAAAGAGAAGTAAGAGACTGAATTATCGATTGATAGGCTGATCTACAAAGCAGAGTAGCCAGATGGGGGAATTGCAATTTGTTTTTATTCTTCATAAAGTTTTGGTAATGTGTGAACATTTCTCTTTATTTTAAATATAAAATAAATTGGCTGTAATATTCTTATATAGTCTTCTTCCTCCCATAGGGAGGTAATAATAGAACAGTTCTATCTTATTCTAGCTGCAGTCAGAGTGAAATAAAACTGGCTAAGCTAAGGAATATTATTGATTCACATTATATATTATATTATTTTATATATATATATATATATATATATAGTTCAAAACAAATATACAAAAGCAATAAGCAACCTTAGATTTTATAATTGTATGTCAATAGGGTTAAAGGAAGTTGTGGCCTACCATCGTATAAGGTTATATATTAGATTACTGTAGTTAAACTTTATTGGTATGTGCTTGGCGGGACTGGTTGATGAACCATTAATTGTTTCTTTAAATCAAGTTACCATATTGTTAGTTCGATATTTTGGAAGTATCCCTGTATAATTGTCCTGAGCTGATCAGATTGTAGTTGCAAACAGGAGAAACGTTGATTCTTAGACTTTTCAGGTAAATTAATTGACTTGGTGATGTAAAATAATATATCATGTAGCAAATTGATATTAGTTGTGAGTTGTTTTGTCTTTTTTTTGTTGTGTTTCATTAAATATATAAATATATTGTTATTACTGTATAAGATGGATTGAATGTATGTTATTGGAATGTTGTCATTTGCCACATACATATGCATATTTAGTCTATATTAAATAATATCTAAAGTTTTTTATATACAGGGAATCTACCTTTTTTCATAATATTTTTGATATAATCTTAAAACGGGTCTCTTTTTTTAAAGTATAATACTACTGTATGTTTCCCGTTTTTTAAAACAACTTAGTTATTTTCCGCAAGTTTTAATAAATACTCAATTTTTCATATGTTTAACAAATTATATATTTTATATAGCGTTTGGGATGAAACACTTGTTTCTTCTCTCCCTTCTTTTACGCTGCTAATGCACATGAATAGCGAAGAGGGTGTATTCCCTCAAGGAGGATAAAGATTCCTCCTGATCTCTGAAAAGAGATATCAGTTCACCACTGTCACCTACAAAGTTAAATATTTTTTCCACAGTTTATGTCTTTTTTATTTGTATATATATATATATATATATATACATAAATATATATATATATATATAGTCTTGATAAAGGTCCGCATTGCGGACTTTAACGTCGATATTATGTAAGAATCTACTTATATATAAGCAAAATATATTTATTGTGCCATCTGCTATTCATACGTTCCCTTATTGGGTCCCTGAAGGCTATATGCGTGTCTAATATCCCTATGTATATCCAAATGCCATATATATAAAACCTTAAAACCTTTAAACAGCCTATTTCTGGCCTATTTCGATGTATAGTTATATAATGCGTAAAGATAAAATATATAAAAAGTTGTATACAAATACATCTATTCCATTCAGCAGAGTTACAAATTCATCAATTTAAATGTACATATTTCAGTTAGTTAAAATACAAAATCCAAGATAGAAAAAGGCAAGTGTTCTACAGAGATCAAAAAAAATATATAGTAACTGTGGCATTATAAGGAGGTCGGCAGAGTATCTTACATAGAGAAGAGCCAGGCTGGATATATTATAGAACTTGGTGTTATCGATTTCCAGGGAAAATATATAGGTTTAGGATGTCTTAGCTCAATCTCCATAAATGCTGCTCCCGTGAAATGTAGACTGTTGGCTGGTTTCAGTCAACGAGTCTCTGAAAACTGCCATCTATGAAAAATAAGAGCTGGACGCAAAGTGAACTGATTTAAAGTTCGGCTCTTGAAAAAAAGGATGAAGGTGAGAATGTGGCCTTAACCTCCTAACAGAAAGATGAAACCCAATGTTGCGGACATTGACAAACTCAGCACTTCATCTCCCGTGAGGCTGATTTATATTAACATTTCAAGGGTGCAAGGAATGCACTGGATTTGGGATGAAGTGAGAAAATGTGACATTTTTAGAAGAGGGTAAGTACATTACAGCTCATGTACCATCTAGGGCTGCAATTCGGATAATATTTAGCAGTCTGCTATCTTCATTTCATCTTGTGGAGCCCTGAAACATGTATTTTGTATAAGTATTTTTATTTCGCAAAAATAATCTATTGACACTTTTTTTGTGTAGTTTCCATAGCTTCTCTGGAAAATCTTTATAATCTATTTACAGTTTTTTTTTTTTTTTTTTACATGTCTACTACTATAACCAGACTGCTGTTTTATACACAATCACTTAATTAAAAAATAGATTCTATGGATTACAGAGGGGGTTTGAAAATAAACATTGAATACATTTAAGTTCTCACTGTGAACTTTGGAAAGATCAGAAAGAAAAACATAAATTAGTAAAGGTATTCTATGATGTCATGTAAGATTTAAAAAATGCTCCACCTGCTCCACCAGGTGGCATTTTAGTACAAATCACATGGTATAAAGGTTTTGAAAAAAATATATACATTTTTTTAAAAACATAGCAATATATAGGAAGTATAACAGAATTTGGTTAAAATAAATAAATATTGTGACAAACCACCTCTTTTACATATAGGATTTTGCCACCGATCTTGCAATAAACCACAGCCTTCTAGGGTATACAAAGTCTAGGACACATTCAGTTCGGTTTTCCTTTTCTTTATTCGTTAGGAAAACAGCTGCTTCAAATAATAATAAACAAAAACAAAATTCCTTGCTCTTACTTGAGCTCTTACTAGACAGAAATTACTATCTATAATTGGGTGGCTTTCCCACTTACCAATTTCTTCAAAAAAACAAAAACAGCTTTGCAATAAACAGAAGTATTGTTTTCAATGTCTCAGCTCTCCTAGCTGACCTTTTTTTTTTTTCTTCCCCCTTGTAGCAGGCTGATCTCTTTTTTTAAAGGCCTGTCTGCTAATTGACCAGCTACAGGTGAGTGCCAATTAGGAAACTCTGTAGTTAAATCTAAATCCTGGTCTGTTACACAGCAACTAGTGCTGTTGGAGCATTGGCCCACCCTGCTCTCCAAATACTCCGCCCCAGGGACCCATACCGTGGTTTGCAGAGCATCAGCAAGGTATATCACAAACTGTAACATCCCTCCCTGGGGCATTTAACTGAAAATTATCAGGTTGCTGTTTAGCAAATCAGGCCTGATGTATCTTCCATCAACCACGATTCCACTTTTTCGCTCACAATATATATATATATTTACTAAATATGACCAATGTAATGCAGACACAAATTATTAGCATTTATAGAATTGGCACAAACCATTTTCATAGTACTTGATATCAGAGAAGTGTGGGCAATTTTTGTCTCGAAGGGGAGTAAAAAGTTTAGTTGCCCATTTTGTAAGTTTATCAGCCCACACATTATCATAAGAGACAGATACCTATGGACAGAAAGGGCTGATAAAATGAAAGATAAGGTACATACATTTTTAGAAAAACAAAAAATTAGACAAAAAGTGCAACACATTAGAGAAAAGTTGTTCACATAACATAGCACCATTTTAACAACAGCAGTGTATTTGATCAATGTTGTGGGTGGGAAATGGGGGGGGGGGGGGGGTGCCCACAAGTTTGTCTGCCTAGGGCAGCACAAAAACAAGATGCACCACTGAATTATGCCTTTTTAGAAATCCCAGCACTTTGCCGTGTGGGAGTTTTTATACATCGCCCCCAATGAGTGACACTGATTTTTTACACAGCTATTTTTTTCACACACATATCCACATGCCTATACACGCAGACACCTCTCTCTCTCTGTCGCTATCTGTCTCTCTCTCTCTCTCTCTGAATTATTTAAAATTATATTCAACTATTTTCATATGTAAAAGTAAATGTTATTGAAAAATTTAATTTTTTGTTTTTATTCCCTTCCTCTGAACTCACATTGCACATTAGAACTTAGCACAACATCATACAGTACCACAGTACTTGCCATGTACCTATATTGCATTCACAGTACTTGGCATGCACTCATATTTCACCCACATGATTTTGCATGCCACAGTGTCACTTTGTCTCACAGAACTGCCCCTGCAGAACATGCCACAGAGTCACTTTTTCCCACTGTGCATGTTAATTTACCCCACAGAACATGCCACAGCTTCACTTTGACAATTAAGTTAAGCCACCTTCAGTTAATAATTAACATTACACAGCCACTTTGCCATTAACTTATGCAACAGCCAGTTTGTATTTTAAAATATATCACAGTTTGTCCATTAAATATGCCACACTTTGCCCATTAAAATATTTCCCAATTGGTGCACCCGGACCAGACGGGATTCATCTATGATAGAACTACGGAAGATAACACACGCAGACTGATCAACCTGATTTCAGAAGTTAACTGTAGGAAATTACCATCTGCCTTTTTAGCACTGGATGCTGAAAAGGCCTTTGTTCGGGTGAGTTGGACCTTCCTTAGGGAGACTTTGGAGATATTTGGTCTGCAGGGCTCCCATAAGCACTCTTAGATGGCTCTGTAGTGCAATCCCCAGGCTTAAGTTACGGGCCCCTCGGTAAAGTCTGAACCATTTAAGATCAAAAATGGCACTAGACAGGGGTGTCCCCTGTCCCTGATGCTATATGCTCTGACAATAGAATCACTTGCAACAGCCATAAGGCAAACGAGGGCGGTGGAGGGTGTTAGGATCGGATCACAGGAACATAAACTGGCGCTGTATGCAGATGATGTGATCTTGACACTCTCCTCTCCACTATCATCGATACCAGCAGTTCTGAACATAGTAAGAGAATACAGCGAACATTCCAATTATAAATTGAACTTTGCAAAAACCCAGGTAATTACCACCTTTCTGGGACCTGAACAAATATTACAAATTGAGTCCCTATATAAATTAAATTGCTCAAGATCTAATATGGACTACTTGGGAATCAGAATTACGTTTGATCTTGCATGTCTGGTTAATCTAAATTATCAGCATATTACCGGGAAATTAAAGTCCAAACTAGAAAAATGGAAGGGAACGGAACTGTCCTGGATTGGCAGAATAAACGCACTTAAAGCCTACTTAGTCCCTAAGGTCCAGTACTTATTTAGAGCAATCCCACTTAAAGTTCCCAGACGAATACTGGACTCAATAACACGGATATTTCTGGCCTATGTATGGCAGGGTAAAAAGCCTAAAATAACTAAAGAGGATTTTATGCGAGGCACCAGTTATGCAGGATTGGGGTTTCCAGACCTTTATAAGCTTCATAGAATAACTATGTTAGCGCACGCAATAGAATGGAATGTGAAGGGGGACAGTATTCCTAGATGGTTACAGTTAAAAAAAACTCAAACATTACATATAAATCCATTTCTCCTTTACTGGGCAGCAGCCTCGGAATTTAAAAAAATAGAATTGAACTCAATAAGGGACATATTCAATAATTTAGCTAAAATCAGATGCAAAATCGGAAAACTTAAACCACTTAAAAAAGAGGCACCAATTGATTCCCTTAGATTTTACATGCCAGACTTGGATCTTATGGTCTGGAAAGACAGGGAGAGAAGGGTAATTGCCGACCTACTTAAAGAAGACAATTTGATTACCTTCGAGGAGGTACAAGAAAAATTTGCCCTCCCTAATTCAGAGCTCTTTGCTTTTATTAGGATCTGGAGCTTCCTGGAGAAGCAACAGTTGGCCCCCCAGGACACTCTGGATATCTTTATTAAGGCACATTACAAATCAAAACTAATCTCGAAACTAACTAAATATCTGGATGGAGCTTTAGACCTGCCACTTCCCGTCGCAATTGCAAAATAGAAAGGGATTTACAGGAATCTTATTCCAAAGAGAAATGGTATAAGGCTATACTCCTCAATAGGTCTGTTATACACTGCGTCTCATTACAAGAAGTCTACTATAAAATTTTGTATAGGTGGTACATGGTTCCCTCCTGAGTAGATTCTAGCACGGAACATCGAATTTGTGCTAGAGATGCGAGGGGGCTCCGGGTTCCATGCATCACATTTGGTGGGAATGTGGAGGATTAAGGGATATGAAAGAAAAGCTGCAGCATTTTTTGCTGGAAACCTGCAGTCTTCGGTGCTCACTCACCGCACCCCTTTTCCTATTTTTGTTAGATTGTCCGACAATGAGTAAGATGCAGCAACACTGTTTGGTACATATTTTTTCTGCATCTAAAATCTGCCTGGCCAGACATTGGAGAAGCCCTCTCCCCCCTCCGTGGCAGGAGATTATAGCACAGTACACCTACCAGAAACAGATGGAGGGATCTATCTCCATGTTTGACCAAATTGTAAGAAGTTAGACCTTCATGAATTGATTGTCTCATGTATGGACTTTAAGGGGGAAACTCTATCCTCTTCTGACTTTCCCACCACTCGGGACGGACCAGCATGGGTCTTCTTTTTCAGCTGAACCAAAGAGTAAGGGTTAGGTATGTCTGTCTATGTGAATTTGGATGAATAGTAGGTTACGTCACTTGTATGAATGAAAATTAGGTATTTTATAGCATTTTTACTTGCACCTTATCACCAGTTGGAGAACCCACTTTTTGGAGGAATATAAGGGTCACAAAGGCCTCCAATCCAATAAGGGTAATAATGAGCTATTAACCCAGAGGCCCCTTTTGAATAAATTTAGACTGTGTGGGGCATAATTAAAGTGGGGGTTAACAGAGGAATGGAGCTTTTTTATCAATGGGGGGTACCTATGCATATGTTTATATTTTTAGATAAGGAACATTTTGTAATAGGTATTGCATCATTTGTATGTTTGAATTTGTATTAGAAATTTGATTAATAAGGAAGGAAAATTTTCCAAAAGAAAAAAAAATATTTCCCAGTCAGGTGCTCATTACAATATACCACTGTTAGTTTGCCCATTAACATGCCACTGTTAGTTTGTCCATTAATATACCACAGACAGTTTGCCCATTAATATGCCACTCATAATTTATCCATTACATATCACAGCCAGTTTGTACAGTAATATGCCAATGTTAGTTTGCCAATTAATATGCCACTGATAGTTTGTCCATTAATATGCCACTGTTAGTTTGCCCTACAATATACAAGAGACAATGTGCCCAGTAGTATTCCACTGTTAGGGTATCCATTAATATGCCACTGTTAGTTTGCCCATTAATATGTCACAGCCAATTTGCACATTAATAAGCCACAGCCAGTTTGCCCATTAAGATGCAACAGCCAGTGTGTCCATTAATATGCCACTGATAGTTTGTCCATTAATATGCCAGTGTTAGTTTGTCCATTAATATGCCACTGATAGTTTGTCCAATAATATCACAGTGTTAGTTTGCCCATTAATATGCCACAGCCAGTTTGCCCATTAATATGACACTGTTAGTTTATCCACAAATATACCACAGTCATTTTGCTCATTAATATGCCACAGTCAATTTGCCAAATAATATGTCACAGCCAGTTTGCCAGTTTATCCATAAATATGCCACAGACAGTTTCTCCATCAATATACCACAGCCAGTTTGTCAGTTAATATGCCACTTATTATTATTACTAACTTACTTGCAGCCAATATGTGCATTAAGATGCCACAGCAAATTTGCCCATTACTGTGTCACTGTTAGTTTGCCTATTAATATTAGTTATTTTTCATTTAAATATGCCACAGCCAGCTTGCCAGTTAATATGCCACAGTCAATTTGTCCATTATTATGCCTCTGTTTGCCAATTTTCATGTTCCCCCAGCCAAGGACACAATAAAACATATCACCCTCATCCCCTATTCCCCAGTAGTCACCTGGATGCTGCATGTCCCCGGCCGTTCTCCTCCACTTAGTCTTCCCTCCTGCATGGAGGAGGGAAATACAGCAGCTGGATATAACTTGCTGTCATAAAAAAAATAACATTCAGCAGCTCAAAGCACTGCAAAAAGGATGCCAGCATGGGTGTGGTCCGCATCCACTGCACCCTCGTGGTGATACCACTGCTCAGTCAGTTTATCACACAATCAAGAATACTACACACTGAAGTACTTGAAACCGTGCAAAAAGTCTATGTGGTGCAGCACCTTTAAAAGCATAACTAAAAGCTGCTACAGCTTAACCTATTTTTAACTATATAAAATATGTCATGGTCATTCATACTGCAATTTAAATGTTTTTCCAATAAAGTATTCCCTGTAATATGAATGCAAAACAGATTTAAAAAGCATGGAAAGAATTTGAAAGAAACGGATAATGTCACATCCCAGGGAGCTCAGAAACACAGAACTGTTGATCTGACGGTCCTATCTTCACACCTTCCTCCCAAGAACACCAGCACTAGTTTCCATAGCAACACTATTTTGCCAATGAATAAGGGTCCATAAGATAATATCTAATTGACTCTATACCATCTTGCAAACACTTCAACATCCCTTAATGTTCCATTTTTTTCACAAGGTCAACCTGATGGCTCTTCTGTTGGAACACTAAGGAATTATGTGTGCTTCCTAGGACTTTCCGTGTTTATAGATCTTTTACGAAAGTTTCCCAGTAAAATATGGGAAATGTAACACATGTTACCTCAAGGGAGATTAGTCACAAGTGGAATAAAATCACTATAAAATAGCTGATTGAAATCTTGACAATGTGCGGACTTGTATTAACATAAAGTGGTGAAGACACTGGATGGAGAAAGTCCACTGGGCAATGCATTCCCCCCAATAGGGTTGCCACCCAGCCGGTACTTAATACTTATTCCAAAGAGTCACTGAAAAAAAATCTGATAAAGCCCCCCTATAGCCACACCTTCAGCCTCCCTCTTCCATGTCAAGTTGGGAAGTATGGGCAAAAAAAATTGCCTGTAAAACCAAACTTTATATGTACTGACCAATACTTCACTTGGCCAAGTAGGGACATGTAATTGATAGGGGAGTGACTAGGGAATGACCAGTTTTGGACAATTCCAATTCTTACATGATTATATACCTACTAACCTTTAGATAACATTGTAATTAGTTAAGTCCGTTTCAAACATGAACAAAGCATTTTATAAACAAATGTACTGCATGTATTATAGAGAGTCTTCATACAGTGTTTTTTTGTGCATGTATCCACCAATCATTCTGAGCCTTTGAGAAATGCCTTTAACAGGATAGAAGAGAGAGACACGGGGATCTAGATCCAAAAGAAAGGATCTCTCTCAATTAGTGACACTTGGATGATATTGATTATATATTTTTTAAATGGCTACCCTTCTACCTTGGCAGCCTAAGGAGTTACTATTTCTTTCCTATAGATTGGCATGCTTTTGGGTGTCCACACAATGCTCTTCTCAACAGGAACTGCAACAGGATTACCACATATACATGGAGTGCAGAATTATTAGGCAAATTAGTATTTTGACCACATCATCCTCTTTATGCATGTTGTCTTACTCCAAGCTGTATAGGCTCGAAAGCCTACTACCAGTTAAGCATATTAGGTGATGTGCATCTCTGTAATGAGAAGGGGTGTGGTCTAATGACATCAACACCCTATATCAGGTGTGCATAATTATTAGGCAACGTCCTTTCCTTTGGCAAAATGGGTCAAAAGAAGGACTTGACAGGCTCAGAAAAGTCAAAAATAGTGAGATATCTTGCAGAGGGATGCAGCACTCTTAAAATTGCAAAGCTTCTGAAGCGTGATCATCGTACAATCAAGCGTTTCATTCAAAATAGTCAACAGGGTCGCAAGAAGCGTGTGGACAAACCAAGGCGCAAAATAACTGCCCATGAACTGAGAAAAGTCAAGCGTGCAGCTGCCACGATGCCACTTGCCACCAGTTTGGCCATATTTCAGAGCTGCAACATCACTGGAGTGCCCAAAAGCACAAGGTGTGCAATACTCAGAGACATGGCCAAGGTAAGAAAGGCTGAAAGACGACCACCACTGAACAAGACACACAAGCTGAAACGTCAAGACTGGGCCAAGAAATATCTCAAGACTGATTTTTCTAAGGTTTTATGGACTGATGAAATGAGAGTGAGTCTTGATGGGCCAGATGGATGGGCCCGTGGCTGGATTGGTAAAGGGCAGAGAGCTCCAGTCCGACTCAGACGCCAGCAAGGTGGAGGTGGAGTACTGGTTTGGGCTGGTATCATCAAAGATGAGCTTGTGGGGCCTTTTCGGGTTGAGGATGGAGTCAAGCTCAACTCCCAGTCCTACTGCCAGTTCCTGGAAGACACCTTCTTCAAGCAGTGGTACAGGAAGAAGTCTGCATCCTTCAAGAAAAGCATGATTTTCATGCAGGACAATGCTCCATCACACGCGTCCAAGTAATCCACAGCATGGCTGGCAAGAAATGGTATAAAAGAAGAAAATCTAATGACATGGCCTCCTTGTTCACCTGATCTGAACCCCATTGAGAACCTGTGGTCCATCATCAAATGTGAGATTTACAAGGAGGGAAAACAGTACACCTCTCTGAACAGTGTCTGGGAGGCTGTGGTTGCTGCTGCACGCAATGTTGATGGTGAACAGATCAAAACACTGACAGAATCCATGGATGGCAGGCTTTTGAGTGTCCTTGCAAAGAAAGGTGGCTATATTGGTCTGATTTGTTTTTGTTTTGTTTTTGAATGTCAGAAATGTATATTTGTGAATGTTGAGATGTTATATTGGTTTCACTGGTAAAAATAAATAATTGAAATGGGTATATATTTGTTTTTTGTTAAGTTGCCTAATAATTATGCACAGTAATAGTCACCTGCACACACAGATATCCCCCTAAAATAGCTAAAACTAAAAACAAACTAAAAACTACTTCCAAAAATATTCAGCTTTGATATTAATGAGTTTTTTGGGTTCATTGAGAACATGGTTGTTGTTCAATAATAAAATTAATCCTCAAAAATACAACTTGCCTAATAATTCAGCACTCCCTGTAATGTCAAAGTGTATCACTAGATAACATTCTTACAATGTGAGTATATGTTGCTTTAGGGCTTGTACAGAGTACCCAGCAGGCTTGTCGACCAGGCGTCCCACTGTACATCTCAATTCTATCAGATACAGACAGTGGGTGGTGCTAAGGGTATATCAATTTACGTTAATACCAATAAAATGGTAGTGATACAATAAAAAAAATACATGGAGTGTGGAATGCTCAAATGGACCTTTAACACTTTAAAAATCAGTGCAAAGATCAATGCACTCACACCATGCTGAATAAGAGAGGTTACAGTGAAACTGAGGTGTGTATTCGCCAAGTAAAATCACTGCTATTGTATCAAGTCTGTTTCAAATCCAGCTTTCCACATTCAGCAAAACACCTTCAGGCACAATTTCCCAAGAGATTATGTAGTAAGAAATAAAAATAAATAAAAAATAAGCTATACGAAGAAAATAATGTATGAAAAAATATAAAAATAATACTAAATACAAGAATGACTATATCTATAAACATAGAAAGGGGAAATATTTGAAGGACTTTAATAAATTATCATCATAAACTATATCTTCATACTGATCACTAGTATGTTTCTTACCAGCAAGTTTCATGAAAGATCCAACATGCTATGTGCTCTTTGATAATGAAACAGCTTTGTGTATATTATTCAGTGTCTTTACTACAAACCGATAGGAGGAAAAAGAAAACAAAAATCTGAACACTAAAGCGAAAAATGTGTCGAGGCGAAAAATACAAACAAAACCAAACAAAACACATTTATTGGGCCAAGGTTATTTATTATAGATCTCACACTGGAAGCAAGATGACTATCTCACTGCATTGAAGTTTGTATACCACTTCTTTCAAAAGAATTCTAATTCTTCCGACATTTTGCTTTTATTTCTTTTAGACTGGATTATGAGGGATTTTCATTGATTTTTGTACCTACTGATCTGTGCTTGGCTGTTCAGTTTAACCTCCTCTTCAATTTAAGGACCATATTCTAAGACGGAATGGCCTATATCTTGCATGTTAGTTGCCCTCGACTGAAAAAGAAAATAAGAAGGTTGAAGCTCCTTGACGCACACAAGGAGGAGCCAGATGCAGAGGTCCTTACAATACAAAGATAACCCCTAAGGCAAGGGGAGAGGGTCCGGGCTCCACCGTCCTCGCACAGTGCCTCTCCAGCACTGCAAGGGTGTTTCAGCTGTCCGTGAGATCCAGGTGCCGGCTTCCCACGCTAACCCAGCGTTTTAAAGACCAACAAATTGAAATAGAAAAAGAAGGAAGAATCCGCACTCAGGATCTTTGGTGATAAATCCGTGATGATTTTAATGGCAAAAAATGGTGATAGATATTACCTGACCTTTATGTTGATTGGTCTGGACATGTTTAAATACCTTGGTTGTCACTATTTTATTTCAATTATGATTAAGCGTGTGTTCACGCGAAACGCGTCAAGTTCTTTCCCTCCATCTACTGCTGTTATATCTATCACCATTTTTTGCCATTAAAATCATCACGGATTTATCACCAAAGATCCTGAGTGCGGATTCTTCCTTCTTTTTCTATTTCAATTTGTTGGTCCTTACAATACTGTTGAAGAGTGGCAAGAATAGGAATAGTTCAAACAGACATTTGGACTGTGTGGAAAAGGGATAAGGTAAGTGTGAGTATGGATCCGATATGGATGAATATCTTATAAAGGGGCCACTGAGAGTGTTTGAAAATACTACACTATATTCGTACCCTGATGTTTTTCTCTTCATTCTGTATCCTTAAGTACTGCAGTGCATGAGTCATCATCAAGCGATGAGATACGTTTATTAGATAAGTCAACAGCTATTGACGCTAACCAGTAACCGGTGGTGTGATGACAACCTATAGGTGAACAAAGAAATTCCTTTTCTAGTCCTTTTCTTTCATGAGCGTAACTTAATTAAATTTTATATTTTAAAGTTCTTGTCATTTTTTTTCCATGTTTAGTATATTTTATAAATAGGGGCTTAGTATTATAACAAATTTTTCTATGATAAATAATGAAACTGCATTCTCTACACTGCGATGAGATAATCACAGTGTAGAGAATCTCTCTGTTTTTTATTTTTATCCACATTCTCATGGAATGCAAGTTTGACCCCCAGAATCACAGATTACAAAAATGAGATCAATAAAAAAAAACAAATGAATGTGTGTTGAGGACAAGACTCAAAATAGAACATGCATCCACTTTAGACAATGGCCACATTCTTCTTGCCCTCATGGAGCAGTAGCAAAATATGGCTGGGACAGAAATCTGTAATATTTTCCTGACTTTATTCTTTGGTTAGATTGAGCCAAGGGGACAAGAATTCCTTCTGTTTATTTAAAAAGAAAATCAGCATGTGGTACTGTTCAAAATGGGGAGGGGGAAGTCATTCTTTTGTAATGAGTGGATGAGCTAGATCTGGGCGAGCAGCACACAATGGAGGCCTTCAGGAATCTTAGGAGGTATCAATGACCAATTCATTGCATGACAACAGGGCAAAGAGGGTACAAATGTCATCTCGATCACAGTCAGAATGTTGCAGAGTTTGTTCACTGTTGTCTGTCTGCAGTAATCTTTGTAACCAATCTGATTCAAGTCTATTAAAATAATTAAATTCCTGTTAATAGACAAGCTGGGATTTTTCCAAGTAGATGTAGCCGCGTTGTGTCTTATTTGTATAATCTACACTGATTTTGGGAATATTTTAAGACATTAAATTACTACTGTTATTCTAATTTGTCCACCATTTTTTTAGTTGTTTTTCTACAGCTATAAACACATAACTAATGACATAAATCAATCCCCTTTGCATTAATATTAATATAAATGTGAGCAGTTTGTTGCTATATAGTTCTGTAAGGCTTACAGGCATTGTCCTGTTCATTTGTCTTAAACACTTGTTGTCTTGCTTACACTGTTCAGTTCATTGACTGGTTAAGTCCTTGTTTAAAATGTCTGTAAATAGGAAATAAAAACAAGATTTTTTTGAATGCTATAAGCTCCTCAACTCTACCCCCCCCCCCCCTTTATATAGCTTTTCAATGGGTCTTCTATGAACTACCACTCAGAAGATATTCCATAGTCTTTATTTAGAAAGCAGAAAGGAGAGAGAGTTAAGCAAACATAAGTCACTAGTAGTGGTGTATATGCGTATCAATCATTGAAGCTGGGAGGGAGAAACGTGAATGCTAAGTAGAATATAAGACAAAAGGCTAAGTTAGGAAAAATATGTTGAGGGGGTGGACAATGAGAAGAGGGCAGGAGCAAGAGACTCAGAGGAGTTGCACAAGATTCAAACGTAAGTTCATTTAAATGATTTTTAAGATTTAAACCCTCTTTAAGCCTATTATGATTATATAATTATTTACTCTGGGGCTGTTATAGTAGAAAAATGCCTATAACAGCCTTACTCCTTACTGGTTGTGTGGTGGGTATCTTTCTGCCACTGCTGTTAGGTAATTTTTTTCAACAATTAGGCCTTATGAAAACTACTCCGTCAAGCTACGGCATCCCAATTAGTAACCCCTGCTAACATCTTCCCAAGAACATTTATGTCTGATGAGAATTTGATTAATCAAACCAGCCAGTATATTCCAATTTGGATGCTACTTGTACGGGGTGGAGCTAATTAATTTGTAAAAAAGGGGGTCTGGTAAGGAGGGCAGGGGGAAATTGTCCCCCAGGCTGCCCTCTAATATAGCACAATAGGCTGGGGCTGCACCACTTTTCATTTCTAAATGACCTAGTGCCTAGCTGTCCAACTGGATCCCTCCAAACAACCCAGCTTTCTAGAATGGCAGGTAATTATGGTAGTTTTAGAACAGAAACAGTGGGAGAAATGCCTAGGCCCTAGAAGCACTTTCTATCTAATTGTTTTGCCTTTCTCTATACCCTGTGCTGTCTGTCTGTCTCAGTACCTTATCTGTCAGTATATGTGTGTTCATCCTGTCTATCTGTGCCTGTCTGTGTACCTCTGTGCTTGTCTGTACCTTATCTGTTAGTATATCTGTCCTGGTTCTCTATCTGTGTCTGGCCATCTATCTCTGTGTCTGTCTGTCTATCTATCTCTGTACCTTATCTGTCAGTATGTCTGTCCTCCTGCCTATTCGGGTCTTTCTCTGATAATGGGATGAGTAAATTTGCAAAATGAGACACTAAATTGTTTTTAGCCCTCCCTTGGCTAGTAACATATATTTTATTCATGCATGGTTAACAATCACCAGAAATCCTTTTGATTGTTCTGCCTTTTGCCTCAAATTGTGCTACTTTGGCCAGGAATATATTTTTACAAATATGTATTTTTTTTATATATTATTTTATGAGGAACAATATCTGCAGGCTGATTTAGTTTTCAAGCATGTCCTGTGGATCCTCTATATTACAATGCAACCTATTTGAACAGATGACAAATACAATGCATAGGGTTACAAACATGTCATGATGTTACACTTTTTATACTTGATACAATACATATACATTTGTATTCAAATAAGTTGCATGTTAACATGTATTGCAAAGGCATTTTTCACTTTAGATGTCTTGAAGTATAAATATGAAATTTTATAGCTTTTGGTAAATTTATTGTCAGATTAATAGCTATCTGGATATATGTTGGCTGACACATACCACATTCAGGAAGTGGCCCTCCATAATGTTCTTTTTTGTGATTAGACAGAATCCTGTTCAAGTGGTTAGGAGCATTAATGTGGGCTGACCCTCGATGTCTTCTGTATCCATGGACCAGAGGTCATTTCCTGTACACATTATGTGGGAAAGATAATGGACTTAAGGTCTACGGCCTCTGAACCACATGTGATAATTATGCAAGCGTTTTATATTGCTTAGGAGAAATAAGTGAAAAAGTCTGCTGTTTTCAAGCCATTAAACGTAGGTTTATTATTTAAGTTATAAGACGATTATGAGCTCTTATTTACTTTGAAGGAACGCACTAAATCTCAATTCTTTTTATAGAAGAGCTAAAGCCCTATGTTACCTCATTTCCCACCTTTACAAGGACTACATAGCATACAGACAAAACAAGATGGGAGCCACATCTGCCCGAGAACAGACAGTGCTAAAATAGCCTATCCTGTAAGATGGTACCTACTCATGAATGGCATTACTGGGTTTTTTTGCTCACCTGCACCACTACAGAGGAGACCTTTCCATTTGCATATCAGACTGGTCCCCCCAAAAAACGGAGTTCCAGACTCAAAATGCCTGGCAAACCTCCTCTGAGGAACACCAAAGGAGAATGTTTTGGTCTATCATAGGCCTTGTCAGTGTGGTACGGTGGTGTCCCTCTACAGGTGAAACTTGAAAAATAGAATATAGTGCAAAAGTTCATTTATTTCAGTAATGCAACGTAAAAGGGGAAACTAATATATGAGATACACACATTACATGCAAAGTAAGATAGTTCAGGCCGTGATTTGTCATAAGTGCGATGATTATGACTTACATCTCATGAAAACCCCAAATCCACAATCTCCATAAATTAGAATATCACATGCAATCAATAAAACAAGGATTAAACATAGAATAATATCAGACCTCTGAAACGTATAAGGATGCATATGGACTCAGTACTTGGTTTGGGCCCCTTTTGCAGCAATTAATGCCTGGCATGGAAGCTATCAGCCTGTGGCACTGCTGAGGTGTTATGGAAGACCAGGATTCTTCAATAGTGGCCTTCAGCGCTTCTACATTGTTCGGTCTCATGTCTCTCATCTTTCTCTTGGCAATGCCCCATAGATTCTCTATGGGTTCAGGTCAGGCGAGTTTTCTGGCCAATAGGTGCAGTGAGAGACTATATAGCACATCTTAGCTCATACTCTCACACTGGCACCAAAACCTGTGTCCTAGTCCTTCGTGCGTCAGAGGCTTAGAGCAGTGGTGGCACTACCTTAAACGTGAATTAGCTGTGTAGGGTTCCTACTTGCATAAGAGACCCCGCACAGTGCTAGATTGAGAATAGATACATATGGAAAGATGGCAAATAGAAAAAAACAGACCCCACACCCACAGACCCCCACCTCTGAACCACTCCGGGTTCAGAGTAAACAATCATCTAAACATATAAGCATGTGACTCGTGTCTGTGTTAGGTTAGTACCAAAACAATGGAGAATGAGGTTTGATACAAATCTCCCAGCTAGCCAGGTAAACAATATCACCTGTTACATCCTCCACAAAAGAAAATATGACGGCAAAATTAATTGACAAGGTTATTTGACAGGTCTACGCAAAAAAAATAGCCAAAAATTTTTTTGGAGAGCAAGAGCAACCACTTTCTTGTTTAGTACAGTATTTACTAAAATTGCCACAAAAAAATAATTAGTTATTCCTTTAAAATAGTTAATTCAATGTAATACACGGGTTGAGCACTTTGAACTTTTGTTAAGGGTTATAGTTTTTAAAAAAAATCTTCAACAGGTCTTTGTAACTGTCTACAAATGTCAATATTTAACATTTGAATTTTCCCACCTTTCAGAAACGAGAGCCTTGTAATCCCCATATAATGATGTATTACAAAACACCTGCTCTCCCATACATCCGTGAAACACCAGAAAAACTTGCAAACTGTGTTACATATGAGTCATCTCTTTCACATGCCCGGATTTTTATTTCTTGCTACATTTCAACCAGCAGAGTACTTTGACCGCAAGAATAAAAGTAAAATGTCTAAAGAACAGTATTGACCAGCATGTTTAAACCTCAAACACCCAGTTTGAGGCCACACAGTACAAAGTCTTTAAATGTTTAGCATGCAAAAGACAAAATAAAACAAAAAATGAAAAGATAGGGAAAATCGTTTGTGACTCTCAAAGGGGAAAAAAAAAAGCAAATACCAACAGCTGAGATCAAAATCCTACACACTTTCAGAGGTTATTTAGAGATTTGTGGCTTGCTACTTCAACAATTAAAAGTTTCTCTCTCTCTCTCTCTCTCAGACTTTCATTCACTCGTTCTCACAAGAACCTTTATGTCATATTGAGTTTGCACATTATAATTGCTGCTGCCTAGCCTCCAATTATGTGTTACAACCCCACCCTGAGTTGGGCTCGAGAGCAGTCACCAGGAAGATGTTGTTGATCAGGTCAAACAACTAGCTGGAGGCGATATAGCTCTTGTGATACATCCTGTGGCCATCAGTTGCCTAGTTCAGTCAAATGTTGACCGAGCTTATTAGGATGTGTCTCCAGAAGAATGCTCGAAAGGTAACATGTTGGGCTACATGAATGAACAGTCAAAACTGGACAATCTGTATAATATGTCACTGAAAACAACATCAAGTAGTATACACTGCTGGAAATATCAGTAAGCTTTGGAATTCTCATCAGGGACATGTATTATGGTAGAGCCAAAACCTAAGATAAATTAGACTCTTCTCAGAACGATGCAATGCTACAGATTATCTGTCTGTCCATCCTGGAGCAGAGGTATTTGTTATTACATGGGGACTATTGGGAGCTAATCGGAGAGATCCCATACAGATAATTGAGAATTTCCAAAGGGACTGTACCCATGATCAAAAATATGTCCCATACAACACAAATCCAGAGGGCACAAGAAGGTTACGTTGATGCCTATGCTGTGCACGTAGTAGGGAAGCACTATACATGTTGAGTATCCCTTATCCAGAATTCCATTATCCAAAAATGTTTGGGTTTTTCCACAAGTTGCAAATTCCACTCACAACTGTCAGAATACAAGCACACCATGGATTATCCAGCATTCAGCCCCCTTATGCTGTAATATGGCCTTTCCATGCATGCTCAGATTCTCCCACGCCCACAAAAAATACTACAATGACATGTGTGCAGGCTTGACACGCCAACGGCAGGTTCCCAACGATGCCTCACATCACAGTAAAAGTGATTGTATTATGCTCTATACAGTATTTGCATGTATACTACTGTATTTCATGAGTGCTGAGAGAGTTTAATATATCTTATAGATGAAAAAGATCTGATATTAGAAACGACCCACTATCCAAAAATACTTCTGGTCCCAAGCATTTTGGATAAGGGATACTCAACCTTTACATGTAAATCTGAGTATATAGTTGTACTGTTAGAGATATACATGACTGGAGAATGCCTATTTTTTTGCAAAAAAACATTGATATGTGTGCATGCAAAAACCAAGACCACCTTTTTGCATCATGTCCCACAAAATTAATAAATACATATTTAGGCTAAAGTTACCCTTTAAGGTTTTCATAAAAGGTGTTCCCACAGAATATAACCTATTTGGTTTATTAGTTTGAAACACTTTTGAAATGTACCACAGAATGTTTCCTCACCTCTGGTGAAAGCAATTATGGGGCCAAGAAAAGATGACAGTTTTGTATTGAAGAAGTCTATTCACTACGAGGTGAGTTAAGCTGAGATGAACCTCAGCAGCTCTACATGCATTGCAGAAGGCCAAACTTGGTGAACTTCTCCTCACAGTGAGTTGGTGTGCTAATAGAGCCCATAGACCTATAACTTTGCATGTATTCTAGGCATCTCCTTTATGGACAGGATGAGACTGGCCACGATAAAAAAAAAAGACTTATTTGCATTTCAATATTATCTAACGTCCAGCAAAGGTTTTCTTGAAATCTTTGATGGTTTGAAAGAAATTAAGTTTAAAAACTATTGAGATTATATTTAAAAATGGTCTGAATGAGTTTTTTTTTTTTTTTTTTTTTTTAAATCAGGACATACAGGTCTATTAATAATAGAATTAGCATTAATAATAGAGCTTCTTTATCCAAGGAAAAAACTGATTCGCTTTTGGAGACAAGAAGGATTTTTTCCCCCAGGAGGCAAAATTCCAAATAGCTTCCGTAAGGGTTTTTGCCTTCTTTTGGATCAAAAGCAGGAATGCTAGGTAGAGGGGTTGAACTTTAGGAACTTAAGTCTTTTTTCAAACTAAATCACTATGTTATTCGTGTGCATTTTGTGCTTACAAACATACTACCATTCAAAAGTTTAGGGTATTTGAATTTAAAGCAAAATGTATCCATTAAAATAACATCAAATGGATCAGAAATACAGCGTGGACAATGTTAATGTTGTAGCTAGAAATGGTTGATTTTTTTTTAATGCAATATCTACATAGGAGTACAGATTCCCATTATCAGCAGCCATCACTCGTGTGTTCCAGTGGCATGCTGTGTTAGCTAATCCAAGTTTATCACTCTAAAAGTCAACATCTAGACTTTATTATCGTTTTGCAGCTCATTTAATGCATCATTTTATAGAAAACAAGGAAATCCCCATCGACCCTAAACTTTTGAACCACAGTGTAAATAGTTCCTTTAGAAATCTACTGATACATTTGAACATCAGTGGTAACAAGTCATAGAGTATTTCTCTAAAACGAAGACACATTTTTTTGATGCCATCTTTGCACAAACTCACGCTATGACATGTTTGAGTCCATTGAGTTATTTTCTCTCTAAAATAGTAAAAACATTGACCTAGAGGTCATGGCCAAGGCCTTTTGCACAAATGAATTACATCTCTGTGGGTGGCCAAGCCTGGTATAGGTCATATGGGACATGGTTAGTAGTCTGCCATGTAATTAGCTCACAGGTTTAGAGTTTTCTCCTGCTAAATACTTCCCAAAGGCTAATGAAATCCTTATTTCTAATTTAATTGCGCCTGAGAAAAAAAGCAGGTTTTTAACCAAGGCCAAAGATTCAAACAAAGAGTAACGGGGAAAAAAAAAGGCTTAATTATTAGGGTTTCCTATACCACAGTGTTTTGGGGGACATTTAATTAAAGTATAGCAGAGGGTCATAGTAAAGAATGAAACACTTGGATGGTATACAATAGCACCCAAATAATATCAGCGATGGTCTTTCTTATATTGTGTCCACTAGTTTTTAGTATTAGAATTAAATTGCTCCTGACACAATATACTCTAAACCAATTTCTCCAAGGAAATCACAAAGGGATAATTAACCCATTCAGTTCTTATTGAACCCAGTTTGAGTTCTTCCAACTCCTAGTGGGGATATTTGATTTGGTAGTTAATCCCAGGCCGTTGGTCAGTCACTTTTTGCCTAGACTGCTCATTTAGACTTTTTGTACATTGGGGGATTTGGTTTTTCTCTGTTTGTGCCAATAAATCAGAAAGATTTTGTTGTTCCACGTGTACCTGCTATTGTGGATTCATTTGCAGCAGACCGTTGTTTGTTGAGTGGCTAGGGCTGCAGTTTCCACTGGTGAGCACCTATTACTAATCCGCCAGTTGTACTTTGCAATTTTCTTAGACTGCTCACTGATAAACATGACTCTGTGTGTTTTACTAACAATGGAAGGTACATACATACTGCAGGACATTGTCAGAGATCCAACTGACCAATAGCAATAAATATATAGATCCAGATCCGCACACAAAATGATGGGGTGCTGAGGTCCCAGGATGCTTCTGTGTGCACTATATAAAGTTTGTTTTGACACCTGACGCTAGGCTTGAAAAAAACCTGCGAGGGTTGAAACACTGCCTGTGTTCTTAATAAATATCTCCATTAAAGATTTTGAGTGCTGGGTCCTCTTTTTGTGGTTCCAACTGACCAATAGTAAAAAAAAAAAAAATGGCCAAGTATTGTCCCTATAGGTGAACTTACAAGACATCAAGCATTAAAGATGGCATAAATTTTAGGTAAATAGAAAAACTTTATTGAAAGAATACAAGGAGAGCATTGGATCTCACTATAAGCATTAAAACGTTAGATTTCATGAGATTTCAGTACTCAAATCTTGATCCCACTAAGATCAGTATTTGAGTCTATGGAGTGGTATAGTGGGGGTTGCCTATATCTTACTACAACCTCTTTGCTCCTATAAGCTCTATCAAGGAACATGTTTAGAATCTTGGGTCAAATCTTCCTTCATTTGATCTAACAAGATGGCCATCTGAACCAAAATTCAAAACATGCCAGTCCCCTGATAGCACTATATAAGCAAAAGGGGATAAAAAAAAAGTACTTTTTTTTATGTATTCTTACATTAAGGCATGTCTATTTACATTGATTACATTTGATGCAATCTTTAAATTAAACATCACTTAGTTTTTTTTAGTTGCTGACAGTTATCCTTTGATACATCTTGCTGTTAAGGCTTGCTTATGGTTATTATCTGTATCAAATACCCTACCCCCAAAAAAAACGAAAACCTCTAATTTGTTTCTGTCCATTCCAACCTCTGGCATCAAGACAACCTTCAAGTAATTGACATCTTTTGGGACTGTTTAATAGGTTATTTGAAATAAATGATAAGTATTATTTAAACATTCTGAATTTGAAGATAAGTAAATACCAGCTCTGTAAACGGATTAGATAATGGGTAGCTTTGCTGACAGCTGAGCTCAGACTGTCTGAGCATCATGGGAGTGGTGGTCTACAACACTTGGAGTGCTTCAGCGTATATTATATCACTTTAAACAGTGCAGCTGTTGCCTCAAACTATTTATTGCAGCTTTCTAATGATTAATTAATATGAGAAGCAAAGATTGGGTGTTGAACATGTTATAGTGAATAACCCAAATTATTGTTTCACTCAAATCACACTTTTATTTTAGGTATATGGACTTTTTTTTTCTAATTCCTTAAATTATTGGTTTTATTTTTCTTATAAAAAAAAAAACTCCAGCGTTAAAGTATTCAGTAATGTGACTATGTTCATTTGGAAATGTTCCATCTACATTGGGTAGGCAGAATAAAATTCAATAAATATGGGGACTACAAACCACATAGAATAAACATACTAGATAATTTTATTCCTGTTACCAGTACTGCATAGTTAGTGGACCTGTCACTCAAAAAATATTGTATATTATGCAATAGAAAGCACAAACTGTCTATTTACGGTGTTAATTGTACTAAAAAAAAAACTTTAAGCAATGTAGAAAGTTGAAACTCATTTTTACAAAAAATCATTCTTGCCACTGGGCCGATTATTTTTGTAGCATGAGCTACACCCGTCTAATTAAAAACTTCCAGTCTTGAGAGACTTTATATCTGTTATGCAATGTTAGAGAGAGTGGTATAAGTGATGTCCTGTTGTGCAGCCCTGAGTGTAATCATAGCAGAGAGAAGAATGTTCTTTGGGGGAGATTTCTAAAGAGAGCCAAACAAAATATCCATATGTACTACCAATTGTATGCTACCCTTATAGCAATGAAAGATAAAGTCTAACAATTAGGTATCTGCAAGTCTTATAAATTTTTTTTTTTTTTTTTTTTACCTGTGCTTAAAGGACAACTGTAGGCAACAAATTAAGTTAATTTTAATTGAAATATGGCATCATGTATAGGTGTTTGAGTTAGAAATGTGTTATGAAAGAATACAAATAAAGCACATTGTTCATTCCTATTTGCTCCACACGTCTCTATCAGGGGGCTTCCATGTTGTTTAGAATGTTGAGTCAGATCTTCATTCACCTTGGGTAAGATGAAGGAAGATCTAACTGATCTGACCCAAGATTCTAAACAACATGTCCGCACCGTTAGTGTTCTTTGCGGCGAGAAGTTATGTACATTATTTGAATTCTTTCCTTAAAGAATTCCTACATAAACCATCTACACTTGATGTCATCTTTCAATTGAACACAAGTTTGTTTTTTTGCTATAGTTGTACTTTAACACTAAGAAGAGATGGGTTCTGCTGTGTTCATATTTCAGTAAGATACTGAAAGATATAAGTAATAGCTGCAGGAAACAGAGTAGATATAGGGGCTATTCACAAAAAGGTGAGTTGAGGTGAGTTAAGGTGAGTTGAGGTGAGTTAAGGTGAGTTGACATTTCATTTCACCAATTTCACATATGGTTAGTAGGCTTAACGGAGGAAACTCACCATGGGTGTCCCTGAACAATGGATATTAGTAAGATGCATTTTGGGGCCCCTTACATAACAAATAGTCTGGGGCCCCTACCATAAAAATACCCCCCATTCTAGACACTTGCACCCTGGTGGTTATGGGGACTGATAATTTGTAGGAGGCACACACTTGAAAGTAGAGTTTTGGTGAGCTGTGCGGAAGGATATGGGCACATCCACTTGCCCTTTCTCTCTTGACATGGATGCACACTGTGCAAGACAGTAGTCTTTACCGGTACAGCAGCCCCTCATGCCAAATGGTGTTTCAACAATACCAATCCCAAACTATGCAACAAATTAAAAGAAGGCGGAATATTAAAACAGATGTATGTAAAACATTTTTCAGCAGATGAAGCCACAAGTTCTGTTTAAAAACTTATAAAAAAAAAGTTATAAATACCTATACTAAAGTTATGACACTGGCTTGTAACACGTAAACTTTTGACTTTGAAAATGTAAACGCTTTGCAATCTGTGTCCATATAATTCACATCTAATCCAGATTTTGTCTCTCCCCATTGGACATCACTTCATTTCATACCTTTGGAAACGTAGGGATTGTAACATTAATGTGCCACGTTCCGAGCCTCTCTCTTAATTTCATTAATTTCGGACTACTTTTTTTCATGAGCACTTACTGAACCCGGCCCCCTGGCCCCCGAGGTATTGCTGATGAAGAGATTGTTGTAGCACAGCAATAAATGAACGGACTGCTTCTTGCTGTCTGTTGGAAAAAGCTTGTGCAATATAAATAACGATAAAGTGGCCTTCCCATTAGTAATTTCTATACAATTACATTATACTTTAAACACTGCCTATACTCTGCATTAATATGGTTTAAATATGTTCAGTATTTTTTTTATTAAAATGGAATAAAAGAAATCTAGCCTTGCTATAGTCATACAACATTAATTCTCCACTCTATGCCTTCCCATTAAATGTAGAATGTATCAAAATAGACTGGCAAAAAACCACAGGCCACTCTATTGCCTCAGTATACTTAAAGGAACCTTGTCAGCCCACGGCGCGAATATGGAGACTAAAAAAAACAATGTTCTATATATTGTATTAGCAGAATTGCAAGCAGGGGCATAAAATAAAAGAGATATATGGCTTAAGCATCTCTGTGGTGTCTCATAGTTTTGACATCACCAGTGTGAGGTGATATGCAAATGAAAGAATTTTAAATGGGAGATCTATAATTTGCATATCAAGCCACATTGTGATGTCATAAGCAGGAGACTCCATAGACACATTTCAAATATAGATTTCTATTATTTTATGCTTTTATTTGATATTTTGCTATCACAATGTATAGATTCATATCTCTGTATTCTCTATAGTCACAGTATAAGCCATGTTTAGATGTACAGAGTCCCTTTAACATTGACTTCAAGCCAATTCTTTACCGGCATTCTGGTGGCAGGATTCACAGTATATATATTTATATATATATATATATATATATATATATATATATATATATATATATCTTGGACACTCTGTATCTTTCTTAATGATTGTATTTGTGTAAATAATTTTTTAGGTCAAATTAGAAAAAAGGGTGTTTTTTTTCATCATGTTTTATGATTTTTTTTGTAGTAAATTATAATATATGATGAACATAATGGTATCTAAAGAAAGACCTTCTTATGACAATAAAAAAAAAAAGCATACAATTTGTGTGGGTACAGTATGTGATAAATAAGAAAATTACAGCTAAACACAAACACCCCAAGAAATGTCAAAACAGCCCTGGTCACCAAGGGAAAGACAAGGTGAAAAGGTCATGTCACTAAGGGGTTAACACACATATTTCTCCTAATTTAGGCATTTGCTTGCAGTTTTGCTAACACAATGTGTAGATCATTTTCAATCATTTATTACTCACTACATTCACAGTATACTGAATGGTTAGGTGATTAATCTGCATTAACTATGGCCAGCCGAGTGCTTCTAGCAGGATGATCTCACCAAGTTTGTCGCTGCACAATGTACAGTTAAGTGTGTGAGGGGGAAATATAATACTCAACTCACCTGTGACTAATCTTTTTGTAGATAGACCACCACTACATACTTCATCATCTTATCTATACATCTTGTGAAAGGAGCCTATTTCCTATTTCTATATTTTTAGTGCAGCAGTGAAGGACCTCATGTGATTGCAGTCTGCGTTTGTATCTCGCAGACAGACTGTGAGACTTAGTTTCACTCAACACGTTGATTGCTTCTTTTTTTTTTTTTTTTTTAAACTCGAAATTTCTTGCTTGCCTCAGGCAGTCGCTCCATGTTCTGTGTATGCCACATCATGTCATCTCTGCAGCTGGCATTGTTCCCTGTCAGAAAAGGAACATGTTATAAAACACAGGGGGTTGTGGACATAGGAGAGATGATTTGTGAGAGGTGGAAAAGAGAGAAATAAACTCTAATTTTCAAACAGTTACAGTATGTTTACCAGACTCTTCAAGATGATTGGTTGCTTTTTGTTTGTTTGTTTGTTTGTTTATTTTCTGTGGTGTGTTTGTTTTGTTTTTGCAGATTCTACCCATCTTAAAAAGTTTCTTTCCAACATTCTAGAGACTAATACTGAGCGACCATAATTAGCATACAGCTATCAATCACTGGGAAAGAGAAATTTGACAGCACGGACATTCTCAATCATTATAATATTACTTACTTCCACAGGGGCCTCCACAATTGACTTCATTACCAGTGTGCAATATAAATATTCAATTAAAGTGGTTTATCTGCAGCTAAAATAGACATAATTCGAAAAAGTAGACAAGACCAATTAATTTGACAAATAGGGGTTAAACCACGGCTTGCCTGAGTTAATGGGGGAGCTTTGGAAGGTCACGGCAGGAGTTACTAAAGAGGCAGTAATTGTTTCAAAATAATGTTGACATGTGAAGGGAACATTTTAGCTTTCCAAAAATAGATTTGGTTTCCAAGTGAGTTCAAAGGTATCTCCAAGTTTCCAGGTTTAAAAGGATGTATGTGTTGGGGCAAATAACTTATCTGCTATCATTACATAGTTTTGTCAGTGACCTGAGTGTGCTGTCAACATAGATCTGACTGTCTACCACTGGTCTCAGTAAAGTTTGGGGGAAAGCTGTTGGTTTAATAATGAAGAAGAATTCTGATTGGAGCCCTTTGTACATCAACTGGACAATCTTTTCAATTCCCGGTGTTGCAGGTTCCTGGCAAGGCCTACTCAGCCTTCCATGCTTCTCAGGTAGATAACATTTCTACCATTAAATTGGGTTTTGTAAATGTAGTAAACAAAACATACAAATAATTGGACATCCCCTCCGGTGCTTATACGATCACTGCCAAGAATGATCATATGCGCCATACTGGAAAGTCAGCTCCCACTCCACAGTATGGCACAGCCCAGTTGTGGGCAAGAGTTTCTGAAGCGGCGATTCGCCACTTCCGTCACTCTGTTGTAGTTGCTAGATTGCCTCCAGTGGCAGCCAGCAACATTACAGCTGAAAAAAAAACAATGGTTAGAGTTAAGATCTAGGGGTTAGGGTTGTTAGAGTTACGGTTAGAATTAAATTAGGTTTAACGAGGAAAAAATTAAGGTAAGGTTATTGCCATATAACTTGCAAGAAAACAACAGAAAAACATTATCTATTTCTAAACTCAGGACAAATATTAGAAACTATTTAGCTGGGGTCATTTTTTACCATTTGTGGATGTAAAAGTTAGAAAAAGTTTATTAGTTTTTTTCATCACATTTAATGATTTTTTTATAGTAAATTTTAAGATATGATAAATATAATGGTATCTTGAGAAAGCCTTTTTTATGGTGATAAAAACTGTTTATAAAATGTGTGGGGACATTAAACGAGAAAGCTATTTAAAAAAAAAAACGCATATGTGAAAAAACATCTTCGGTCACAAAGGGGTTAATATAGGATAACCACCTTCCAGGGATCTCCTGAGATAAAGTCATGAAAATGTAAAATGTTTTGGCAAACAAAAACCTGTTTGACCCATCTAGTCTATCGATATTTATACTTGCTGCTAAATCCTCATACTTTTTGGGTATTTGGTTTTCTCTTCTGTTGAACGTATCCTAATGTTTGTGTCATGCATTTTTAAACTCCTTTACTGTATTTACCGCTACCTTTTCATCTGGAAGGATATTCCATCGTGGGTCTTGGCACTTTGTAACTAGTATTCAGACATACTTGGCATTTCGGTTAAAAGCCTTCAAATATAGAGAAGTAGAAACCTCAAGACTAAATCTGTCTCTGCATCTGAAAGAGTATTACAAAAAATAGGTTAGGAAGAGATGAAATGAGTTCACACGCTGAGAAATTATACCCATCAAGATTACATTGAGGTTTTGACTTAAGTCATTCTTCTGATTGGTTCCTTCAAATTCTGATACACCTTTTTTTTTTTATCTTGGTCCCTTCTTAAATCTCCCTCCTTGCCAGTCAGTGAGCAGCTGGTTAGCTAACCCAAAAGTGAGTCGTGTTCAAGGGAGTGGGCACAATATTATCATTTGAAAACATTTTTTGACATACATTGTTTCACAAATGGAAATCATGTTCTAACATCAACAAGAGTCGAGCTTGTATGAAATTCAAGTATTTTTCAATATACTTTTAGTACTTACTAGGTGTTTATACTGTTTTTAGCATGGCACTCTATTCTGTGAATAAATATATGTCCACACAATGGCATTGCAGGCCAGTAAGAGTGTGTTATCATATCTTACTACACGTACTCTACACGAAATTATACTGAACAGCAGGTTTTGAAATTGGACAGACTTTTTGGGCCAACTGGATCTCATCCGCTGTCAAAGTAAAATGAAGACAAATGAGCCAAGTGACAGATTGGAATGACACAAGTAGCGAAACATATGGGACCCTCAAAGCAGAAATTGAAACAAATGAAATTAAAAAAGAAATTATACAATAGGAAGTCAGCGCCTTGAGAGTTCAAACATTCAACTGTACAAGCATAGGGCCTTATCAAAAACAGGTTGAGTTGCCCAGAGAGATTGTCTTCAGACTAAAACTACTTATTTATGGGGTGGAAAATAGGTTTATTCCAAGTATAAAAAAAATAAATACTTGATTTAGCCACCTGTTGCTCCGTGAGCGTGCCAGGTGAGTTGCATATTAGTGTTGTGGGCACACAATCCTTTTCTATGAGGAGAAAATAATTTCTTCCCAGGTAGGAGGTCTGATCAGTGTGGCGTGAATAATTCAAAGTAGCCTTTTGCACAACTAAAGTTTTTTTACATTTTTTTATTTATACATTATTTTATTTTTATCATATATAAAAAGACAGTACAGACAATCCAAACAATTAAATACAATACATGTTACAAAAACACATTATAAAACAGGGAAACTTCATAAAAAGCTCCCAAATAAGTGCAGAGAGAAGAAACAACTTTACGACAACTGCTTTCTTTTAAACTGCACATCGATGTCAATAAAGATCCGGCCTGTCCCTGTCCCTTAAATATTCATAGTAATCTCCAAAAATGTTAATCTTTGGTTTTAACTAGAGTTGAGCGGACACCTGGATGTTCGGGTTCGGAGGGTTCGGCCAAACTTCGGAAAAAAGTCTGAGTTCGGGGTCGAACTTGACCCCAAACTTGACCCCGAACCCCATTGAAGTCAATGGGGACCCGAACTTTTGGCCACTAAAATGCCTCTAAAAAAGTCCTGGAAAGGGCTAGAGGGCTGCAAAATGAAGTAAAATGTGGGTGAGTGTCCCCATTCATACGAATAGGTCGATTGACCTATTCGTATGAATGGGGACTCTATTTCGGTTTATAGAATAGCAATAGTATTACATGTATTCCATAAACCGAAAGTCTATAAACCGAAAGACATTTGGTTTATAGACTTTCGTTTTATAGAATACATGTAATGCTATTGCTATTCTATAAAAATAAAGTCTATAAACAGAATGTCTTTCGGTTTATAGACTTTCGGCTTATGGAATACATGTAATACTATTGCTATTCTTAAATTCTTATGAATGGGGACTCTAGTTCGGTTTATGGAAAGCCGATAGTAGGACATGTATTCCATAAACCAAAAGTCTATAAACCGAAAGACATTTGGTTTATAGACTTTCATTTTATAGAATACATGTAATGCTATTGCTATTCTATAAAAATAAAGTCTATAAACCGAACGACATTCAGTTTATAGACTTTCGGTTTATAGAATACATGTAATGCTATTGCTATTCTATAAACCGAAAGTCTATAAACCGAATGTCATTCGGTTTATAGACTTTCGGCTTACGGAATACATGTAATACTATTGGCTTTCTATAAACCGAAATAGAGTCCCCATTCATAAGAATTTCTTATGAATGGGGACTCTATTTCGGTTTATAGAAAGCCAATAGCATTACATACAATGTAATCGCCGAACCCCGAGCTCCAACACGGACATACAGTGAAATGTCCGTGTTCGGGTACGGGGTCCAAAAACCGTAAAGTTCGGTACGAACCCGAACAGTGCAGTTCAGGTTTGTTCAACACTAGTTTTAATATAGATTACACGTGAGGAAAACATATTGTGAGACACAGTTTTACTAGTGCGTAATAGGAATTCCTCTAGTGTAGCAGTACATATCCCATCAGTTAAGTATCCACGGTGACTCCAAGTATCTATCAACTTGATATTAATGTGAGTTCTGAATGGGATACACCTGTCCTAACAAATTTTCGTCAGGGCAATTCTAATATATAGACACGAAGGCTCATAAGATTGGAGATTACATCACTCAATGAGTCTTAAACTACATAAAGTCACTCATTACACAATTAAAGTTTATGTCAAGGTGCCCCCCCCTCCCAGGGCTCCATGGATACTGAAAATTTCACCCGCTCGCCCCCCCTCCCCAAAAAGACCACCAGACAAGAATAAAAATGAATTACCTCCAAGAAATAAATATAGCACTGACGGAATTCCAAAGATCCTCTATTTCCTTGAATCTGGTCCCTAGTCCCCTAGGGTAATAGAACCATTTTTCTAACACTAATTGGATATCTATCTGCTTCTGAATCTCATTCCTATCCGGGGATTTCGAGCCAAAGATAATCTGGTTGCCATAAAAATATTAGTTGCAAGTAAAGCTTTTTGAGGAGGTTCTAGTCACTATTTTAATATTGAAATAAAATAGATGATTACAATGTTTTTTTCACATACAGACCATGCAACAAAGACAAGTTCTTGTCACCTTACAATGAGAAGTGGATTTCCCACGATCTTTGGAGAGTCAAGACATAGGAGTCTAATCGATATAATGTTACTGGTGAGTCGAGATGAAGTGGCTCTTTTTTACATTAGCAAATTGCCGAAAGGCTTTTACAGTCTCCCACCACGGATACTGAATATGTAATGGTTTCACAGTAAATTTCCTCACCGGTGCAGCCTCCCATCTACCAGAAAAACTGTAGTATAAGAAGAGGAGAAAATCTGCACATCCAGGCGCCAAGCAATTCTAATAATATCACAGGTCCAATAAAAGTAAAAAAATGCAATTTACTCATACTAGTTTAAAATCGTCTGTGACATGCTGAAGGAGCAGTCTCACGCGTTTCACCAAAGAAAGGGCTTCATCATACTTTTTATGTTAGATAGGGCCAAACTTGCTGCCTGAGCACCATGGGAACTATAGTTTAAAGCAGCTGGGTTGCCAACCATACTTTTATTCTGTTCTCACTCCTGTCATATTGTATCTCTATCTTTTTGTGTAGCCTGTTTTTTTCTATATACTATATTTATTTCCATCTCATGATCCAGACCTTATATCAACCCCCAGTAACTTTATTTATCTCTTCCGTTGGCCTTATTTCTACACCCTATCTTACCATACCTTTTTTCCTACAACCCATCAGCTCGATCTTTATTTCTCCTTCCTAGCCCAAATTTCTATTATATCATTCACTCTTCCCTATTGCCCCTCTTATCTTGATTCCCAGTTCCTATGTGTAATTATTTGTCCACCACCAAAGGAAGCCCCACAAAATATACTGTATTTATCAATTGAGTCCTGCTCATGGTCAAAGTGCTCCTAGGCATAGATGTTAAGCTCTTGAATGCCTATATAATATACTATATTAATACTTGGGTTGGGTCCTCTGTCAGGCACTTACCGCACTGCAGCTTGATGATGCATGCATAGAGTCCCTGTGAACCACATTTGTGTCTATCGAAGCCTCAAACCAACAACCCGTTGTTTTGAAGCTCCTCTGTGTAATGCCTGGTGACCAGCCTTGCTGTTCTTGTTCTTCTATGTATTCCCACACATTACCAACCTGGCCTGGTTTCCCGGATCCTTAATTTTTCTGTCTCTTTTTTGGATTATCCCGTCTGCTACCTCTATATCGGATTGTAAACACCCACTAGCCATTAGGATTGTTATTTTTGTGACTGTGTTTTGTTTCTGTACAGAATATACCAATGTTTCTGCATCTCGAACTCCATACCAGATCCCAGGCTTAACATCCTGTGAACCTACTGTGCCCAGCATTACTGTCTGACCACTCTACCCCTTCTTTAGGATGTCAGAGATGGCTGCAGCAGTGGGCACCAACACTATTCATGGTGGAGTCTGCGACAGACTAATTCATGATGTTCTATCAAGCGTTACAAACATTACCATGGACACTGTAGTCCTTGTCTATCCCTGGGTGGAATATACTTGCAAGGTAGAACCAGAGACCATATAAGGTACAACTCTTATATCGGAGTAACTTGCCAGATCAGCAACTACTGTACACTGCTGAGGAATGATCTCTAGACCAAGCCTTCATTAGACATTAGGTCACGTAGAAGACTGCTAGGATCCTTAAAGACACCAATAAGAAATAAAAGGAAATAGAAATAAAGAGAGAGGTAGGAATAAGGAGTATGCATGTATGTAACATTGAGAATGAATATAGAAGTGATAAGAATGTTAGAAAATGGATATCAGAGTATCCCGAGTGTTTTGATACAATATATAGCCACTTTGTCTATCCTTAGATGGCTATGGAATGGGGTTAAGATTATGCCCCCTTGAGAATAAAATGTCTCTGGACTTCCATGAAACGAATAATGTAGAATTACAATAAACACACATACACACACAAACACAAAATCACTGGTATTTCTTGCAGCCAATTTTTTTTTTCTAGCAGTTATTTAAAACTTTGTTGTTATCTGAAAGTAATATATTTAAACCCTGTACCTGCTACAAAAACATGGCGTTTAAAGCACAGCATGGTCAGCCAAATTACTCTCCAACAGATGTTTTAATCCACTTGTAAGGCAAGCCACGGGCATCAAATTTTAAAAAGAACGGTTTCCAACTTTTGATGTACAAATCAACAAAAAACCTCTTATTGTACACAGGATTACAATGGTAAAAAAAAAGAAAAAAAGAGTCATAACTATGATCTTGTCAGGCTAACCATGGTGCATATTTTGGTTCTGTATTATGTTTATACTGCATCTGATGGAGTATTGTTGTTTGTTTGTGTTTTTCACTATATTTTCCATTTCAAATGAATTACTCTGTAGGGATTGCCAGCTTACCAACACACTCCAATACTACCTAGTAGGGATAATTTGGGCTCCATGAGAATCTGTCTACAAAAAAGAACAGTCTGTAACAAGTTTATGTTTTCTGAATTGGACAGCATGATCAAATGTGCTAGTATTTAAGGGCCGTATTAAATATTTTTATTTACAGCAACAGTGAAGAACAGCCTGTTAGACCAATATAAATGTTTCATTATTTTTCCATTTTAGTTTAATACAAAATCAGAACATTATACAAACAAATGTATACATTTACATGGCAATTAAAATGTGTAGCTAAGCCAGTTGGGCTGCACCTGGCTATTAGATGGGCTTCAGGTTGGCATGTCAAAAAAAAATACAATTGATCTCAACATCTGGAACAACATTTTAAATCTCTAAAGAAGTAAGGAGAACCATGTCATATTGTCTTGATGGCAGACATTAAAGCTAACAATAATAAAAAAGCTATGCTGGAACATAGTGACATGAACCATGCTGGACATTTAACTCAACCCTCTCACCTTTAACTGTGCGGATTAATCTAAGGGATGTCAGTCCACAGAATCTGTAATCTGATCACTCACCCCAGTGATATCATACTCCAAATATTAATTCCTTTTACGGTCCACGTACATCTATTCGCAGTGGATTTCAAACTTGTGTTCCTTGGTCTATGAGTCCACCACCTTTGCCATTCCACTATCTGTCAAATGCTTATTTGCAGTTCCACATATGACCACCAGGGATCAATGCCTCTACCTGTGCAGTCTTGTTGTGACCAGGCTTTCTCTTCTATGATCCTGTTTTCTGATTTCTTGACTTTGGCTATGTTCCTGACCTCCCATAACTGCCCTGTGTTCTGACCCAGGCTATGTAGTTTTTTTTTTTAGTTTTTTTAGACTATAGAGATCTCTCGGCTCTGAGTGAATCGTGACAAGCCCCATGGTCACTTGCACCTTGGAGGGCAAATCACTCCACCTTGGTGCTTCCTAGTACTCCCTGCTCTGCAAGATCCTGCTCCAAAGTTCAGGTCGAATGCCAAGTGTGATAATTTACTGCAGTGCTGCTAGCTGGTGAAAAAAGTAAAGCATATCGAAGAGTCCTAAGACAAACTCCATGATCATTGAACCTTAGGGACTATTTATATACAACTGGCGGTAGCAACCACTGAAGTTGGAACCACTGAAGAATCTCTTAGCTGCTCTGTTTATAGTGAAACATCCTATGATCAAAGTTGGCCCCAGTAGCATCCAATATGTTTGTGTTTCCTTCGTAACTTAAGTCTAGCTGTTTAGGGAAGGAAGTCAATGTCAGTTCCTCTAAGACATTGCCCGGCATTAGTCAAACCAGAGGTCAAGACGTCATACTGGGTTACAATGTGTCATCTTACAGTTTGGTAAAAGTGTACAGAATTCTGAATGGTAAAAGCGTATAAACTTCAAAGCTAATAAGGATAACTCTTTACTGCTTCAGCTAACAAAAACAAAATCACAGTATATTCCTATGAATGTCAGGTCTGCCCCCATATTGCGTGTCTATCTTCTGTGCAACAATGGCAACGAGTTACAGGGTTCAGCCTTCAAAAAAAAGGTAGCTTAAGTGCAGACTTGATTAAAGTCTCTATCCTAGGACAGAATTCTCAGCTAGAGACTCTGTGAGCTGTGTTAGCTGCCTCTGCCCGTCTAATGGACTCATCAAACAACTCATCAAACACTATTGATTGTTACGGCTCACAAAAAGCTCTTTTAGCCATCGAAATCAATTAGAGAGCAAGTTCTGCCCTCCATCCTTTTGGTTTTTATAAGTTATCAAAAAGAAAAGACCACCTCAGAAAATATTACATTTTAGAGCGGGGTTTGACATATATTTTTTTTCTTTTACTTTCACCAATAAATCATATGTGATACGTGACTGCGAGTAAACTGAATATACAAACATGTGACGAATCTTTCAAAGATGGATGCTGGAACACAAGGAGGAGGTGGAGTGAGGTTTTATGGAGAATCCGGCAACAAATCGCGATTTGACACAACTTTTCCAACCCTTTGCATTGTTTGACTTTGTTAGGGCAGCTGCTGTTGTTAGGGCGGCTGCTGTTGGGATACATGTTTCCCAGGGGCAGGCACCCATGAGATTTTTTTTTTATTGCGCCTGTAGCGTAGGGTAATACGGCATTGGTGTCAGTGGGAGTGGAAGGAGCTCACAAGCTCCTCCTGCTGGCAAGGCCCAAGAGGAGGAGCCTGTGAACAACAAGCAGCCAATCGATCAGTGGCACAGAACGAAGCTTCCCTGTACTCAGCCTGCCCAGCCACATGTATTTGCTGGTCTGCTGCTGATCCAGAACTCTGGGGGATAACAAGACCCGCTTGCTTCTCCATAATAAGTGAGCAGGGACTCGGGTGCCAAACTCAGAAGGAGATCATATGAGGCGCTCACCTATAATTAATTATTTAGCTAATAAAAACTACATTTAATTGTCACCACCATAGCCCCCCCAAATGTCTGTTTGACTTTTTTTTAATTCAGGGGTGTTGCTGTGGATCATGTTCCCAATAATGCACAGCCAGCATCATAAAACAATGTTGGCTGGCTGAGCATGATGGGAATTATAATCCACAGATGGATCCAGTGATGCTTGTATTTAGTGAAGCCACACAGATAATCAATGTTGGATTATTTTGCCAACATTTCTTTGAAATGTAATGTAAGTCTTTCAGGTCCTTATTTTTATGAACCATAATTTAATATGAAAATGTGTTAAAATGTTCCATGCCAGTGGCATGTCCTCCTCCATATTACAGGATATGGAGGTATATGCATTGGATGACACCTATGATTGTAGTATGTGAATTTACTGCATGTGGCATCCTCTCTGCCCTATTTATAAAATAGTAACAAAGTGGGGTATGTATATATAGCTTTATGGGATGCCTTCAAAGTATTCAATACTTTGTCAGGTACTCATAAAGTCAGTACTGGGGTGGGAGAGAGAGCGAGACACCAGACATTGGGGAGGGAGAGAGAGATACACACACCAGATATTGGGGAGGGAGTGAGAGAGAGAGATGGGGGGAGGCTGAAAGAGACAACAGACATGGGGGGCGGAGAGCGAGATATACATGGGGAGGAGATATATATAAACATGGGGAGAGGAGAGAGATATATACACGGGGAGAGGAAAACACAAACATGGGGGAGAGATATAAAAGAGGGGAAGATAATGGAGGAGAGAAGAAAGACAAAAGGTGTAAACAGACAGATGAATGGCATGGGGGAGAGTGAGACAGGCATGGGTGGCTTAGAGGGAGAGCAATACAGACAGGATGGCATAGAGGGAGAGTCAGGGCCGGCGCCACCAGTAAGGCGACTTAGGCAGCTGCCTAGGGCGCATCTTAGCGGGGGTGCCGGAACCCTGTGTCAAAAAAAAATAATCCTCCCCCTTACTTACCTCGTCGCTGCTGCTCTGTCTCCAGTGGAGGTCCGTGGCTGTGAGGGAAGCGTTGTTAAACAAACTTTATTGAATGCGCATTGGCTGGAGAGGAGCGCACAACGCTTCCCTCACAGCCATAGACGGGCAGATGAGAGCACCGGGAGAGAAGCAGCAAGGAGGTAAGTAAAGGGGAAGGGGAGAGGATCCTGGCATACTGTGGGGGAAAATCCTGGCATATTGGGTGGCTAAGTCCTGGCTGGCATGCTGTGGGGGGAAATCCTGGCATATTGGGTGGCTAAATCCTGGCTGGCATATTGTGGGGGAAAATCCTGGCATATTGGGTGGCTAAGTCCTGGCTGGAATATTGTGGGGGGAAATCCTGGCATATTGGGTGGCTAAATCCTGGCTGGCATATTGTGGGGGAAAATCCTGGCATAATGGGTGGCTAAATCCTGGCTGGCATATTGTGGGGGAAAATCCTGGCATATTGGGTGGCTAAGTCCTGGCTGGCATATTGTGGGGGAAAATCCTGGCATATTGGGTGGCTAAGTCCTGGCTGGCATACTGTGGGGAAAAATCCTGGCTAATTGGGTGGCTAAGTCCTGGCTGGCATATTGTGGGGGAAAATCCTGGGATATTGAGGGGCATAATCCTGACATATTGTGGTGCATAATCCTGACATATTGTGGTGCATAATCCTGACATATTGTGGTGCATAATTCTGGCATATTGAGGGGCATAATCCTGGCATATTGGGAGGCATAATCCTGGCATATTGTGAGGCATAATCCTGGCATATTGTGGGGCATAATCCTGGCATATTGTGGGGCATAATCCTGGGATATTGTGGGGCATAATCCTGGCATATTGTGGGGCATAATCCTGGCATATTGGGAGGCATAATCCTGGCAGATTGTGGGGCATAATCCTGGGATATTGGGAAGCATAATCCTGGGATATTGGGAGGCATAATCCTGGGATATTGGGAGGCATAATCCTGGGATATTGAGAGGCATAATCCTGGGATATTGAGGGGAATAATCCTGGGATATTGAGGGGCATAATCCTGGCATATTGAGAGGCATAATCCTGGCATATTGTGGGGCATAATCCTGGCATATTGAGGGGCATAATCCTGGCATATTGAGGGGAATAATCCTGGGATATTGAGGGGCATAATCCTGGCATATTGTGGGGGAAAATCCTGGCATATTGAGGGGCATAATCCTGGCATAATTAGGGGCAAAATCATGGCACATTGAGAGGCTAAGTCCTGGCATATTGGGGGGCAAAATCCATTGGTGTTTGTCTCCAGTCCCCAGAGCCAGACCAAGAGCCAGACTGCAGCCAGAGACCAGATCATCATAATGTCCTGGTGGTAAGTAGACAATTCAATATGTTTATTATTTAGTTGTTTAGTTATTAATACTACATTGGAAACTAATTTACCTCACATTTAAAAGACACTATAGTCCCAGAACCACTACAGTTTAATGTAGTGGTACTGGTGTCTATAGCCTGTCGCTGCAGAGAAAAGACACTGTGCAGTACTGGTGTTAAAGGAGCACTGTAGTGCCAGGAAAACAAACTCATTTTCCTGGCACTATATAGTCCTTAGGAGTGGAGCACCCTTGTGTCCCCCTCCCGCTGGGCTGAAGGGGTTAAAACATGTTCCGTGTCCTCCCACTGTAATGTTCACAGTGAGAATCACGGAAAAAATCCTTGCACAGGCCCTGGGGAGAGTGAGCTAGACTGATGGCATGGAGAGTGGGGTTGACAAAGATAGGATCACATTGCATGTGACTGTGTGTGAATGTGTGGCTGCATGTAACATTGCATGTGTTACTGTGTGTACATGTGGCTGCATCTAACATTGCATTTGTGTGTACATGTGCCTGCATTTGTATGTGACACTGTGTTACTGTGTGTATAAATTCCAGAGGGCAGGATCAGCAGGGGGCAGAAAAATATATGTTTGCCTAGGGCGGCAAAAAGTCTTGCACCGGCCCTGCAGATTCAATGGCACAAATTCAGAGGCCTAGTGGAGTCCATGACTTGATGGGTCAGGGCTGTTCGGCCATCAAAAGGAGATCTACACACTACTAGGAAGATGGTTATAATGTTATGGCTGATTGGTTTATGTGCCTATGTACATGGCATTTCAACACACAATAGGATCTTTTCACTACTTAAAGAACTGCAGAGAATTGACCAAATATACTGGCCATGATATTGCCTTAAATAAAACAAATTTAACATCCTGTTGGTAAGGCTGGGTAAAAACCATACTAAGTATAAAAACAAAACAGGATTTTTTATTATATTATTTTTTATTTTATTTTTTGGGGAACATATTTAAAGTTCTAGTTACTAGTGGTGATATAGCTAAGTTTATGACAAAACTGACTGAACAAGGTGAATATCCATAGAATTTATTGCTGTCATTTTTAAGGAGTGGGGCCTTACCTTTTAACCATCGCATTTTATTTAATAATGCAGTAATAGAACATAAGGCATATGACACAATGACAATCATGCTTAAGATACAAATCTGGAAAACCACTATGGGGTTTGAAAAGGCTGATCCAACTTATAAAATGCAAATTTATCGAGTTGCAGTTTGGTATATTAAATCATTTTGTCATAATAAGTCAGAGTTCCCAGTAGATTAATGTACTTTTTTTTTTTTTAACCAATTTATTGTAAATGCAATTTCATGTGACTAAGCTTCATGTAGTTATAGCACGACATTTCTGCAATTGTTTTATTTGTTTGTTTGTTTTCCCCTTTTCAGTTCACTTTTTGCATTATTTCCCAGCGTATTTGTCATTTGATGAATCTGCTGTGTTCTTTTAATTTCGCTGGCAAATGGATGTAGAGAACAGTGATGAAAAATGCACAGCTGTCCTCGGTCAAGGATAAATTATTCTGATGGGTCTATTCACTAAAATGCGACTTTGGAGGTAGACTTTCATTTTGAGGCTATGTCAAATTTGTCACCCGAGTTTGACCAAGAAAAAAACCCCAGGTTCAAATCTTCCCTAGTTTCCGACCCCCCTACTAGGCCAATATGATTAACAGTGGCTGCAACAGAGTGTCTGTCATAGACTCCTTTAAGAGTTGGTCATGGTTGTATTGCACCCCCCAATCATTCCACTCTGGTACTGACACTATTATTAAGCTATTAGCAAAATGCTGGGAACATATAAATACAATGCAATCGTAAGGGTCTAAACAATAGCACCTTTTTTTATATATTCCAACATTTAAAATGGCTCCAAAAACAAAAGAGTTATAATATAGGAACTTTGTGTCTCACTTGACACATTTGTTCAAAAGTTAGTGACTGCATTACTGCCTAATCAAACATTCCTGACTCAAACACAGCCTGGGCTTTGAGGAGCCAGCCTGTATATTTGTTTTTTTTTTATATATATTTATAAAATGGCTTCCCTCTCATTTCTGACAAAGCTATTTTGGTAAAGGTTTTTTTAGCTCTGATCCTGAAGCATTATTGTGCATTTTTATATATTTATTTGGTGCTTCTATGGCTTTTTCCTAAGTTTTTGTCTTAGAATAGGACTATACGTAGGTTTACTAAATACTAGTGCCACTACATGGTACAAACAAAATGGAGAGCAGGTAAAAAAAAAAAAAACATTTTATTGTTCAATAAATAATAAAACAATAAATGTACTTGTAATTAAATGTATTCTGTAGAATTGCTTCTCATGTTTAAAGATCCAAAGTCTTGATTTCTCCTCTATCTAGAGGGCCATTTTCCTCTTGTCCTACAGAACTGATACAAATTTTAAAAAACAACATAAAAAAGGTATTTTTTCTGTATTGTGAACAAATTCTGACAAAAAACAAGAACATATTCTTGTGTAAACCGAATATGATCATGTAGGTATGTGCCTATTCACATGGAATTGCAACCCACCATGGGGTCTATCCGCTAACAAATGAAGTGTGGTGAATTGGAAAGTGAACTGAATTTGAACTGCAAAAATGATGAAACAATCTATCTAATACTTTGTCAGGGAAGGTCTGCTGGTATGTTATGCATGTTAAGTACAGTATGTATGTGCAAATTTGTTCATATAAATGTTGTTGCGACTTGTTTATATTCCATTTTCCTTTCCTTTGTGTAACCCAGAATTTTCATACTGTATGTAAAAAATATTTTATGGATATTAAATAACAACCAAGTGGGCCGTTGGTATCCAAAAGATAATATTCTTTCAAGAACCCAGTAATTATCTAGGTTATGGGACAACATGAGTTTATTTCTAATTTTCACTATGATGCGGTATCTTTTGAAGTCAAATGCTTCTTCGTGTTTTACAGTACCATATGATGAGCGGCAGCATCTGTTGTTAAGGATGGGCCTGTTTAAATGCATCTAGTAACAGTTTATTGTCTTTTGTTGTTAGTCCGTATCCTCTACAGAGGATTTAGAGAGGATGTACGGCTTTCATCTGCAATGCCAATGCATTCCTCACAAGACCCGTAGAGGCCTACAGGGAGTAGCCAGAATTTTACAAATGTTTTGAAGGCTTGTAACATTTCCTGTACGTCGGCAATAGCAAATACACTTCAGGTCTGCTATTTTACCTCTTATAGAGTCAAGATGAATTGCAAATGTATTGGAAGCTGCCCTGAGTAGCTAAACTCAAGAGAAACTCAAAAGCCAACAAATCTGTGGTATTCATCAAAATAATCTGGAGTGATCATAGCTGAAGTGGCAAAGATTAGGGGCTAGCTCTTAGAAAGTGTGAAGGACCTACTACCGTTTAATTAAAATACATTTAAAGGGACAGTCTAGTCCCCAAACTCACTTTGGTGCAAGATGAAGATTACTGCTTGTATAATGCACAGGCATTTATCCTTGTGTGATTTGATGCAGGCATTCTGTATAAATCACATTTTTAATATTTGACTCAAGTCCTCCCCAGTGATTACTCTGCATGTTTACTGCAGGTGCAGCAGCACTGATTCTATAGACACGGAGGATATAACATTTTGTTTCATATTGTCACTTCCTGTCCTCCTCAAATTGAGTCTATTGTGTTGCCTCTGAGTGACCTTGCTCTTGTACACAGTAGGATCTCTTAACAGTGCAACACATTGTCTGTTGACATCACTAGAGAGACAGGATATTCCATTCATTTGTATGGCATTGTTCTTATTGGTTCTTGCAGCAAAAAAAAAGGAAATTACTTTTTCTCATCTAGTGTGGGCAGTCCTGGCTTCTTGCAAACTGCTGTAATTTCAACATTTCTTCTAGCTGTAAGTATTTTATATTTTAAGCAGTACAAAATGTAAGACATGCATTTTAAAGTACTTTGAAAGAACATTAATATTTGGAAGATGCATTTTGAGCACTAGACAGTCCCTTTAATAATACATATGTGAAATATATTAAGATAACAGTCAATAAAATCAGCCAGTTTATAAAAAGAAGCTAGCTTGATGGGGCTCCTGTTGGAAGAACGCCTGACTCGTTTCACTCTAGGCTTCTTCAAAGGTGTAAGCAGGAGCTTAGAATACGTTTTTTTGAGTGCTTAAAGTAAAAGTGTAGTCTTCATTACACTGATGATCTGTGTAATCAGACTGAATAAGGACAATGAGTCTGGATTGTATGTGGAGCATTTAAATGAGGCTTGGTGAATTTAGGAGGAGTGATTATAGCTGAAGCCCCACCCTTGAGCTGAGTACACACCATATGAAAGCAAATAAGGTCTGTCAGCACTCACTCTTGAAAAGGTGCCAAGTGTAGGACATTTTTGTATGCTGTACGTATTGACTTCTAAACTTATTAATGTCAAGGACAATACCTTAAGGAATTTAACATTTTTGCCCAGAGATATTACATCAACTAAAAATTAAGTGTTTACAGCCAATTAATTTCTAAATGGTATAATCCATCCTGCAAGTACACCAAGGTATGATCGGTCGTAGCCTAATTAACTGGGTCACTGCGGGAAAGACCAATCCCGTTATAATGTAAGAATGAAACAAATGGTATCGCCAAAAAATGAACTCCTTATTACTCACACAAGTCACTTAATTTCCAGTGCCTCAGGCATTTAAACATATCTCTGTAAGGAAGATAAAAATGATTATGTATGGTTGAATATACTCTGTCACCACTCTATAGAAAAGAAGCTAATTATGGGTTTATGTCAATCCATGCTTTGGCTACCTGCCCAACCAACTCATTCAAAGATGGTCAGCGTTTGAAGAAAAGGACAGAGATTTTAATGGAGCAATAAAAAATTGATTTCATTATTAAAATTTGATGATAGCTCTCCTTTAAACATCAGAAGGGCGATAAGATACATATCTGTCATTTAAGGTCTGCCAAGACAAGCACTGATGGTTTGGGATCTTCACCGCTGTCTGTGGGGAGCCGTGGATCTTTAATGATACCGATTACCTAATAGTTTCTTTTCTTCTGACGTGGGTTCGTATCCTCTATAGAGGATAAAGAGGATGTGCTGCTTCCGTCTACACTGCCAGTGTTGTCCTCAGGAGACCCATTGAGGCCTACAGGGAGAAACCAGAGTTTTACAAACGCTTAGAATGAATGTAACATTTCCTGTACTTCATGTTTTACACTTTATATGACTTTTTAACTATAGGTGTTATCTTATTGGAATCAGATAATAATTGCTGCAATCATAAACAAACATTTTTTTGATACTATATATCTTTATTTGGATGTATTAGGTTATAAACTGATCTTCTAAATATTACATTGCGTCAATTTGTCAGCAAACAACACGGCTCTACAATGTGATTGCCTTCAAGCAGCTCACGTGTAGGACGGTTTTTGTAGTTATTGGAAACATTGTGACATTGCAAATGTGTTGCAGAGAAAGTATTTTAATTTGCTGTATCTTTTGATGGATACACATCAGACAGATATATTGAGACAGTGACTTCCAGATGGAAGACACACATATTGCAGAAGAACATTCAATTCTTGGACTATGATTTTTTTATTTTTTATTTAGAAAGTGTCAGCAGATAAGAACCATTTGGCCCATCTAGTCTGCCCAATTTTCTAAATACTTTTATTAGTCCCTGGCCCAATCGTATATCTAGGATAGCCATGTGCCTTTCCTAGATGCTTAAAACTCCTTGTACATTTTTTGCGCTGTCTATTCAAATGTGTTTGTGGACAAAAATGTCACAGGCAAATTGGGGACAAAGATGGTACAAGAAAGCTGTTTGGGAACAAAGATAACACAGACAAGCTGTTTGGAGACAAAGATGGCACAGACAAGCATTTGGAATCAAAGATGGTTAACATGCTATTTGTCATTGATCATTGATCATCTGTTTGGGGGCAAATATATATCTGGGTAGATGTTTGGGGACACAAATGGCACTGGCAAGCTGTTTGGAGACACAGATTGCACAACAAAGCTATTGGGGAAAAACATGGCACAGACAACCTGTTTGGAGACAAAGACTGGTCTCTAATCGAACCATACACCATGGGTACAATCCATTACTTTTACTATTGATACTAGTGGACTGCATGCATTAGACAGGGAATGTACCAAGTACAGGGTGAGGGCTTATTTGCACTGGTGGCCCCCTCATGTTGCACTTCCAAAGGTGTCAGAGCTCTGGGTGTCACGTGACATCTCAGTGCTCAGATTGAAACAGGCGCGGGAGCAAGATGGACCGTACTAGTAAAGGAAGCACAGACCTCACTACCCTACAAGAGATCCCCTCCCAGCTATGAAAGGTAAATCAACAGGAAGTTTGTATGCATGTGTGATTGTGTGTATATGACACTGTTTTTGTGACTTTGTGTACATATGTGAATGTCTGTGTATGTGACACTGTATGTGTAACTGTGTGTGTATATATGTGATTGTCTTGCAGCAAAAGGTATGAGGGGATTCATTTTTTTAAATCTGGCTTCAGTCAGGGCCGTCTTTAACGCGGGGCAAACGGGGCAGCTGCCCTGGGCCCAGTTACTCCTGGGGAGCCCCAAGGCAGCTGTCCAGTGGACCCCCAGCCCCTGCTTGCCGCGTTCACAGCGCATTGCGCTTGTGAACGCTTTTTTCCGGCAAGCCGCATCCAATGGATGCGACAGCAGAAAAAAATAAAATAAAACTGACGCCGGATGTGACGTCACATCCGGTGACTGTTTCCCTCCTCCGTGCAAGAGGGAAGACTGCACGGAGGAGACATCCAGCGGGGGACACGAAGCAGGTTCATGTAAGTAATAGGGAAGGGGGAGGGGGGGGCTGGGGCTTTACAGGCATCTAACTGGCACACTATTACTGGGCTCTGAATGGCACACTATTACTGGGCTCTAACTGGCACACTATTACTGGGCATCTGACTGGCACACTATTACTGGGCATCTGACTGGCACACTAGTCCTGGGCTCTGACTGGCACACTATTCCTGGGCTCTGACTGGCACAATATTACTGGGCATCTGACTGGCACAATATTACTGGGCTCTGACTGGCACAATATTACTGGGCATCTGACAGGCACACTATTACTGGGCATCTGACTGTCACACTATTACTGGGCTCTGACTGGCACACTATTCCTGGGCTCTGACTGGCACACTATTCCTGAGCTCCGACTGGCACACTATTCCTGGGCTCTGACTGGCACAATATTACTGGGCATCTGACTGGCACAATATTACTGGGCATCTGACTGGCACACTATTACTGGGCTCTGACTGGCACAACATTACTGGGCTCTGACTGGCACACTATTCCTGGGCTTTGACTGGCACAATATTACTGGGCATCTGACTGGCACTATATTCCTGGGCTCTGAATGGCACAATAATACTGGGCTCTGACTGGCACAATATTCCTGGGCTCTGACTGGCACAATATTACTGGGCATCTGACTGGCACAATATTATTGGGCTATGACTGGCACTATATTACTGGGCTCTGACTGGCACAATATTCCTGGTATCTGACTGGCACAATATTCCTGGGCTCTGACTGGCACAATATTACTGGTATCTGACTGGCACAATATTACTGGTATCTGACTGGCCCAATATTACAGGCATCTGACTGGCACAATATTACTGGTATCTGACTGGCACAATATTCCTGGGCTCTGACTGGCCCAATATTACTGGGCTCTGACTGGCCCAATATTGCAGGCATCTGACTGGCACATTATTACTGGGCTCTGAATGGCACAATATTGCAGGCATCTGACTGGCACAATATTACTGGGCTCTGACTGGCACAATATTACTGGGGTCTGACTGGCCCAATATTGCAGGCATCGGACTGGCACAATATTGCAGGCATCTGACTGGCACAATATTACAGGCATCTGACTGGCACAATATTACTGGGGTCTGAATTTCACAATATTCCTGGTATCTGACTGGCACAATATTCCTGGTATCTGACTGGCACAATATTCCTGGGCTCTGACTGGCACAATATTACTGGGCTCTGACTGGCACAATATTACATGCATCTGACTGGCACAATATTACTGGGCTCTGAATGGTACAATATTACTGGGCTCTGAATGGCACAATATTACTGGGCTCTGACTGGCACAATAATACTGCGCTCTGACTTTCACAATAATACTGCGCTCTGAATGGCACAATATTACTGGCATCTCAAAGGCACAATATTACTGGCATCTGAATGGCACAACAATTATGGCATATGTGTGTGTGTGTGGGGTAACATTGAGTTGGATGGCGGGATTGCATGCAGGGGAGGGGGCAGGGTCCAGGGGGCCCAAGCAAATGCTTGCCCAGGGTCCAATCACTATTAAAGACGGCCCTGGCTTCAGTGCAAAATGGGTGCAGTAGCAAGTCCTGTTTGTGCTATATGGGTGCAGGGGCCCATCCTGTTTATACAATGTGGCTTCAGTGGCAAGTCTTGTGTGTGTGTATACATATTTATTAGCATTTTATAACTGTCCTCCTACTTTTGTCCCTGTCCCCTTTGTGATCCCCCCGCCCACCTAAATATGATTACTGGAGACACTGTCAGGAATAAAGTTATCAGCATATGAGGCAGAGCAACAATATCATAAAAGCGGTAGATGGTAGAATTAAATTTAAACTTGATTACTTAGACCTATAGCTTTGCCTTTAATTCTAGTAGCACAATGGCACACCTGGAAACCTTGACACAATAGCAAACATGTGCAGTACATTTTAGGCCTAAAAAAAGGTCCCTTTTGTTCTGAAAACTAAACCTGCAAAAGGATAAAAAGTCAGAAAGAGGCAACTGTGGAGATACTTGAATAAATCCAAATGAAATCGACAGATACAATAGAAGCAGAAAGAAAATAATCAGAGAAGTGGATAATTGGCCATTCTTCCACACCTTAGGGAGTTCTAAAAGAAGCCTTTATGATGGTAGGCTTTTATTTACCGCTCCTAGTTATGTAGAGAGAAGCAGCGAGCAGGACACCCCGATCAAAGGCAATCCATTCAGACGCCCAATCAGAACTTGGGACGCAGCCAAAAAATTACAAGATGTCAAGCCCATGTTCCACAGGACTGACTCTGTGCCATCCACTCAACACAACTGACCCGGTTCAGATAATCTTATCCCTTGCTGGGTGTTGGAGAAAACACAGTATAAGAAAAAAAAAAACAAACAGCACAAGAACATCCAGGGAGACCCAGTCATCCTTAGACTGCCCCCGAATTTACAGGCAAATCAGCCAGCTATTGTTATGGTCTAAGCTGCAATTGTATGCAGCATTGAGCATACATTCTGCTTAATATTCCCCACTGTACTCTTTGTAGAGTAGCCTACTTATGACTTATTATCTATCCCAGTTACATTTTTTTGTGCTATAGCAAAGATTTTTTTTTTCCTTTCTTCTTCCAACAATGGGGCTATCATCAGTAAAAAAAAAAAATATATATATATATACTAGAAAAAATTGTCAAAACATTGCCAACTTGATCACGTTAGAAAAATAAATAAGAAATGTGTGATATATGTAGCATAGTGAAGGATAATAAAAATAATGCTAATAGCACAATAATTAGCTTAGCTTTCTATTATGATGTTAAATAAAATGGAAAACAACAATATAAGGGTTCATAAAATAATTATATTGCATAGAAAGAGAGATATCAGGATACAGCACTAGAGTATTTGTGCAATAAAAATGGTCAAAAAAATAAAGTATACTGCTGTCTCCTCTAAGTTACAGGCCTTTCGACTTAAAAGCTTGATTCAGCTTTGATTACTATGTGAAGTTATGATGGCTTTCTGATTTCAGATGATCTGTTGACCCTGCAGAGTAGATGTGGTTATTGCAAAGTAATGTAATGTCCTGCAGCTTACCATGACTTCGCAAGTTCAAGCATGATATGTCTAATATGCATCATGTAATATATGACAAGCATGGCTTAAATGGAATGCCACTCAGCAACAAGCATTAGCAATCCTCTGATAGACCTCCCATGTCATGGGAGTGGACCCCAAAATACAGAACGGTCCCATCAAACACAGGACAGTACTGAATCACACTTTTAAAGCCTCCTCAAAAGCTGCTGCCAGCAAACCAGAACCTGGGACTTCCTCTGCCGACTGTTCACAGCATTTCACTCCAAAAGGCGAGAAAACAGGACTGGCTGGTTCCAAAACTGAAGTGCTGCCCCTTGTCCCCACACATACACAGTCAAATACACACACAACCAGGCATAGATGCACATGCACAAAATATCCCACACAGTTACATATGTACACATACATACTCACTTACACACCCAATAAAAAATACATGCATTGTCACACATTCATACACACTGGGGATTATTCTCTATAGGTTGGCATTTCATTTTTCAGTAATATATGGGTTATTTGTTATATATATATAATTTTTTTGGGGGGTGGCCCCTTTCCGTGGGGTAGAAGATGAGTATCCAGGGCGTCGCTTGCCCTCTGATCTTGGAGTTCGAGTTTGAATAATTCTTGGAGGTTGGGTTACACCTCTTACCACCTCTTGATTCATCTCACCTTGTCTTGACCTCTCATAAAATGTTAGTGAATACCATTTTGCAAGGTCAAAATTAGGCATCTGAGTGGTGGGGGAGTCTGTTTGAGTTTGGAAGTCAAGATTGTTGCAAATTTTGACCTCCAAACTAAGGCTTTAGTGAATAGACCCATAGTGTCACACACATACTGTCATAACTTACCTCGCAGCAGATCCCCAGAGTATCCTCTCCTAATCGCGCACCCGGCTGTGCCTGACTGCACACAGCCGGGGACGCGCGTTTCTCCACTATCGGAGCTCAGGCGCGCCTCCGATGACGTCACACCCGACGTCAGCGCGCGACTAGCGGGAACATTTAAAAGTGCTCTTCACAGTAATACCTGTGCTTGGTGATTCTCGTGTATTTCCTGTACCCCTGGCATTTTCCTATTCTTGATTACTTGTTGCCGATTTGGATTGCTCCCTGGATTATTCTGATCTTCTGGTTTCCCTACTCCTGGTCTGTTATCCGTTTTGCTGCTTTTCTGTGTATGACCCTGGACTGTTTAACGTTTATGAAGATTGCTGATTCCACTGATTCTGGACTGTTTTACCTTTATGAAGTTTTGCCGATTCCCCTGATCTTGGATTTGTACCCGACTATTCTATTTCGCATACCCTGGCTTATCCTGCATAGCGGTCTCTCACTCCTCCTTATATCAGACCATCACACATACATAGCCACACAGTTAATCAGACATACATTCAATGCCACACACACAGTCACACATACAGGGCCGGTGCAATACTTTTTTCTGCCCTAGGCAAACATTTATGTTGTTGCCCAATGCTAACATGTCCTCAGGCATTTATACACAGTGTCACATACGCAGGCACATGTGCTCACACAATCTTTGGCACCGCCATCTCAATGCCATCCCTGTCTGTCTCGATCTCCCTCTATGCCATCCCTGTCTGTCTCTCCCCTCATGTCTGCAGTATCCTGTTTCCTTCTCCCAATGCCTGGATGTCTTTTAATTCCCTCACTCCCAATACCTGGTGTCTCTTTTTTCCCTCCCTCCCAATGCCTGATATCTCTTTTATTCCCTCCCTATCTCTCAATGCATGGTGTCTCTTTTATTCCCTCCCTCCCTCTCAATACCTGGTGTCTCTTTTTTCCCTCTCAATGCCTGGTGTCTCTTTTTTCCTTCCCAATGCCTGGTGTCTTTTTTTCCCCTCCCTCCAAATGCCTGGTGTCTATTTTGTCCCTCTCTCCCTCCCTCCATCACAATGCCTGGTGTCTCTTGTTTCCCCTCCCTCCCAATGCCTGGTGTCTCTTTTTTCCCCTCCCTCCCAATGCCTGGTGTCTCTCTTTTCCACTACCTCTCTCCCAATGTCTGGTGTCTCTTTTTTCCCCCCTCCCTTTATCCCAATGCTTAGTGTATCCCCCCCCCCCCCCAATAATGCCTGGTGTCTCTTTTTTCCCCTCCCTCCCAATGCCTGGTGTCTCTTTTTGCTCCTCCCTCCCAATGCCTAGTGTATCTTTCTTTCCCCTCCCTCCCAATGCCTGGTGTCTCTTTTTGCTCCTCCCTCCCAATGCCTTGTGTATCTTTCTTTCCCCTTCCTCCCAATGCCTGCTGTCTCTCTTTTTTTCCGTCCCTACTAATGCCTGGTGTCTCTTATTTTCTAACCTCTCCCTCCCAATGATTAGTGTCTCTTTTTTTCCCACTTGAGATTACCTTGAGGAGGTTGACTGTCATTTTGAGACTAAGTCAAATTCAGCATCCAGGTTCAAATCTTCCCCATTGAAAGTAATGGGAGGCAAAATGATTGAAGCTATTTTTAGTCCAATCCGGCACCTGAGTTCGACTAAAAAATAAATTTGATAATTTTGACTTAGTCTCAAAATGAAAGTTGACCTACAAAGTCAACCTCCTCGAGCTATTCTGAACTTTTTGTGAATAGACCCATGAGAGTTGCTCCCCTCTCCTATTTATACACTGCTGTGTTGAATTTAATTGTAGAGGGCTGTAACACCTTACCTACAGACATATAATGTATCTAGATATAGTAGGAATTCTGACCGGTGATATGTTAGATTATCAATACAAGCTTCTGATTTCCATAGTGAAAACTAACTCAAAATGTAAGAACATCACACATCATGTCTTTCAACCATGATTTGTCATGATAATAAATTTAATAGTATTGATTATGTGTCACTTGCGTTCTGTTTGTAAAATTCAATATGGATAAATATAAATTGTAGTCCCAAGAGCCAGCTGGCAGGTTTACAAGCGCGACGGTGGCAATTCAAGAACGTTACAAATTGCCTTCTGAGGTCAATGGCACTTTTAGGACATTTCCTATGAATGTTAGAGAAGGTCCACAAGTGCGATGTTGGGTTCCAGAAAAAAAGATGATGTCTTCTGAAAAAAAAATACCAAGTCAAGTGTCATTTCTGTACAAATATGGATGGGATATGTTTATACTTCATTTGTTCTTTTGAATTTGAAGCCTGTCAAACAGGCTCAGGGGACCTTATCATCATAAGAGGCATTGCCGGAGATCACGGACACAATGGAAAGCTATAAATAATAATGTCCGATTGGGATTCCCGTTTCCATTAAACATTTAAAGCAAAGTGCATTAAGTGATAATCTGAAAATAACATTAAATAGGGTGGCACAGAGACACGTTAATCATTATAAAGCAGATAGATTAGGACAGAGGATGGATTAGGAAAGTTCTGAATACCATTTATGTGTTAACCTCTTGGCAGCATGTCTGTGACGCCATTGTTTCTGCCTAAATACCTGTACTAAAGACAACTGGCCTTGACATGGTCGGCATACGATTTCTGTGTGATTCATTATCACATTGGACGTATGCCCTGGAAGTGATCTGAGCAGGCTCCCAGATTCTGCCTCGTGTTGAGCCGGTGAAGACATACATAGACGTCCTTACGGTCCTCAAGGATCATTCTAGTGAAGATAGATACGTCATTTTTGCTATTTTTAGTAAAACGTCACTTTTACAATACACATTGCATATATAAAGTAAATTTTTCAATATTTGTGGTTCAAAACACAAAGCAAGTATATGGGGACAAGGTAACTACATACAGGTGTGAGCTGCCACCGTACCTCTAACCAGGAGTAGGCACCAAACCTTGCTCACGGTGAGTATACACTGCACTATGTGACAGAAAATGTAATATTCCATGCACTTTCACAAACGTTGCCAAAGAAATGGAGGGTCTTTTCACTGACTCAAAACCATGCTCTGGAGGAATCAGGGAGATTAAATTCTGGGTGCCTTCCCCATCTAATCTGTCTGCTAAGGTGGTGGTAATAACCAAACTGGGTAATGGCTGATCCTTCTTGCCATCCTAAGAGGGATCCCAATCTTTGTTTGGCTAGTTTTCGTTCTATTAATTATATTACTCATTCACTTGCATTCATTATACATTGTAATATCAAATATCTCCTTTCAGTAGTATGAATCTGAAGGGAACGAACCTCCGTTTGTCAGCGCCTGGAGGAGATTTCCAGATACTATTTATCACTTTTCAGCACCCGATTCTTTATACATTGACACCGCCGGCACAAAGAGTATGTAACTACTGGACGCAGCGCAGACACCCGACATTTGTTGTTAGTCTGTTCTATAGAGAGGCTCCCAATCAGAAAGTGCCATTATTTTCCAACTCACCGATTAATGCCTCATTTTTGTAACCCATTCAATTCCCCACATTTCACCATTTAGTTAACAGATTATATATATATATATTAAATAAGATTATAGTGTACCTAAAAAATAAAAGGTTAACAGGAAATACTACCCACTTTAAAGGTAATTAAAGGTACTTATTTATTGGGTCTAATTTTTGATTTAATGACTCTTTTCGTCTTTAGTCCTTAATCAACATTAATTATCTCCAATCAGCAGAGATTAAATATATCACTTTGAATTATTCTGAAATTTAAGGGTATCATTCTGGAAATGGAAAACATGTATTTTAGTTCAATATAGGATGTTATTAAGAGAATGACTATCTACTTAGATTCTGTTTACTCTTAGACGATCTGTAATTGTTGACCTTGATGCATTTTTCCTAAGGTTTTTCAAAAAATACCTACCAAATACATGGTGACCCTGTGTAGGAGAGACTATTGTCTTATTGTCGCCCTAGATCTTTCTGTCACTCTTTCCTACTCTGCTATTCGTATTTTCTAGTAGATCAGAATTTTAGATGTGTATGAGTGCACCACAGAGCTCCACAACAGAGATCATCATACAGTGTGTTTAAGATGCAGTAACTGTGTTTATGTTTTTTGTAAATAAAATGTATTATTATTATTATAAATGGTTTACCATATTTAGTGAACATAACTTAACATTGGTTATAACGTCACCCAAAGCCAGAGAAATGCATTGAGGGTTTTGTGGGACTACTGGATTTTGCTGCTGAACAATGTTTTTCTGGTGTCTGAAGATTTGCACACCTGTTTGCAAGTGCAATCTATCTTCCTTATACACTTATGTCAGTGGCACTGTGCAATGTTCTGTCTGTTTTTAACCTTTTAGAACATGAAGATTCAAAGATATATACTGATGAGCCTGAATGAAGTCCAAGCCTGCGAGTGCAATCAATTAGTAAGTGGACACTACACTTTTCTCATACTGTATTACACTATGTATGTGTTTTATATCATTTATATGTACTTACAAGAGAGAGGATTTAAAGACACATCTGATGAGCCTGTTTTTAACTGTACATTTGTGAGTGCAATAATCCCCCACCACACACCATTTTCTGTGTATACAGTATTACACTATAGTGATCTTCATTTTTCCCCCTACATGTGCATGCGCCCTGTTGTTTTAGCAGAACTACAAGCAAATGCATTAAGTAAGAGCAAAATATGTTTTAAATGTGCCTATGATGTCTCATCTTATGCAAATGTACCATTTTCAGTGGGAATGATGTCATGAACAAGGCCCCTATAAAACACAAAGTAGAGGTAGGGCAGCTCAAACAAACTTTAATGGTGATCGATAAAATATACACAGGTCTATCCACAGCGATGACAGAAGTACACAGGTCCGCAAAAGCAAATGCCTAAATTAGGAGAAAATGTGTCTGTGGAGTCTCCTGTTTATGACATCACATGTGGTCTGATATGCAAAGGAACTGCTTTCAATGGGAAATGTGTAATTTGCATAAAGCCACAGATGATGTCATAAAAAGGAGACTCCACTAACACACTTAAAACACATTTTCTCCTAATTTTGAGCAATTACTGGCAATTTTGCTAACACAATGTATAGATCATTTTAAATCATTTTTTTATTCTTTACGTTCACAGTATGAGCAAGATGGAGGAGACAGAGTCCATTTAAAGCCCAAGTCAACTTTCTTTTTCACTTGTACTTCTAGCATAGATAGTTGTCTAGGATAGTTTAGTTTTGAAGTTGGGTTTAATTTCAAGGAAGCACGGGTTAAAAAAAAAAGTTTAATTGCCCAATAAATCCTATGGGTATTAGTCATCCACCATATGGTTTGATCAGACCATTAAAAAATAAAAAAAAGTACCTGTCTTCAATTTCCAGACCATTTTTCGGAATAATGGTGCTTACAGCTCAGTCTACTTACTGAAATCAGCAGAGAATGCTCTACACTGCTCAAATAATCTTACCTTACAGTAATTCCAGCTACTGCAATTGACTGGCTATTGCCAAGTCTTTTCTACTGATTGAAGCCAAGACTTTATTATTAATTTTATGATGTAAGGCAATCATGTTGAGATATCTTTTGAATAAAAATCCCAGTGTCAGGTTATTCTCCTATTAACCGCAACCTTATGTGACATTATATTCTGCGTTTGAAGATAGTCACTGTATTAAGAAGTAGAAAAATTATCCACGTACTGATAATAGGGGCTTATTATTGTATAATTCTTTCTTATTTTAATGGCTACCACTACTATAAGGCTGTGTACATGAGCTAGGCCAGATTAGGTTCTGATTTGCATCCCAGACACGCACTTCTGCTTGTCCCTCGAACATCCTGTATATTTTATTTCAAAAATGATAGTCTTAGTGAGAGTGGTGCTGGATTAAACTAGGAGATGGGGTATGATCAAAATAGGACATGGCATGTGAAATGGGTGGTGCTTAACCCCAGAAGAACCATGGATTTTCTGGGTCAAGCTCCAGAGCGATTTTTCAATTTTTGATATGTGGTTGTTGAAACTTAATTTTCCTCTCTGTCATTTAACACACCCATAGAAGTTATCTGTTGTTGTTTTTAAAGGACAGTTAGAGCTTTCTTTTGATACCATAAACATAAAAATAATCTTTGGCTATTAAAGCATAACTTTTTTTTTTTACTTGCATCGAAAACCAAAGCGTTCTATTGTTTTGTCTCAATGCTGGGTGTTCTTCCATTTTTTCACTTTCAAAATTCCACAACACCTGGGTAAAATTGTCCAAACTTTATTTGGATAAAACAAAACTGGGCTTCTAAAGTTTGAATAGATGTTGCAAAGGATAGATGAATATTAATGAGCCTCCAAGGTCTACATTAAACTATACATTAGAGTTAAATGCTTTTGGTTAAGTGAGTTAAACCCAAGACAGTCCGAAGCCAGGACGTACGTTTTTATTTTTGGCCCTGAAACTTTATTTCGATCTGCTCTAAAGCAAACTTGGCGGGTGGAATAAGGCAGAGGTGATGTGATGGAACAAAGAGGCTGCTCAAACGCCATTGACCATATCTGGTTTCCGTTGTTGAACTGTCTTCTCACAGCACATTATTGTTATGCTTTCTTCCTGGGAAAAGTAAATGTGTGTGCAACCTCATACCTTGTTCAAAGTTTGTCATTCACGAATGATTGTTAGATGAATACACTTCTGCTAGAACATATAGAAACATAGAAACATAGAATGTGTCGGCAGATAAGAACCATTCGGTCCATCTAGTCTGCCCAATTTTTTTTTTGAGTACTTTTATTAGTCCCCCGTTCCCGGTCTTAAACCTAGGATAGCCTTGTGTCTATCCCACGCATGCTTAACATCCTTGACTGTGTTTACCTCTACCACTTCCGCTGGAAGGCTATTCCATACATCCACTACCCTCTCAGTAAAGTAATACTTCCTGATATTACTTTTAAATCGTTGCCCCTCTAATTTAAGACTATGTCCTCTAGTTGTGGTAGTTTTTCTTCTTTTAAATATACTCTCTTCCTTTACTGTGTTGAAACCATATATGATGGAACCATGAAAGCAGAGTTGACTTTTTGATACTCTGATGTAGGTGGTGGTGGTTTGCTTTAAAAGGAATATATTAAGGAATGTAATTTTACCTTTTCTAAATCTACGAGCATGGTATTGGTTTTTTTTCTTGTTTTTTTTAATCCCAGCATTCCACTGATGTGCGTTGAATGAGCCGATACCCCCTTTAAAGATCTTGATGTGTCCTCTTTGGGTCTTCCACTGCACTTCCACTGTCAACATCTCTTTAATGTTCTTGGACAAGCTCAGCGGACAAAATGCAACAATGGATGTGCTGTCTTGAATAATATCTTCAATCTCTACAACTGATAAATTAACATCATATGCAGGCCTGATCTGGGACCAATGTATTGCAGATATGATATGTCTGTGACATGTCTGGGGCATCCATTAATGCTTCTATATTTCATGAGGGAAAAGGAAGAATGAGTTTTGCATCATTGCCAAATGTATTTATAAGAAGATTTTTTAATAAAAAAATACCTATCATTGCCAACGTGCCAGAGGAATACATTACTGCAAGTTTGTTATTTTCTATTTTAAAAAAATGGAAGAAAAAAATGGAAGAAAAGGGGAAGTGTCCTTTTCGGGTGCCACTCTCACAGTGGAAGTGGGTTTTGAGCCACGTTTTTTCCTAGAGGCACAACCCAGAACAATAGTCTCACTTGGACCATACCATGACTGGGACACAAGCATACCTTCAAGACTCTCCTTTCCCACACTGCTTTTGGGTCCACAAGATTATTTTTTAGTTTTGGATTCAATTTATTCTTCTAGTAAATCCTTTTGGATTACCTGATTGAACTGAACACAGCTATGAAATACTCTTGGTTAGTTGCTTTTTTGGGTCGATGACACATATCACAACTCTTAAACCATGCAGAAACATCTGGCCTCACATCAGATTCTGCCAAGATGGGCAGATGTAAGTAACCATCAATTGTTTCAGCATGTAAGCTGCATCTGTCTATATCTATGAGACATGCAACATAGCAAGACTGAGTTTTTGCAGCTAGTTCTCTGGCCAATATAAGAGTAATAGGGTACCACTCACGTACATTACACAATATTTTTAACACACTTTGTAAATCTTAAGCATTTGATGTGGACAAGCATTCAGAACACTTTGAGGACGCAGATACAAAGTCCTTTTGTTCTCTGTCAATGAACTAGAATTTCATGAACTTTAAGCATTTACATTTCACTGGCAGTTCCAGGATGCATCAGGACTTTTCTTTTTCTTTATTGTCAAACAGTAGTCTCGATGTCAGAGCATTTTGGAGACTTTGCAAAACTCCTTTCTAATAGCTTGAACATCTCTGCCTTGAACACTTGCATACTTATGGGGGGGGGGGGGGGGTTAACCTCTTATTTCTAAAGTCTGGTTTCAGCATGCTGTTCTTGAATTTTGCTTTGCATCCACTAGACAATGGACATTGTTTCGTTTTTTTCTAACTCTTTTTAGCAAACGTCACGGCTGCCTTCCAATTTAAAAATTGTTTTGATTTTTGAATTATTTTTTGTGCAAATACAATTTTGTACAAATACAATTTGTTGTACAAATACAATTTGTTGTACAAATACAAAGCTTCAGCTACAAAACATGCATCTTGCACCATATTTGTGTCCATTTTCTTGGTATTCCTTGAGCCTCCTTCTCCCTATAGTCTACAGAATCCAGATGACTAATAATAGCCTAGTTCATAAGACCGCAGTTAACATTATAAATATGTATTCTGTAAACTGATGTCAACTACATGTGGCATTTGTTTTGTCTATAGGTCCAATTTGTGGCCTGCATTTCTTAGTACTTTAATACGCATTGCTGACATTCTGTAATATGATGATGCGCAGTCTTGAATAATATTTATTATTATTATTTGTATTTTTTAAAGTGAGGCTGCAGCATCTTTGTATGCTAGTTGAGTGCTAGTTGCACCGTACACCTTTCAAAAAGAGGACAATAAATTTGCAGCTCTCGTCTTTTGTCCTCCAAAAGCTCCCGGAATGCATGTTGAACAACTGTGTTAGTATTTATGTTTGACTTAATTTTTGCCCCTTTCTTAAGAGCTTTCATAAGACTTACATATCTTCGTTCTTCATGTAGAGCCAAACCCAGATAAACTGTTTTGCTCTTACCTTGTAACTATTTCAGCCATTAGACATTTGATGTCTAAATGGGCCCCATTAGCTTCAAGAGACATTTCTTTATTGTTTTCATATGGTATGTTACAAAAATGTACAATATTAGTATGATTAAATATTGTTAACAACATTTCACAAAGTGTCATTGGAGTTACATACTGTAAGTCTGTAGCTTTTGGACTTAATGGAAGGATAATGATGAAAGCAGTGATGGTCACTAATTTGCATGTAAGGACTACATATATATATATATATATATATATATATATATATATATATATATATATATATACAGACACACACACATTTCCCTAGCTGAATATATTTGTTTGGAATGGTGCGAGTAGGAATCCCTAATAATTCAGTCAAAATGTTTTAACCCAATGGGTAAAGGTGCCCTCTAAGCAGATTTATTTATTTTTCTTCTTAAGGTGAAGCATAGTTTTTTTCATAATGGATCAAGCAATGGAAAGTGCATGCTCCATTTTGTTGCAGTTCCAAGCATTCATATCAACTGCGCTTGACTGAAGAAAATGGTGGACCTGATAGACATGAGCGATGCCGCAGCAGTCTTAATGCGCACAAAGCTGATATTACCAAACCTCCCAACTTGTGCCCCTACCGACGCGGTAAAAAATTGGCTTGAGGTGAAAGTTAAGCCAATCAGGGCAATGCTATTCACTAAGTTCAAGATATGGTGAAGGTATGTGAGATGGAGAAGAGTCAAGTTAAACTCGCATCCCATTCATTTCCATAGGGGGTGAAATGAAACTGTTTTTGAAACTAAGTACAACTGTTGAGAGGTACTAAGTCTCAAAATCCTTGAGTTGACGAGTTGCACAGAGTACAAAACGAAAAAACAATTAGAGAAGCACACCAAATTGCAAACAAATAATATCAATAGAAATGTGGTGCATCACCCCTAGGGAAGTCCATAGTCAACCCTCAAAGAAAACATGTACATAAAAAGTGGTTTGGAGGAGCACACACTCAATAAAGCTGTAGTAATACAGATGTAGAGTGTCAAAATGTTTATTATAAAAAGTTTTTTTTAAACAGCCAGCAAAAGCAGTATAATCACACCTGCCCAATGGGCAAAAAGAAAAATACTTACACAATGTATACAAGACGCAGATAAAAAAAAAACAGTTTGACCTCAAAACCGCAGCAGAAATAGCAAGGTAATAACCCAAGACAAGAGAGTCACACAGTACAAAGAAGTCACCCGACGTTTCGGCTAAAAGGCCTTTATCAAGGGAGACTTAATTACCATTTGTAATGTCAGTTAATATATAGGGCACAGAGTAAACTGGACATCAAAGGCCAACTTGTTTCCCAACTCAAACTCCATTTACTTTTTAGTGAATAACAATTTTTATTGTATTCAATGAAGGGCGAGTTGAGATGAGAGTCCAAGTTGGTCGAGGGGGAGGGGGATTTCATTTTAGTCGATAGCGCAAGGTGGTCGAGTTGGTACGTCCAATTTAATTTTTAAGCTAACTCAAATTTGACCTCTCAACTCGACCTTGGGACAGATTCAATTTGTAGCGAATAGACTCCTTAGAACTGTCCTTTAATTTAATACCAAAGATAATATTTACATCTTTCTAGCCATCAACCCCCCTACCAGTCTATCTATAAGTGTAAATAAAACACATGTGCTGTTAGTAAGCCATGTATATTTCTATTTTTGTAGAGGTCACATCAAGTTCATAAGTTTACAACAAAATTGATTTTACATCTTCAGCAGTTTCTGTAGCACAGGTGCACGAGAGAAATACCCACAGCTAAAAATCGGGAAAATTAGGGTGAAAACTATTATTGGAAACAAATCTAGGAATATTTCATCATTTCTGCCACATGAATTACTTGACTTTGGCTGAGCTAAGCTAAACTACGATGTTATGTATGTAGCCCTTTTCTTGTTAAAACTACTTACTCCTTGGTTTTTTCTTTTTTTTATTGGTTGTTTTAGCAACTAAGCATTCTGCTATGCTCAGTTTTGAATTACGATAAAATGATGTACAATGAGGATTACATTGCCCAAAACATGGTATCCATATGTAAACATGTTGCAAAATATATCTTTCTATATGTACGTGGATAGATTGCAGTGTGTGTGAAAACATTTACGCCATAGTTACATACAAATGGCCAAAGAGGGACACTATTAATTTGTGGGAGTGGCTAAAGATCTGGCTGTGGGTGGGGCATTAGTGAAACATTTTCAGTGACTTTATGGCCAATGGGTAACTACTTGTGTAATTTATTGACATAAATGAATGTAAAAACCCATTTACTGCAGTATAAACACTATATATTGTGAGTTTTATTGCTCTGGAGCTATGTGATACAGTTATACAAGCCATACATTCTGATCTCCCTGAAGAAAGGGACAATAGAGTAGGAAAGAGTGACAGGGGGGTTTGGGTGCATGATAGAGAGTGTCCAGGCAAAATATGAACACTATTGTAGTTACATAGTAGTTTGGGTTGAAAAAAGACGTAACCCTTTTCCTATCCTTGTTTACTTCTATTGATCAAAAAAAATCCCAAAAGAAAAAAACTAAACTAAACCCTTATTTCGGCAATTTAAAATTCTGCTTCAAACGGAGCACAGTTCAGAATGTTATTTTTACATCAGACAGTAGAGGCTTTTTGCCGATGGGAAGTTAACATATAGGAGTACCACAAGGAGAAAAGTGCTATTTAGAAAATAGTTATTATATGGTATATGAAAGCTGGTAGTACCAGTTTACTAAGTATAGAAGGTGAAGCATTGTAGACCATGCTTGGAACCCTACAAAAAATGGTGGTTTTATACCATTTTATTTTGGGTCTTATTCCTTGAAAAGGTGCTGCCTTTTAGCATTGGGTTTGTGCTTGTATCAGGAATATTGTTCTTTTAGTATGTGGTAGTAGTATTTTATTACATACTTTTTCCTGACAAATGTGTCAGAGGCCTTGAGCTTTATAATGGTGGACACAACAGTGCAAGCTGGTTTAATAGGAGTTTTTTTCTTTCTTTTTGAGAACTGTTTTGTAGCCCTCACCCAACTTGTGGAGATCGATGGCCCTCTGCCTCCTTTGTTTAGAGTGTTCTCTATCTACAATAATAGGTGCTTCAGAGTGATTTACTTGCCATCTTATTCCCATAGAAACGCGTTTCCTTTCACAGACTCTATGACATTCCTAAGCTTTCTAGCAACGTCAACAGAATGTTGGCCCAGTATTTATTTTACAAGACTTTGTATACACCATTTCGTCATTGTTTATTTTTTATGGACACATTTTATTCAAATACTTTTGTTAATCTTTGTATTGGTAAAAAAGCTAAAATACCACAGATTTTTCATATTTAGTATTAATTCAAGATAGATATATAGACATAAAAATGGAAGGAGCAATGTAAAATATATTTACGCACATGGGTTTTAGATTTATTTTTATATGTATTAACTCCAAAGTGAATTATACATTTAAAAAAAAAAAAAAAAATGAATAGCTATATTTTAATTGGCTTTCACTATCAACCAAAGCTCTCTACTATCTTCTGATAGCAATAGCAATAGTTATGTTCATGGCTGCTGTACCCGAATATAAAATCAATGAACTGTCTTCCATCTCCATGGCTACCTTCGACCAAAACTGCAGATGTTCGTTTACTCCATAAATGGCAACATGACCAAACTCTGGTTATGCTAATTATTATAAACTTTCCAATGCTTCATGGCTCGGGAGACAATCTCTCCAATACTAAAACTTTCTACGCTGCCTTTGTAAATCTACTAAATAAAACAGATTTGTAACAATTTGGGTTTGGATTGAAGTTGGATGCAAGTGAGAAAAACATACACATTACAGAACTGCAAGGGCGTCTATGACATTTTTAGTTTTTCATAACATTCTGAAATTATGTATTCCTATACAATTTCGTTTGTTTTTGCAAGATTCAATGAAACTGTGAGGTAGCCACAGAATCCTGAAATTCCAGGGTGATATTTGTATTTATTTATTTATAAACATTCCTCTCCAGGAAGTAAAAACTTTACATTGTAATCAAATATACCTGACATGATACAATAGTCATTGTCTTCTTCCATTTTGTTCCAGAGAAGGTTCTAAAATGGTAGCTTCCTTGACTCCAACCTGTCAGCCATCTTATTTAGAATATTGCTTATGTATATTCATAAATTACATTGAAATCTGTGTAATAACAACACCAACAAAGTGTGTAATCAGGGGTGGCATGTTCACATATTGTCACCTTTTCAAAATCGTCCTGTGGTTGGTACATTTGCCAGACATCTAGGATGTTACCCAATTTAATAACACTCATTTTATCTACTTGAGCCCTTAACAGGAGAAATGCCATTTTGGACCCTAGAAATACTGACACACAAAATAGCCAACAAATCAATTAAAAAATGATCTTCAATGATCACAACCAAATTTAAAGGATAAGTTCTGCTTAATTGAAAGATTACATTAAATGTAGGCATTTTAAATATAAATGCTTTGATGAAATAATGTAAATAAATAACCTCATTGAGCAGTCACTACTTGAATAGTTTTATCAGGGGCCAGACTTAGGGTCAGATGGGTCATCATTTCTGTCATCTGAGCCAAGATTCTAAACACCATGTCCGCCCCCTGTATAGAGTTGTACGAAGCAAAGAGGATTCAATAAGGTATTTTATTTGTATGCTTTCATTAAAGAATTTCTATTTAAAATGCCTACACTTGATGGAATCTTTCAATTAAACAGAACATAAATTTTGGCCGACAGTTGTCCTTAAAAGACCCAACAAGACCAAACATTCGCAAACAATGTGTCAGGTACTCTTCAGGATGCCTAGTGATTCCGCAGCATTAACCATAGAACAGATGCGGTTTCTTAGAACCTAAAGGACATTCAGCAATGTGTGCCAACTGAAAGCCACACAGCCTATTAACTAACTAGTGATAAACAAATAAACTTAACTCTTTGACTTTTCCGCAAGCCCAGCTATCATGCTGCCATGTACAAATCTCGGGGTTTCCTAAGAGATACCCCCTCTTTCGTCTAAATTTTCAATCCACATCTGTGCCGCTGTCACATTTTTGTCACACTGATTGTTTTAATTAGGATAATGATTCACACCTGGGCGATCTGGAAAAAAAAAAAATGATGATAATACATTGAGCTAACAATAACAATTTTAATTAGTTTCCACTACAAATTTGAAGAGCCTTCATTAACATTTCAAATCCACTGCAAGAACAGTATCAGCCGTGAATGGACCCACAAAAAGGCCACATTTCCTTTTAGCTTCATAATAGAGCATGTATTCTACCGACATTTGGAAAGTAGGCCAGGACACGGAGAAGAAAATGACCCATGCCAGAGCATTACATGAAATTTCCATTTATTTAAATGGCGCCAACCATTTACGAAGCGCTATGGTGCAGAGTATAAAAGGGAGAAACAGACAAAACTAGAGAAACAGATTTAGACTAAAAAATGCGCAATGCGGCCCTGCTCTATCCTATGCCTTTGCTTGCCATTCAGCTTTGTCCCTGAATAGATGGACACAGTACTCTGTGCACCAGAGCAACACTTATATAGAGAATCAGGCTCTTTTCAGCTTTTAGTTGCTGTCTGGTGGAGGTTTAATTCCTGACCACAAAAGCGTCGGGATGAACAAAACAAGGTTCAGTTAATATTTACATCACAAACGTCGACAGCGCCTTTATCTCCTGCCCGACACTTTGTGCGCGCCGGAAGGTTTTTATACATAAACCGCAATGTATAGATCTTTTTTTTTTTTATTCCCTTCATTGATCGAATAAACATTGTGTAGGTGAAAGGGTCTTTTTAGTGTCACACTGATGTCCAGGTCCCACTTAGTAACATAGTACTATAGGTTGAAAAAAAAAAAGACTAAAGTCCATCAAGTTCCACTTTTCTACCTATCATTCCTGCTTTTGATTCAATATAAGGCAAAAAAACCCCTAAGTAATTATTTCAAATGTTGCTACTTAGGGGGGGAAATTCCTTCTTGATTCCAAAGGGCAATCACATTTCCCCTTGGATCAAGAAGCTCTATTATTAATGCTTATTCTTTTATTAATATGCCCTACTTTTCTAAAAAAAAAAAAAAAAAAATGCATATCCACAACCTTTTTCAATGCATCTATTGTATTTGATAGCACCACCTCTCTTAGCAGTGTAAATGGCCAGGGGGAGGAGCAAAAATCGGTGATGTGGATCTGAAAAGTATCAGGATGCAGTGTACAGTGTCTTGCTAATTTCTCTGATACTCAAAGTGTTAAATATGCAAGTGTCTGTTTCATCGTATCAGAAGCATTACACAGTTGCAGAGACACCTGTAATACATGTAATACTAGCAGTGAAAAGGTAAAGCTAAGAATTTACAAAAATATTTATGTTGTAACGCCTTTGCTAACTGAAGCTGTACTGTACCACCATCTGCTGCTGGCTAACTATATACTAATAGGATATTTTGTGTACCACCATCTGTGACTAGCTAATTATATACTGATAAATAACGAGACAATGTGACTGTCTGTGGCTACCTATGTTATTATACTAACATGCATATTAGCTATGCTATACAATCTCAAACCCAGTTGCCCAAGTGTAGCCTTTCAGCTGTTTTTAAACAACTACCATCATTCTCTGCGATTCTTACATTCTGTTGGTGCATCATGGGATTTGTAGTTCCTCCCCAGCTGGAGGGCTGCATCTGGTTCGAAGGCCAGCGATATAATGATGGTAATATATTACGAGACATTCACATAACTAGCTGCCTATTGTTGGATCCAATGAAACTTCTTCTAACCCTGTTTTTTTTTTTAAACTGCACTGAATAGAAAGGTCTAGCATAGAAGATAAAAATCAGCCATAAGTAGCAGAGCTGGAGAAATAGGCAAGTTGGCAAATATTACCTACTCAGCTATAATGCCTGATTTTGGCAGTACACTTGGCATTCACATGTTTGTTCACTTGATGGATGTGTCTCAGTTTGTTTGCATTTTCCAGGTTTCTTTTCCACCTATATTGTGATCTGATACATTATTGGGCTAGTGTAAAATCTATTCCCAGTCCTAAATTTTATTCCCAAGCCAACACTTCTCAACACCCCTGTTAATAAGGAATGGCCACAAACTGTGAAAGACTGTTGTTTTCTGTAGACAGATTGAACAAGCAGAGTGCCATGTTGTTTACTTACGTAGGATAATTGATTGTTTTCTTTTCACAATGTGCTTGGAGGCACTCTCATAACAGATATCAGTTAAATATTTACATACAGCAAACTCATTAATGCATATTTTACATAAGCTTAACACCAGTCCACACAAGACATGACTTGAGACTACACAGTCTCTTTAAGTGCGACTGTTGTGTGAAGGATATTTACAAGTCATTGACTATTGTCTCAGGTGTATTGAATTTCCACTGAGTATCCGTTCAACGAGTTGTAAGAAATACGCTTCATAAATTGGTAGCTATGGTAATGAGTCATAATCGGCTTTGTTACGTCTACAAGAATCAAATCCTGGTTTTGGCATGTAAACGTACTTAGGAAAGGAAAATGGTCTTTCATACTGTTGGATAAGTTCATATTGCACTGACGTAAGTGAAGATCACAAAAGAACCCTTAGAGGGGCTGTATCACCTAAACATTGTTTTTACTGGGGATGAAGAGAATAAAAAATTATTGAAAATGATCTATATGTGAGTTTAATATACAATTATCAGTAGTTTTATTTCACTGTTGGTCTGTGGACAATATATTGCACTAGGACTTTCCTGTTTTTGCTATCTTAGAGATAATGTACAGATTATCTTGTAGATAATCAGTTGTTCTTCATATATATTTTGCTTACTTTGTACTGTGCACTTACAGTATTTTGTGTGTGTGTGTGCGCGTGTGTGTGTGTGTGCGTGTGTGTGTGTGCGTGTGTGAATCATACCAAAGCCTATAACACAACTTTTATTTTAGAATTGTTTTTATCTATTTTTTTTTTCATTTTATATATTATTTAATACAAACTGTGCACTATAACACCACTTTTGTATAGATCATTTCTACATTTATGTTTTTGCACTGAACCACGGTTATTGAACACCATAATGTGTATGTGGAATCTCATAATTGCCCCGATATGTTATATGTACAGTTCATACTGTTAATGCTTGCGTACCGGATCATACACACCTGCATTACAGGTCACGCGTGGCACATAAGTGCAGATTTCACAGGTCTTTAGCACCTGTTTTCACTCTCTCCTTTTTTCACTGTTTCCATGGTAAAAGTGTGTTTTGCACTGTGCTCTTATTATACGGGTGGGTTTTTCCTGTGTCATCCTGAGCTGCTAGTGCATTGTAAACACCCTATAACAGATATTAATATTTCACACCTCCTAGGGTCTAGTAAGTTTGCTCATCCTGCCCCTAGTGCCACCCTACTGTCAGCACGTAAAGATTACCCACAGTGCTCTGACTGTGACAGGCATATGATGCAACTTGCTGGTGAGTTGATCTATTAATACATTTTGTTTTAATCCTAAAACATATTATGCTATTTGCTCCTCCTTTTTATATTTTTTTCTTATATGCGGAGTTCCACCACAACAACCAAATCTTATCCTATGGCCTGGATCATCAGATCTAACAAAGTAAACAACAGCATTATATTAACCCCTTAAGGACACAGCCTTTGAAACATTTTTGTCCTTTCTGGACAATGGCTATTTTAACATTTCTGTGCTGTTTGTGTTTAGCAGTAATTTTCTTCTTTGTCATTTGCTGTACCCACACATATCATATATTGTTTTTATCGGGACAAGAAGGGCTTTCTATGGATGCCATCTTTTTGATCATATCTTATAATATTATTTTAAAAAATAATAAAATATGGTAAAAAAAAAAAAAATACACAAATTGTATTTGAAACAACTTCTCCTCATCGACAAAAGCGAACATAAAAACCTGCTAAATAGATTCTACTATTTCTCCTGAGTACAGGGATACCACCCATGCATAGGTTTGTTGGGTTTTTTGGGGGCTAAAATGCCTAATTTGTGAGGTGCAGTTTTTTGTTTTCCAACTTGACATTTTTACATGCAGACCGCCTGCACCCATGTCCCATTTGGGACATATTTGAAACCAGATTTTGGTATGTGTCACTGCCAAATAACACCCCAATAAGTGTTCAGCAACATCTCTTGAGTACAGGGATACCACCCATGCATAGGTTTGTTGGGTTGTTTGGGGGGTAAAAGGCCAAATTTGGGAGGTGCAGTTTTTGGTTTTCCAACTTGAAATTTTGACATGCAGACCGCCTGCACCCATGTCCCATTTGGGACATATTTGAAACCAGCCAGTGTATTTTACCCCATCAACCCATATATTTTTTAAAAGTAGACACCCTACGCTATTTCAAATGGTGGTATTTTAACACTTTCCTTGCACTAATTCTACCACCATCCTTTGTCAAAGTTTGTGGTAGTAATTTTTGTGGGTTTTTTTTCACAAATATTGTATTTCAGACATAAATTCACAGATTTTGGTATGTGTCACTGCCAAACAATAACCCAATATGTGTTCAACAACATCTCCTGAGTACAGGGATACCACCCATGCATAGGTTTGTTGGGTTGTTTGGGGGCTAAAGGGCCACATTTTGAAGGTGCACATTTTCAACCTGGAATTTTGACGTGTAGTCAGCCTGAGCCCATCTTGCATTTGGGACTTTTTTTTAAAGTAGGACAGTGTATTTTACCCAAAAAAGTATATATTTTGTAAAAGTAGACACTCTAGGCTATTTTAAATGGTTGTATTTTAACACTTTCCATGCACCAATTCTACCACCAGCCTTTGTCAAAGTTTGTGGTAGTCATTTTATTGTGTATTTTTTCCCACATACATTGTACTTTAGACACAAATTCACATATTTCGGTATGTGTCACTGACAAACAATACCACAATATATGTTCAGCAACATCTCCCGAGCACAGGGATACCACCCATGCATAGCTTTGTCAGCTTTGTTGGGGGTTGAAAGGCTACATTTGAGAGGTGCGCTTTTTGATTTTCAAACTTGGAATTTGAACATGTAGAGCAAGGAAGGGGTTAATAGCTCTTATAAGAGCCTTTGTAGTACTGTACAAAAAAATTAACCCCAAAAAATGCACAAGAAAAAATGTTCTGCTGTACAGTGATCAGTGGCAGGGAAGGGGTTAATACACAGGCTACACTATACAAAGGATATGGCTTTTATAAAAGCCCTTGGGACTCACAATTTTTTAACATTTTATTTAATTTATTACAATTAAAAAATTATATTATACAGATCTGTCTCTTTCCCTCACTAAAACTCAAGTGAGGAGAGGGAGGCAGATCCATATGGGTCAGAACAATATTTACCAATATTGATTGAACCAGACGAATGGTGATGCTCATCTGAGAAATCACCAAACCACCTTTGCCACTGATCGGCTGTTACTGATCGCTATACACGCGTTCAGACATCTTCAAAAGGAATACACGTAATCCCCTAGTGGGTATAATTAACCCCTAGTGAGTGTGACAAAAAAAATGCTGATAGCAAAAAAAAATCCTTCTGCGACTAGATTGCTCCATATGCGCTGCTTAGGCAGTGACCATATGTGCTGCTTAGGAAGTGATATACGGCAAGGAAGGGGTTAATAGCTCTTAAAAGAGCCTTTGATATACTGTAATAAATCACAGTAAAAAAAATTAACCCCTAAAAAAATGCACAGACAGCAAAAATTGTGCTGCTGTGTAAGATCACTGCGTACACAGCGATCAATTGCAGGGAAGGGGTTAAATACTGGAAACGGCTTTTATAAAAGCCTTTGGGTCTCAATTCTATTAAATATATTATAATTAAAAACTTACATTATACAGCTCTGTCTCCCTCCCTCACTAAAACTCAAGTGAGAGGGAGGCAGATCTACACGGGTCAGATCAAATATTTACAAATATTGATCTAACCAGACGAATGGTGATGCTCATCTGAGCAAACGCCAACCAGCCTTTGTCACTTATCAGCTGTTACTGATCGCTATACATGCGCTCAGACAGCTAAAAAAAAAAATGTTTGCGTTAAACGTAGTCCCTTAGCGGGTATAATTAACATGTGACGGGTGTAATAAAAAAAGTTTAAAAAAAATAAAAAATGCTTATGCAGCAAGATTGCTGCATTTGCGTCAGATCGCTGCTTAGGCAGTGATCTACAGCAAGCAAGGGGTTAATCTCTCTTAAAAGAGCTTTTTTTATACTGTAATGAATTACAGTAAAAAAAATGTAACCCCTAAAAAATGCACAGACAGCAAAAAATGTGCTGCTGTGTATGATCACTGCGTACACAGCGATCAATGGCAAGGAAGGGGTTAAATAGCTTTTATAAAAGCCCTTGGTGTTTAAAATTTTAATAAATATTTTATTATTTTATTTTATTTTTTACTTTATCTGATCTGTCTCTCTCCCTTACTAAAACTAGTAAGGTGAGGGAGGCAGATGAATACTTGTCAAAGGCAATATTTACTATTATTGCCTTTGACTGTATGATAAGTGCTCATCAGAGCACTTACTATAAATGCCTGCACACAGATCACACAGATCTGTTGTGCCGGCATCGATTGGCTCCCCCTAGAGCATCGGAAGTGAAATACTTTCACTTCCGATGCTCTTGTCATTAGAAGGGAAGCGCTGCCTGTATAGGCAGCGTTCCCTTCTACTGAGCCGATGGGGTCGCTCAGGAGAGCGACCACCATCGGTACTGGGGAGTATCATGGTGTTGTAGCAACACCGGAGATGCTTAGAAAGCGACTCTAGAACGTTCGCTTTCTAAGCACATGTGTGCAGGGGAGCAGCCATTTTTAAATCTCCGGGGAGTGATCGTAGTGCGCCCCTGCACTTTTTGGGGGTGTTGCACAACGCCTCTACCTAGAGGCATTGTAGCAACACCGATAGAGTAAAGAAAGCGACCGCTGGTCGCTTTCTTTACTCTGTTAAGTGCATGATGTGCCAGGCACGTCACCTGTCGGCAAGTCCTCGATTTGCCGTGACGTGCCTGGCACGTCATCTGTCGTTAAGGGGTTAAGTGAAATACATATGGATGTCACTTAGGGCCGTATTTATCAAGACAAAATAGGTGCTATTTCAGAAAAAAGTGCTAAAATAGTAGTAGTAACCACAGAAACCAACGTAAAGTTATGGCAGTTTGCTCCAAATTTAGCCCTTTTTAATAACAAATTGTACCTGTTTTGCCTGGATAAATTTGGCTCTTAGTTTATAGGCCTCTGTAAAATGATTTACAATAGCAAACTGCAGGAGAGCTGTAAATTGTATTAAAAAAAAGAAGTGCATTTCACATATATTGAACTCCTGTGCAACATACAGAAAAAAGTGGAACAGTCTCTTTAATGACCAGACACATCTTCCCAACACAGTCGCGGAGCCTTTGAACAGCGAACCCACCTTGTAAAATCTGCATCATCAAAATCTGGCCAAAAGATAAATGGAGCATTGATTGGCACTCAACATGAGCTGCTAGGGTTCTAACTTTTCTATATATAAAAAAAATACTGGCCTTGCTAGCAGTGGAGGGCACCTGGGCTGCCCTCTAGCCTCTCTCAATGGGCTAGGGCTAACCTCTCTCAATGGGCTAGGGCTAGCCTCTCTCAACGTGGCTGTCTCTGATAATATCAGGTGGGCTGATGAACTAGCACCAAGGGCAATTAAATAGTTATTGCCCCACTGGGCCAACATTTACCAGATCTACCCTGCTTGGTGGTCCATCTATAGACTTAACATTGGCATCAAGCCAATTTTTGGAAGGTAAAATACACATCATATATCACATGAACAACATGGCATTCTACATTGATTTCAATAAGTAAATATAATGCAACATACACTGCACACTGAGCTGTTAATATGATCGTTTTCTCTCACAGAAGTATCTTATTTCTATATAAATATGTACACATACATATAATAATACATAAAATGTATTTAGGAGAAAATATAAATACAACTACATCTATTGCCTGCCATTTTGCTTGGGTTTCATGTTCTGTAGTCTAGAGTCGGGCTAATAGCCACTAAATAATTTAATTCATGTTCTGTATTCCCATGTGCTAGGCTAGTGTTATAAACTTATTGAAAACTATAAAATCAGAAGAAAGGCCCTGGCATGGCCATTATTATACTATTGTCCTGGAGTTATTTGGCAGGTGTGCATTAACAATGTTTTTAGGCCTGCAATGTACCGAAGACAAATATATTTCTGCAATGCTGAAATTATATCTTATATAAGTCTTCCTGATTGTACTGCCAAGAAGAGTGCTTTCCCAGTCCAAAAATGAGTTCTCTTTCTGTACAAATCACCTTTGTCTTGCTTTTAATATCCCGGTCACATACCTTACAGTTAAACTCTCCAGTAGTTCTCTATCATGGGGAAAATTTGATGGAAAATTATATTTCCAGGGCTCATTAAAGATGGCCTCCATTGTGAGTTTTCACTGGTTTGCTTTATGGCTTCTAATTTATTGCTGCAACACAACAAGGAACCAACTTGCAGGGCTGCCCTTATCTCGGCTTTACCAAAAAATAAATAAAAGAGTAATTTAAAAAGGATGTGCCTCTGTCTTTATTATTGTACCTTTGGAAAACATCCCTCACGTCGAACTCTAAGAAACTATCCAAGAGAAATCTTAAATAATGAATCAAATGCTGGTATGGAATATTTTTTTTCACATGGGTGACTGAAGTTAAAGGTCTCAGAGCTCCAGAAGGCCCCAGGAGAAAACAATTGTCCATACGCCTATTGATATAGATGTATCTGTGACACTAATTTATTGCTGATGTTCTAATCCATCTGTTAAAGAAACAGTAACACCAATATGGCGTTGTTTCAAAAGATTGTTTCTGAGCACGAAGAGAGTTTTTAACAATATGTTTAATACCTTGCTGAAAAAGGAAGGGCCAGGCACGTCCTGGGAAAAACTTCCATGCCCAGTGGTATGAAAGTGACATAAGACCGAGGCACTCCAGCCATGTCTGAAAATGTACCCCTCTCCACCCCATAACATCCAATCACTGTAACTCAAGTGCCCTGGCTTTGACAGCAATGACGGGGAGAAACGAATTTAAAGGATGGGCATATTTACCATGTTCCCCAGGGACCTCCCCCCCCCCCCCGACCTCTGTATTGTATTAGAAAAAAACAACCCTTTCCTAGACCTCTGTATTGTATTATGAAAAACAGCCTAACACTAGGGCTAGGGTTAGAGATAGGGTTACAATGTCACTAATGGTAATCTTAAAAAATGGTTAGAAAAAAGCAATGCGCTACTTAAAGTTATTGCCTTATAACATGGAAAAAACTGAAGGAAAACATAAAAACATGGGACAAATATTTGAACCTATTTAGCAGGGTTTTTTATTAGCATTAACAGAGGTGTGAAAAGATTTTTCAAGTGAAAGTTGGAAAAGTTTTGTTTTGTTTTTCATTTTCCTTCAAAAAAATGTTTTTACAGTAAACTATAGGATATGAAATAATAGTATCTAAATGGTATCTAAAGAAAGCACTGCCCAGACACACAGACATTATATGATGTTCCACGCACATGTCCCGTGACTTTCCAGCACTCAGGCTTCAAAGCAAGCAGGGAGCACAAGAGGCAGTATGGTAGGGCAGCACCATGTTGGAGGAGCATGCTCTCCAATATGGTTCCGAGTTCACTCAGTAGAGCAATTGCAGATGCCTTTGGAAGGAAATGTAGGTGTTGTTTGATGCCTCGACATCGAGGCATTACAGCAACACCTCTTGAGCGGTGTTAGCAAACATTGATTGCCAACACTGCTCATTCCACCATAAGACGTGCCAGGCATGTCCTATGTCGGTAACGGAGTTGCAGCTGGACATGCCCGGCACTTCCAACATCGCAAAGGATATATACACTATTTGCTAGAACACGTAAAATCATATTGTCCCATGTGATCTTTTATTTTTTTTCCTCCTATGTATGTGATTGTACATTGAGTACTACCTCCATTATCAGGTTACGTCCTATACATATATATTTTCTGGTGTATATCTCCAGTGTAAATGAGTGCTGCTTGGGCAAAAGTCGCTGTGTGTTACCTTGTTTTTTGAATAATAATAATGGATATTTATTTTACATTGAAAACTACGAACCATTTTTATTTCGCCACCTGGGGCATGCTTTCCTTCTACAGGCCAGGTATAATGGACCCATAATGGTACATTTAAAACCCTCCTTGATCAGTAACTGAGATGTAAGTCATTTCTATGCTGCTTACTGATTCTAGTGAGGTGGGGTTTGTTTGGTTTTTATCCCTGTGAATTCTCTGATCTCTGATTAAAAGTCTTATTCAACCCATTAAGCGCATTTTTCTATTAATTATTCCATGCATCCATATGGTATGAGCTCTTTAATTAAAGTTTAATGAGGTTTCTTATTTACTTTTTAATATCAGTATATAATAATAAGTATAATTTTCTAGCTGATGTGGAACCTTTGCTCGGGTATACGTTCAATCACAGATTAGATGTATACATAACAATTTCTATGGTATTTGGAGGTGTGCGTAGGAGCGAAATTATGTGACGGAGAAAAAAGAAAAGAACATGCACAAATTGAAGGACTGTGCGCTTACTAAAAATAGTCAAAAATAAATAAATGGTATTGGCGCACGTGAAAGTCGTATAGGGACTTTGTCACCTAAACATTGTTTAGGAGGTGTAAGAAAAAAAGATTTATACATCACAAGAAAATATGTAAATGACACACACATACATCACAAGCAAAAGCACAAATTAATAGAAAAATATGTAGCTCATTTGTTGATCAAGCCACAAGGTGTGATGTCATAAGTAGGCGCCATGAATGAAAAAATAAATGTTTCTCTTAATTTATGCATTTGCTTGCATGCCTGCCAACACAATGTGTAGATAACATATATACTCTTTTGTATTCTCACAGTATGAACAACGTTTAGGTGGCTCACTGTGTATAAAAGGAACAGATTTTTAGGGTAGCCTAGTGGCTTCTACCTTTCCTACCCCAACGTCACTGGTGGGGAAGGCCCTGTTAATATCTCAGTTTAGATGCTCTGCCATGTCAGGTGTAGGTCTAGGGAGGGCTGTCAGTAGTGACAATAAAAACTACCACAACTAGATGACATAGTCTAAAATTAGAGGGGTAACGATTTAAAAGTAATGTCAGGAAGTATTAGTTTACTTAGAGGGTAGTGGATGTATGGAATAGCCTTCCAGCAGAAGTGGTAGAGGTAAACACAGTGAAGGAGTTTAAGCATGCATGGGATAGGCACAAGGCTATCCTAGATATAAGATAAGAAACTGGGGACTAATAAAAGTATTTAGAAAATTGGGCAGACTAGATGGACCGGATGGTTCTTATCTGCCGACACATTCTATGTTTCTATGTTTCTGTGTTACTCTTTACTACAGTGGGCACATTTATTAGCTGGGGGTAACTTCACCATTGTTACTACTAGAGTCCTATTCGACAGCTTGCCATTTGTAATAGTATTTCACAGGATCTAGTGGTAGCTAATGAGACTAACGACCTTGGTACCCCTGATGAATGGAAAGAATATAAAATGATTGAAAACAATCTATAGATTGTGTTAGCAAATTTGCAAGAAAATGTCTAAATTAGAAGACAAAAGTATTTTAAATGTATCTGTGGAGTCTCCTGTTTATGACATCACCTATGGCGTGATATGCAAATGAGCTGCTTTTCAATGGGAAATGTGTCATTTGTATTACTAAGCCACAGGTGATGTCATAAACGGTAGACTCCCCAGACACTTTTAAAAAACATTTTTCTCCTAATTTAGACATTTGCTTGCAATTTTGCTAACACAATGTATAGATCATTTTCAATGATTTTTTATTCTCTACATTCCCAGTAAAACAATGTTTAAGTGATGCAGTCCCTTTTAATAGCAAGAAAACTGTAGCAATTCAGAAGGAGTGGACCTTTAAAGAGGCAAAAGTTATTTTTAAAGTTTAGTGGCACTTGTAACTTGATAAACTTCAGAGCCATTAGTGTAATGCTAAGCAGAACTATGAGGAGGGGGAGGGGGTTTGCATCTTTAAGTAGAATAGAAGTATGCATTAATTTAACATACCCAGGGATTTTCACTATCTTCTAACCATGGCCTGGAATTATTATCCTTCCAAGTTCATTTAGCAACACTTACTAAAAGCTCTTGATTGCAAGTGCAGGCTATATGCAAATACAATCTGATCTCAGCAAATGACTTAACCCTATTGACGCTAGCAGCCCTATTGAGGATTTTTTACTGGTTTTTTTTTATTTTTTTTTAGCATGCCTGTAGATCCACATTAGAAGAGTATAATATTAGCATCCTCTGCACCCCACTGTTATCCTAGTCTACTTGGGCACCAGGCTAATTTAAAAAAAAGTGTTTGTGATCCCATTGATACCCACAGTTTCACTTTCATTGAAAGGTTAAAGCTTTTACCAGCTGCACACACCAGATCAATAATTATCTCAGCACGATAGACCATAGAGGGGGATGCTGAGGGACCTGCTCTGCTACCCCACAGGTGCAAGGGCTATTTTTGGAGCTAGATGTGTTTGACACACATAATTTCAGTCCTCTCCCCAGATGCATTAATGATATCCAGAGGTTGGAAGCAATCAGTTGGCATGTACTGAAATGCGGTGGGAGAAGGGGGGGGGGGGGGGGCTTAAGGAGCAGATCTAAGCAAGAGTGGGGTGAGATGGGGATTTGTAGTGTGAACTTTCATGTTAAGGATAATGGAGGCTTCTATTTACCATGAAGTTCTACAAAATGCACACTCCACTTGTTAGCTGCATCCAAAGAAATAATCATGACCCTGTGGAGCAAAAAAGGACCAGCCTGAGGGGTAACTGCACCTCTGCAGACCAGACCTGGCCGCTAATTGTATAGAGAGTTGTTTATTTTGGGCACAGCTGGTCAGGCACTCATCAGGGGGGAAATTTAGGGTTCCTGCCTCGCCAGTATTATAGTTGCCAACATCAGCCATGTTTCCAGGGACACATATTTGTTCCCCATGCTGCAGAAAGACCATGCAAATTGCATGTAGGATGGATATATGCACAGACATAATCCACTTAATTAGATCTCATAGGACCTACCATGAATAATTAATTGGATTGTGCCTGTTCCTGTATGCATCAGATTGCCGGGCTGCACTTTGCATGGTCTTTCTGCAGCATGTGGAACAAATATGTGTCCCTGGAAACATGGCCGATGTTGACAACTATGCAGTATTTACTGGAAGGCCTGTAAAAGACTGGTTTGAGGCCATTATTAAGTCTATGGAGGCACCAGCATGGCCGATATCATTTTGAAGAAAAAGTGGAAAATGTGGAACAATTCTGGTGCAAGGCGGATGATTTGGAGCAATCCCAATGGAAACCAATGTGATGTGTGTGCTGGTTACACAGAATTAAAGGGGTAGTGACACCTAGAGTGTATGAAAAATATTTTTAGATTAGTGCTGCATGCTATAAAGCAGGGGTAGGCAACCTGCTACTCTCCAGATGTTGCAGAACTACATTTCCCATAGGCCTCTGCCAGCCTTTTAACTAAAAGAGCGTTATGGGAGATGTAGTTCATCGGCAGCTGGAGTGCCGCAGCTTGCTTCCCCCTGCTGTAAAGTAAAGGAAAAGAAATCCATTTGTCTCATCCTATTTTTCACAATTCTTGCTATATTTGCAATATAGCAAAAAAAGTTTAATATATTTATTGTTATTTCTCCAAGGCCGTCTTCTGAGTTGTCACTTAATTTCAAGGGCCAGGTTATTTTTTTTTAAATGTAAAGCTGCAGGTGAACTGTTAAGTGTTTTAAAGTAAAAAAAAAAAAAAAAAAAGTGTATTTCATATACGGTATTTTAGATATACTTAGAACATACAGAAAATAATATAGGTTTTTATTTATTTTTGTATTAATTCTAACATTGTTGATAACATTTTTGAACTCTTGTTGTTTTGTTTGTTGTGTTTGTTTCTTTTAAGTAAAGATAATTATATTATTAACACTTCAGAATCTTGAAGCTGAACTTGATCAACATTAACGGAACAGCCAAACCTCATTTTTTTTATTTATTTTTTAAAGATACAAACATAGCAATTGTTCTTCAGTTTTCCACAATTGGCTAATTGCAAAACGTGTTTGTTCTTTCGACTGAGGTCAGTTTTGTGGGGACCATGTAATGTTGCAGAGATATGACAGTATAGTAATGAGAGAAGTAGCACACAAAAAGCTTGTCTAAGAAAAGCATAGGTTAAAAACATGGGCAGGACAGACAATGGAGGAATGAGAAAAGAAAGTGCAAATTTTGCACAAGAAAAATGGAACAAAGTTTCAATAGAATATAAGATTGGATCAAACCTTTTTCTGAGAGCATCCTAGTCGTGTAGGGAGCAGTTACTGCATAAAACCAACGGCTGTACAAATTTATACAAAGTGATACAAGTTAAGGGCCCTTCTCGAGAGAACTAAATGTAGCTCAGAGGAAATATGCAAAGGTCAGTGATTATCCACTATTCCGAGGATATTAGCTGCCATATTTTTGGAATGTCCGCAGAATAAATGACCATTAAAAATTCACTTAGAGATCGCATTCCACCAGGGAAGCATAACACAGAGGTTTGGTAGCTCTGGATCTAAAAATTGCATTTTAAATACAAATCTCTTAATATCTATTAGTGAGGCCCCTGTGAGGCAATGCAGATTACCGAAACTAACACCATACAGCCTGAATAAATGCTTGGGATTCTGATACAGAAGGAGTAAGAATTCTCATTGCATGCTTACATCACACAACAAACAAATATGGCTTGTTTGTGAGCAAGGTTATACAAACTACTACCCTCAAGATATTAAAGAGTGTTAACCCCAAATCCTTTAAGACCTAGAAGCTTAACCCATCAGTGAAAGGACTGTTTTGAAATTTTGGGTAAAAAAAAAAAGACCCCATCTAAATAGTTTCTAATATTTGTCCCAAAATATACTAGGTAGATTTTTATTTTATTTTTTGCAAGTTATAGGGCAATAACCAAAAGTAGCATTTTTTTTGTTTTCCAACCATATTCTCATATAGTGACCTTTTGACCCCCAACCTAATCATCACACTAACCCTAATTATAACAATAATCCTAACCCAAGATCCATGTCTTGGGTTAAGATTAAGGTTAGAATTATGATTCATTTAGATCTAGGGTTAGTTTTGTATTTTTTTTTTCAATGCAATGTTGCTGACTGCCTCTAGGGTAGTCAAGCAACAGCAAAAGAGCATTTCTGATCACTTCCATCACTCTTGCCAACTACAGGGAAGCATTACATTGAAGTGGGCATGCTACCATCCAATATGGCACCTGCGATCACCCTGTGGAATGAGCTCGGTGGCCTGGGGGGCAGAATTTTGTTATTGAGGGGAGCCTCCATATCAAGGCATCATGGCAACAACAGCTAAGCATTTGCAGTGACTGCTGATCGCTGCCTCTGTTGGTCTCACCGCATTATGTAAGTCCTTAGTCACCAAGTGACAGGTTTACCATGATGTACCTGTTACCTGTAATGCTGCATATTTTTCCATTTTTCGAAATTAAAACCCATCTGCCAATTAACTATCCTTTTCCCCATTTTGTCTGAAATACTTTGCAGGGAAGTTACGTCCTGCTCTGACTTTACTCCCTTTTATTGTATTTTTTTTTTAATTTTTGTTGAGATTCATTCTATAAAGTTGCTCTTTTGTTTTAAAAAAAATCAATTATATTAATTAACAAAATTGTTATTGTACTAAAATTTAACACCATGCAGCAAGAGAAAACAATAATTTTCTTAAAGTTGCCATCTATCTGATTCTTAAACATTTTAGTACTTCTAATTCAAAGAAGCAATACATTTCCTTAATTATTCATAATTTCATCCTATTTGATTTGTTGCATAAATATACGCTACAGGACTACAAAAAAGGGATGCAAATTTCATAGACTCCATCGAAAATTTTGTAAACCACACAAAAAAATGTATTGTTTCCCGCTTTTTTTTTTAATATAAAAAAGGAACACAAAAAATGGAATCATGTAAACCCAACTGTAGCTAATAAAGATATTATAAATCATAGGATGGATTCTGGAATCATGAGGCATGATAGCTGATTTAAAGACCACCAGATGAAAACTGACAGAAATAACAGAAACCTGGGACTTTTGGACCCAAGTGCTAGAGGACGACTACAGAAAGAGCAGGCAACTGGTGTGAACGAGTGAGTAACTATGACAATTATTATTTTTTTATTTATTTTTTTGGTTTTCTGTTGTGTGAAGTACAGGGGGTTTGCAACTCTGCAAAAAGGGAGCCAATTAACTAATTGCTTCTTCATATGAGCGATATCAAGAGGGCAGGGTACGGATTAAGTCATAGGTTAAAGGGATGTGTGTCTCTTTAAGTTATTAGAGATGACAGTAACCTATTAATTACAGTTGGGACATCAGATGTGCACTATAATAAGGATATGTAATATTATACTCTACACATGTATAACATGTTTATTGTGGGACACTTGGTATCATAGATTTTATATAATACTGCATATATTATTTGTTATATTAAGATATAAAGGTGTGGGTGAATGTGTACATATACATGCATTTATAAATGTGCATGTATGTCTATGTATGTTTGTAAATATTGATTTATTGCATATGTATATAATATTTATCACATTATTTGATTCCTGAAGGAGTTCACTGATAGCTAGTTTACCAAATATTTAGGACTCCCTACTGCAACACACCAGGGCTTTGAAGGATTGTATTTTGTTATATAAGGTGATGAATGAAGTGTTGTTTCCAGTATCACCTGGACAACTGTGAAACTTTAGTAGGGTTCTTTGTAAGCATGTAATTATGTATCTGTCATTGAATGCTACAAACTGTTAAAATTGACTCCAGGCCTTCAGCATTATGTCATGCACTTCAAGAGTCTCTGTGTGAAGTCTTTTGCCAGAGGACAGGAAGGAGGATTTTGTTTTGAATACACAATGGTCCTCTTATAGTGATATATAAAATCTCTTTTATACATATTGTTTCAATCTAGCCTTTTAAGGCACAGGTCTCAGATACTGTGGTACATTCAAATTATTTTGGAATTATCTATTACTCTAAAATAAAAGTTACCAATCCTGTAAAATATGTATTTATCCAATAACTTTTCTTAATATTATAGGTGCATTAAAAAAATGTACTTTAAATTCTATTTTAGATTCTGTTTTCAAAATGTATTCTACTTTAGACTCTATGTTAGAGAAAACATTTCAATTTATTTATATAATTTGTTGAATATTGTCAATACATATCATTTCACCTTCATAGATATGCATTTATAAATAACAAGCTTAGAGATAAAATGTAGGTCAAAAGACCTACTGTATAGCAAGGGCAATATGGTATGTATTTACATGTAGAGGAAGAGATATAGATATATATTTACTCATGTACACTCCCCCCGGGCCAAATCTAGGCCTACCCTGATGTCCTTGAAGCCTGTGTCACAGGAGAACTAGAACCATTAAAAAGTAAGTATTTTTATATTACTAAAACTCATAAAATATCAAGTATGGCCTGAAGCCATCAAATAAAGAGATGACATTAGGATGATATTACATTGGGCTTCTGTCAGGTTATACAAGACAGAGTCCCTTAGTGGTTCTTCATTTGTGAATCTGATAATGTAGAGTTCGCATTACAGGGATGTTATCGGATCCTCACAATATATGGCATTAATTGCAGCCAGATAATTAATAAATACATTCCTGTATATCAGATAAATGGAAGATTTGTATTCCGCATGTGTTGCTTTTAATACATAAATATGTCGAGTAAAAATTCACTTGTGAATTTACTGGTCTATGCAACTTGTCAATAATCCTCTGCAGCCATATCACAGATACATTTTGGATAACTGTTACTAGGACCACACCACAGTTGTAAATCATTTCCATACTCAGGAATATTAGTCAGGCCCACCATCAGGGGACTACAAGTATTAGGTCTTAATCTTACTCTTCTTTTCTCACATGTGGCCTGTATGATGATAACATCTAGAGCTGCCCTTCCTTACCCTTATTTCAGCAATTCAGCAATTTCTAATTTGGCTTTAAATGGGGGGGGGGGGGGGGGGGGGGTCCTTTTTGATCAGATGTCTCCTTGGATCAACAAGCACTAAATTCATATTGATGCCTATACTAACATGTATAGCCCTCTGTGTTCTGGTTCCTTAAAAAAGTGCCCAGACCCCTTTTAAAGGCATCTAATATGTTTGATAGCACAACATATTCAGGCAGTGCATTCCATACCTTAATCATCATTACCATAAAGACAAGTAGAGTGTGAGTGGATGGGGCAAAAATCTATGCCACCCAGAGAGGAAGGGCTTCACCCGGAGTGCCAGCAGATAGCTGTCCAACCCAGACCCTAGCTATGATATTCCACAGAACTGTATAATGGGAAAATAAAAGACATGGAAGTTCCATGGAATACTTCATGGTTACAATCAGTAAAATGTATACATTCCACACTCTTCATTTTATCCAATGCAGCCCTGACCAAAACAGCTGTCACCCTACTTAATTTGATGCAATTATTTTTTAAATATGGAGCAGCTAGAAAAAACACACAGTAGACATTGATTTTTACTACACTTGTTTCATTGGTGAATATGACATCATGAATTCTGCTTTTAGGACTGTGACCCGTAGGATTTATAGTAGCCTCTACCTTTGAGAAAAATCTGCTACCCCAGAACAGGCATTTTTAACCCCTTCATGACCGGGCTTTTTGAAAACATTTTGTCGTGGTGGACAATGGCTGTTTCAGACTTTATCTAAAACACATCTACAAATGAAAAACCCTGCTAAATAGATTCTAATATTTGTCCTAATTTGGGAGTACCCACTGTTTTTTAAAAAATTTATTGCAAGTTATAGGGCAATTAGTACAAGCAGCACATTTTTCCTAACCATTTTTTTTAGCATTAGCTATACTGACATTTTAGCCCAAACCTTAACCTTAACTCTAATAATAAAAACCTTTGATAATTTATTTATTTATGTTAAATCTGAGGGTCTCAGGGATGTTTGAGGGATATGACCAGGGAGTGACTAAAGCTGACTAAAGCTGTGATTGACTTTCATAGAAACCAGATGTGATGGAGTCGGCCTCCGCAGAAATGGCTGAGTATCTTGGAACCAGATATTTTACTAGCAGGTTTCAAGCCAATGTTAAGGCTATGGAGGCGACAGTGAAGCTGGTATTTTTTTTAAAGGAAAGGTGACAACCCTAGAGCCAAGGCACTCAGCCATGTCTGTAATAGCTTGCGAATGGCAACTGGACCTGTAGGATGTGCCAGGCAAGTAATTTTCCCGTGACCTGTGTGGCACATCCATCGTTAAGGCGTTAAAGATTAAATTCATTTATACAGATTGTGTGTTCTTTTACATTTGTGTGATAACTTTGGTTCCCTTGAACAATAATATTTTCTCAGATGAGTTTTAGCTTTTTTTTTAAAGTTACGCCTAGAACAGTGCTTGAAATTTCTATTAGCATGAATTTCAAGCTACGCAAGGAAGACATCTTTAAATCAGTGAAATTTTAGATGAGTCTATTCTATAAAAAGAGGCAATTAGACGAGGTGTCACACAGAAGAAGAAATGCAAATAATACATTTTACAAATGCATAAATTCCTGTAAATTGTGGAACTGATGGTTTACAGTCTGCACCGTAAAGTCCATTAATATAATATCTGTGCATACCTTTAAAATGACGTTTTCCTGTGCTATTTAATACATAATAGATATAACATATACCGTATTGTAATAAATGTACTGGAGATGTCACACAGGTTGGATTTTGTATGAACCAGGAAGCAGCCAAAGGTCTTAAGCTATGACATCTTCTTGGTGGGACCAATGTCAGAGCAAGAAAAGTAGCAGAGAGTGTTGTTCCAAGCACCTTTCATAATTATCATGTACAACCCCTTCTTCTGATTATCCAGTGAGAGGTGGAGGTAGAGTGATATACATCCTCCTGCTCCCTAGGCATTAGGATTTACTTGATAATCCAAGCTTTGGGCAAGTTCTGGCTGGCTTTACCTTTAAGACAAGCCAGCCAAGCTTAGATGGTCATTTAAAACTTCTGCCTGCACTGGGAGGCAAAAATATAATTTCACATGGTCACATAGTGTCCACATGATAGGCCACACTCCCACCATCTTCCACAACCCAACTGGACATTGTTGGTATGCTAGTCATCCAGTGATTTGAGTTTAAATCTGTTACGTGGTGCAGAAGAAAAATGTGAGGGAGCTACACCCTGACCTTGACCTAAACACACTTGACCTTGAATGCGCAGACTAGTCTGACCTGCTTACAGTATAAACAAGATCCGTTGACTGGCTAGAACCTCTGCGGATGGCACCAGAGCAGCTGACACAGCAGAAATGCATGGTGTGGGGGCAGGCCATGTAGTCATCTCGGAAATGGGGTGAAATTGACTCTTAAATTCTATAGGTGGTTTTATCGAGGACAGCTTTATGCCTAGTCCATGTTTTTGGCCACTGTACTATCACTGTACCTCTGCTGCAGGTAAGCTGTTCCATGCACCCTTCACACTTTTTGTAAAGTTACAACAACATTCTTTTAAGTAGAGATCTGTGGAGTTCAAGTTGGTTTTTTTTGTACCAATTTTATACTAATTTTGGTTAATCACTGTCCACATTTTTTACATTTTTCTTTGGTGATTATATGCAGGATAATATACAGTTCTCACACATTTACTAAGTATGTTCATGTAGAATGTAATCTGGAAGTGTCTTATTCCAGAGCCAATTAGTTCCACTTTTCACAGACTGAAAATTCACAGGTTGGCTTTGTGTAGTGGCACGTGCAAGTATCTGGCTTGTTTGTTTGCTTCTTTTGTTATTGTTTTTGTGTACTTACATTTGTACCATGTTACAAGTTTTGTGAATTTATTATTCCACTTTGTCAAACTTTGCTGTATGTGCTGGGTTTTAATAAGTAAAGAAACATAATATTACCATGATTATGCCTTAAGTTTTATAACTAGAGACTTTTCACATTCCTCCGTTTGTTGTAGACTGGAACATTCACCTTAGAACTGTGAGAGGATTAGTAATATGCTGGGATTTGTATTTTACATCTGCAACCATTAGGAATGCAATAATGAATGTTTTATTATGGAAATGTTCTTTGTATGTAGAGAGCAAAGGACAGGTGTGGAAGTAGAGAGTGAGATAGATAAAGGAGTATGGGTGCAGATACAGGGGTCTAACTAATTAATGATCATAAGAAATGCAAGTGCCAAACAGTGCAGTATTTACCGCCTACGGCAGCAAATTTCACTGACCAGCAGAAAAAAAAAATGCACGGGCAACCCGATCGTCGTGTTCGGGCTGCCCGTGTGTTTTTTTCTTAGGGGGCGGAGTGATGACAGGTCATGTGATGCGGCGCTCTGACATCAGACATGCTCCGGGTCATGTGACCTATCTACACTCACAACGGGGAGCTGAACACCATGCTGCCTGCCACTAGCCACCAGGGGTCAGGGTACGTGCTTGGGTGAGGGGGCATGTAATGGGGGTAATGGAGGCATATAATGGTGGTGATGAAGCATGTAAGGTGGGTAATGGAGGCATATAATGGGAATGATGGAGGCATATAATGGGAGTGATGGGGCATGTAATGGGGGTAATGGAGGCATATAATGGGGGTGATGGAGGCATATAATTGGGTGATGGAGGCATGCAATGGGGGTGATGGGGCATGTAATGGGGTGATGAAGGGCATGTAATGAGGGTGATGGAGGTATGCAATGGGGGTGACAGTGCATGTAATGCGGGTGATGGAGACATGCAATCGGGGTGATGGAGTTATGTTATGGGGTCATGTAATGGGGTCTTGTGGGTTATGGGGCATGTCGTGCGTGTGCTGCGTGGGTAGAAGGTGCCCGAAGTTTGTTTGCCTAGGGCAGCACAAAACTAAGATACACCACTGGTGCCAGAGGGAATGCAGATGCAGTGAGCCCATCCAACATTGTTTCACTGCAGCCCATACTTTCATGGAGAATGGGGTGGGGGGTGAAAATCATTTCCCCATCAGTCTTGTGATGATACTCAAAAACTTAAATTCTGCAGGTGCCATTCCAGGTGCCCAAACGCTATCGAACAAAGGTGCACTAGTGTCATCTACTTTTTACACAATTTTAGGTTTTGGCAAAATGGTTCAGTGTAAACTTCAAAAAGGGTGGCCTGCCATATTTCACGTGCAGTTTCATTAGCCAGATTTTGAGAGTCAACAGATTTTGTTTGGGGGTGAAAAGAGGCCGGTATTTGTGAACATTCCTAGAAGTACACGTAACATAACCTATGGTGGGGTAAAAGTGAAAACCCCTCCACTTAAAATTCAGTGTACAGCAGAGGTATTATTAAACACAAATCTACATAGACCAGACAACCCAAAAGACTTGCTTTTACTCCAGAAATCGTAAACTTGCAGGGCTTCAACCACTGCAGGGGATTCTGGGTAGGCATATCCTAACAAGGTTAACAATAATCACCTATTTGCCACTATAGCCACTTTGTACATAGACACCCGTAGAGCAAATATCTGCTGTATAAAACAATCTTTAAACATAGTCCAAGACAGAAAAGTGCAGCCAGATAACCACTTATGGTCCAGGATAGAGAGAAGAGCACTCATGGACAGCTGTTTTAGGAGTAGCAGAGGCCATATTAAAAACAAATCTACACACACCAGACAAGCCAGAAGACTTGCTTTCCCCATCCAGAGGCTAAAAGGTGATCATTGTAAGCCTTATTTGCATATGCCCACCCAGAATTCATGTCGAACAGAGGCCTGTGCCTAGACCAATACATACCTCTAAAGAAGCAGCGCAATCAGACAGGTTTCTCAGTCTCACCATATTCCTCACAGAGCAGTAAATGAGTGGAAAAATAGCCTACAAAGATTAGGTGAGGCCCAAACGTTTCTTCCTTCTAGAGTTGGCAATGGAATGTAAGATTCTAGGAAAATTGGTGGGGGGGACGCAGTGTTCTTAACAAGATGGGGGCTATTTTTGCATGCAATTTTTGGTAGAAAAATAAATCTATTGTTACTCCCAAAAGGGCTTATTGGGCATAGTAAGCAGTCACCATGCGTCAACTATGGGTTAAAGAATCCATGCCTACATATAGATTATTGAATTACACAGCAGCTATATTAGGCTAGACTTGGGGAAACAAACTTGGCCGTTTCTGACAACATGTCTGTGATTTGAAGCTCTCTACACTGACAGCGCTAGGATAAGATGTATCTTTGATGTGGTATTTCTGTCTCTTGTTTTCACTTTTGATATTTTATATCCCTTGTTTGTTCTCATCATACTATCAAGACACCCATAGAACTATCTTCACAGATCACTGAAAGGTACTTTTATGTATATTTCTTTTCCTTTTATATTTTTTCAACTTTTACTGACACATATTTTCAAAGAAGACCTTTTTTTTTATCTTTCAGAGAGAGGATTGATGTAGTTTGAGATGTAGGACATTACTATTAGTTCATTATTCTTTTTTTTATTGTTATGAGATGTATTCCAACACGGAAGATTGATAGCACTGTAAATTTACTAACTCTCTCGTCAAGTACCAATCCGCAGGAAGATGTTGGAGAGGAATGTGCACCTGTTTTATATCACATAATATAATCACATCATGCATGATGGCAAAACATTTAGTAAAAGAGGCAGTTCCATTTAGCTTTTTTCTGTATGTTGTACAATTTTAATATACTGTATTGTTCCAATTTATAGGCTGCACTCCCCCACCCCCAATTTAATATATATTTGTGTATATTCCCACTTACCTTACTGAATTGGCTCAGTAATAGGCTGTATCTTTTCCCCAATGTAATTTGTTAAATTAGGGATGTGGCCTATAATTGATCCAGTAAGGTACGTGACTAGCTCAACCCATCCCGAACCCTCATGTAGCACATCACTTCCTTTTCTGGCTCCACCCCTTCCTCTCTGTTATAGTGTGTCCCTACCAGGGATACGCAAAGTATCCATGGCAAGGTTAGTAAGGTCCATAGAGTGGTGCAGACAAAACACTGGAAAGGATTTGGGGTGCAGGGATAGCACTACGGAAAGTGATTTGGGACCCTTGAGCCCTGTATCCCCTCCGGCCTAGTCGTCCTAGGCATGAAAATGTGGCTGTTGACACCTGTCCACTTGCTTTCCAGAGATAGTTGGATTTTATACATTTTGAGGCTGTAACATAGTGTGAGAACATCACTTAAACTCAGGGAATTATCATTCTTATCTTTTATTTGTAGAGCGGCAGCAAAACAAATAGCATTCTAAGAGGGAGCTACAGACAAACAAAGAATAAATAAAACACTGTTGATAATAAGACCTGCTGTGGATTTTCATTGTTACACACTATGATATAGAGTTTTCATTTTTATAGGTATAACCATGGTAGACAGTTTTACTAGACTTTGTTGTGGAAAATGTAATGATGTTCTATGGACCTTCACAGGAAAAAGTTGGTGTATTACAGCAGTGGGGACAATCCCAGTTTTGGGGGATACTGTACCATCAAATTTAGGTCTAACCTGGCTTTCCTGCTGTCTGTAGATTACACCAAACACACTTCCGACAAGGGTACTAGTTGTTCACCATTCAAATTAGATATTAGATAAGATTAGATAACTTATTTCCTGCTTATTAAAATGCATTTTTGGGGTTTCCTCACTTTTTAAAAAAAATCATTTGATTCTTTAGTAGAAACAAAAGTTTAAAAGTAATTGCCTGGAATTTAGTCAGAAGGACAGTTATTAATACGTCAAGGGTGATCCCTCCCAGGTTAGGCCAGGTTAGGGGTTATATTAAAGAAACATTAAACATTGTTTAATCCTTGAAGGAAGCAAGGGTTAAACAAAACATTTCCCTAGACATGAGGTAATCCCCACTTGTATATTAATAGATACACGCGTGTTTACTATTTGCTGTGTCTCACATGCGAGACAAAGCAGTTCCCGGTTGTCTCGTGCTCGCCCCGCACTGACAGCTAAATGCGAGGGTCTCTCGCTGTTAGCACAGAGACAGACCCTCGTTTTTGCATGGGATTAGCAGGAGGAACCTAGTTAAGGTCCCCCTGCTGATCCCATGCAAAAACAAGAGGATCTCTGTTCAGTAGCAGAGAGAGCCAGTCGCCGACCAGATGGCTGCCTGCTTCCTATGGAAGCATGGCAGCTGTCAGTCAGAGGATAAACTGGCATGTACTATCAAAAGTACACACCAGTTTATCCTCATACTAGGGACAACTAAAATTTCACTTGTGCTTCTATGTGCTTCTATATAACATTTAGTGTCCCTTTAACCAAGCCCAGAGAAACTCCCCCATTCTTTGAAAAATGTTCTGGTGAAAGTGCCCATCCTCCCTTCCGATTTTGTGTGTTTTTTGTTAAGCAAAAAAATGTGGGGGAAGTGATAGCAATCAAATCAAACATGCAGCTTGACGCATTTCATGCATATAGTGGTTACTCATGATATAACAAACATTTAAATAGTGTACTAAAAAGTGTCACAGGTGTGAGGACAGCCAATCTGCTCCAGGCCACGCCCACTGGTGGATGGAAGCTTTCGCATTCTCTGTTGGAATCTCAGTGGGCATTTTGTGGGGCGGAGTTAGTGCGGCAACAGTGTCTGTTACTTGTTATAGTGTTATGCGTTAGACTGAACTAGTAAAGTTCAACTGACATTCATTGGTGACAACAATTTTGATACATAAAAGTAAATTTAAAAGTCGGACATGATTCCGAATTGTGCAAACATGAGCAAAGAGTCTCCAACCCGATAATATGTTCAATTGAACTGATTATTTGAGAAAATCAGATTTGTATCTAAAAAAAGTTTCAAATAAATCATTTTGGTTTTTTTTGTTTTCATTTCAGATACCATCATTGGAGGGGGTCCCCAAGTGCTGGCTACAGTTTTTGAGTGACTGTCTGAGGTATGGCCACTCGGGTTGGTAGCTGGTTTTCTACTGCTTGGGTCTCCATGTTCTGAGATCCCGTTTGAGTATCATCCTAAATACTGTCCAAGGATATGGTTACCTCAGGGGGGTCCCATCCTATATGTCTTGGTCAACATATGGTTGATCAATTTATGGATCAAAGAGTTTATTAGTTTAATAAAGCAATACGTTTATGTTTAGAAAAAATGCCAATTATGTTGATTTATTATCTGTATTTTCATTAATAAATATTGTCACATTATTTGTATTTTAAAGAAACACTGTGGCCATTTCTAAATCCATCATGCCTTGTTTTGTTCTCTTTTTTTTTATTATCCTTTCCGCGATTGCATTTACTGGTGTCATAGTGAGACTGCCATTTGTCCTGTGTCCATCTGAAATTTTTCTGCAAATACAGACAGGATTACATTCAGCTCTTCCTCTCAACAGAGGTAGAACTGGACTGACTACAGACATGTGTTCAAATCCATTGAGAATGGCTACTTCCCGCTTGGCTCTGCCTGGGTCTGTCACATGCCAACAGTCTCTCTGTGTTAGTAAAGACCAGATTAGGGTCTTTCTATTGATTATATATACAAATTAGACTTCTCATTGCATGTTATGTAGTGAAGTATGGAGAGGATAACATGGCATATACCTTAACAAGTTCCTGTCATGTTATCCCTATACAGAGGCCACTCGTCTTTTCAATATCTATAATAAGAGCAAAAATAAAAGATAAGCTAAGTGGCTCTTCAAATGTCTTCAAACTGCACACTTATAATGCATGTATCTCCTCCTACTACACAGGATTTTTTTTTATATCTGTCACAATACCATGGTATCTGTAAAACCAAAAATCCTAGAATCCTCATGGTATCACTATAAGTGGGATAGAAGGGCAGCAATGGGGAATGGATCTGGGCAAGGGACATGGGCATGGTGAGTGCAGTGGGTGTGGCTAGATTCCAACCTCTATTACTCCTTTCGAAAAAAGGAGATCTCTACCTAAGACACAGTCAAGGTTTATAAAGAAAAACTTAAGAGTTTCCTGATAACCTTTACAGAGGGATCAGATCTCGCGGATGTTCAAATTACTACCTCCCATTGTTTCCTAGAATGTGGTATCACAGTTGTCAGTACCATTAATCTATTTAGATCCCTGAGGAATATACCATCAAAGCTTGTTTAATTAGATTTTATTTTAAAAACAGCCTTAAGTGGTGTAATATAATTTTCTGTAGGTGTTAGATTGCAGAAAGCTGTGTGTTTGTATGTTCTATATTATTTCTTATCTTCCCAGGGCTCTACAATTCATCTCAATGAAGTTTTACTTTAACCTTCTGTAACAAACTATAAATGATAGTGTTAAAAATGCCTTATTTAATTTGATCTGTAACAGCCGAGAAGCATTTATAGGGCTGTTCATTTTTTTGAAGGAGTTTTTGTTGCCTCGGAACATCAGTATCACAGTGGTCTGCTTTTTGTACAGCATTCAAAAGTGGCCATTTTTAATTTAAACTTATCTGAGCACTTGAGGGTCGGCTCAATATACACCGATTACAGCTGAATTGGATCTAGGTCAGGCACGATAGCCGAATTTCACAATAGCACTGCGGCTTCTCAATATCCCTGAATTAGAGTCCAAATCGGCTGCTCGGGATGTTCGTGAAACAGAAGTATCAGAAACATTTGTAAAAGAAGATGTGAGACACAATACAAGGGCTTATTACAAGAAACACCCTTGTGCCCTTTCCTTACAGCACACATAAAAGTTAACAGTGCAAAATATAGAAGAGGTGTTGCGCAAAGAAAATAGAAATAACTTATCGCTCACAAATGTTTATTATCTGGTGTCAGAAGTGGTTATACATAGAATAAAGAACGCAAACAAACAAAAACATGTGTATATCTGTATGACTCTGGTGTTGGCTTCAGCATATACTCCCCAAAGAAAAAAAAAAACACTCTTTTCAAAGCCAAATGATATTCCCTGGCTCTGGTTTTAAGATTTTTGGAGTGAATTAGATATGTGGGAAGTCCTCCGCAATGCCACTTCAAACAAATGGGTGCTCAGCTCACATTTCTGTAATAAAGCAAAGGAACGCGGAGATAAACAAAGGCACATAGCGTAATACTGTATATTAAAAAGATGTATTGGCCACCATTTTTAAAAGCTTACTTAAAAATAACATATCAGTGCATATAACAGGAAGAAAGCAAGTCCCGCCGAATACAATAACTATGCAGCGAGGTCCCGCATGCTCCGACTTCTCCACGCTGAATTCAACTTTCGTGTTTCTCTATTAGATTTGTCTTATAGGTACCTCCGCAATTAGAGTTTTATCATGCCCCAGGTTGACACGCAGACGCGTTTCGCCAATCCTGGCTTCCTCAAGTGTTCAAGTGACAGTGAAAACTGGCTCTGGCTTCTGTATATGTCAGTATCTTCCTCTCCTCTCAGGCAGCGAGCAGCTCAAGAACTGAATTCATTTCCAGAGCTGCTCACTGCCTGAGAGGAGAGAAAACACCCATTAAAAACACCAGAGGGTCCACCCCGGAAATGGTGCAGACAAATTCGTATCACATAAATGGCACGAAAATACCAGAACTGTAAGCTCCTCAGGTAGCGCCATTGTGCCTCCAAATACGTCCGCAATTCGGTCATCATAGACAATTCCACTCCAATACCTGCCGAAACTGAAAGCAGCCAAAACATATCCGACATGCACCAAACTGAAGTGGTAGCCTAAAAATCCCCATTATATCATATTGGATCTTTGGTACAAAGAAATGCCTGAATACAGATAGGAATACAGAATGTTCCAATGCTAAATTGAAGAACACAGTTGAACTCAAGCAGCAACATTTGTGAGAGTAGCATAATGTAATCAATGCAAAATACAATGCAATACAGTGTATTTACGGAATCATCCAAATGTTACCACCAGGTAATTGGGGCCGCAGCCAAAATCACCATCCAGAAGATGAGAATTACCCTCTGGAAAGGGATCACCAATCATGTCAACACAGTCAGAATGCAGAATAGATCAATAGCTGTTGTTAAGAAAGAGCAAGAAACATTTATTTAGTGCTTGTTGATCCAAGAAGAAAGGATTTTTTTCCCCCCACTGAAAGTAGAATTTGCCTTTTTTTTAATCAACAGAGGTGAACAAGGAATGAGAAAAAAGTTGAACTTGTTGGACGCAAGTCCTTTTTCAACCTAAACTACTATGTGATTTAGACTGACACAGAAGTCACATCTCAATAGGATTGACTTTGATAAGTAATTAACAAACACCAACTACGTCCCTATACCCTCAGTAGAAAGATCTAGATGTGCACAGAGGGTTCAAAGAAAATGATGATGCAGAGGATACAGGCACAAATAGAAGGTTGTCTAATCTGTCATTCACATCTGATGTCCAAAAATAACTGAACTCCCCCCAAAAAATTATGTTTTTAATGTGTATGTCATTATATCTGAAAAAAAATAGCATCACACTCACATACACAGTGATAACATACATGAGCAATTATATTGCTTAACATATCTGTTAACACATGTTCAGGGACCCATGGGTGCACACCTGCACAGATATATCTAATCTGTGGGAGGAATGGAAAAGGGAATTATTCAGTGATGTCAACCATAGGTGTCAAATAGTACACATGGGTGCATCATGTGTCAGGTAGCTCTGCTATAATAATCAGTATAGGTCTCAAATGGTAAAGCTGTTCTTGGCTTACAGGGGCCATGCAAGCATGGTTTGGATGAATTTCAAATGTCAAACAACTAAGAATGGAACCCCCGGCCTTAAATAATAAGTGCAATGTCCAAAATATTCTCAAGTGCCTCAACGCAGCCTCAGTATGATGTTCTGGAATTATGAGGCAGTGCTCACATAGAGAATACAAGTCCACTTAAAAAGTGAGAAAGAATGTAGGGATATTGAGGACATGTTAATTAAATAAGATATATACCCTCTAAATCAGCTGGATGGGCTCTAGGCTTTCTTGTGTTGTTAGGTACCTGTAGATTGAACTGAGGTTCTACAAGGTAATGTCAGCCTCCAGTGGATATTAAAAGGGATCCATTCAAAATAAACATTGCCTATACTGTGAATATAGAGAACGAAAAAATCTGATCCATACATTGTGTTAGCAGAACTGCAAGCAAATGCATTAAATAAGAGAGAAATGCTTTGTTTTCTGCCTTTGGTGTCTCTAGCTTATGACATCACCAGTGGTTTGATATGCAAATTAGCTTATTTTCAGTGGGAGGTGTGGAATCTGCCACAAGGTGATGTCATAAACAGGAGACACCACAGACACGTTTAAAACCTATTTTTCTCTTATTTTTGTGCATTTGCTTGCAATTTTGCTAACATACATATAGAATATGTTACATCATTTCTGATTCTTTATATTCACATTATAAGCAGTGTTTAGGTTGACAGAGTCCATTTAAGCATATCTCACACTGAAAGGCCTTGTTTTGCTCTATAAAAAAAATAAAATTATTTTATACAAAAAAAAAATGAATATTCGTTAATTAAAAAAAGTTATTAAAAGAGATTCTCGACAAGATCTTCCTTATGGGTGCATAAAATGTAATAATAAAGTGAGAAGCAAATGTGTTACAATCCCATATTTCACAAAATTGCTACTACTTTTTTGTGTTGTAAATGTAGTTAATCTTAAGACCCTTAATAATTAAACAGATAAAAGTGTAATAACTAAGTGAAAATTCAATGAGAAGGGTAGAAAATAACAATGCAATTTATTTGCTAAGAAACAGAATCATTTTAAGATTTCAGTTGGATGTTATGTAGCTTAAAAAGTTATTTTTTCCTTTAAATGCTTCACTGAGAACATATAGATACTGTCGGGAAGGGTGGGATCTGGGATCCAAAGTACAGACATAACCAACTTACTTGGCCTCAGTGGGGCTGGTCCAGACCCCATCTCATGCATGCAAGAGGTTAATGTGCATGTGGTCTTCTCCTACCTATCACGCTATATGAGTTGTGCATGCCCTTGCAATTCCTGGGCCCCATAATACTCTCTTAGCTATCAGCAGCTGGAGGGCTGCACTTCAACACCGCTGTCCTAAATTGCTGATTTTTTGAAGTGGGTTACAGACACAGTACGAAATGCAGCAGCCAAGCTATTGACCAATCAAACTCAAGCATGTCACATAACACCTGTTCTCCACTTCCCTGCATTGGCTTCTAGTTAAATGGTTAAACTCTTAATTTTTATGTCTGTTCATATATTTGTAAAGTGCTTTCAGTCTCACAGGAAGGAAAAGTGCAAATAATTTAAATATATATCCTTTGAACAAAAAAACACCAACACACATGTATACAATACATGTACATATATGTAAAAGATTGTATCCCATTAACATGTCCATTATTTGTTTAACAACAATGTGACCATTTTTTAGTGACATTAAGAGTAATTGAGCATTGGATGGTATTTGGAAGTGTACAATACTGTCAACCAACAGGAAGAACGAAAGTAGACACATGAAATCAGAAACATTGCTACGCCATGGAGATTGGACTTTTGACTCAATGCCTCAAAGTAAAATATATTCATCATTCTCTTTACAGTTTGCATAATAAAGGTTTTATGTCCATTTTTCAAACAAAGTAAGTTATCCCTCACTTTAGTTGTAGATGTAAAAGAACAAAAGGAAAGAAAGATCTTGCCCACCAGAGGTTAGTTCCAAGGAGTAACTAAGCACTTTGATCCACTTTGAAGATGAGGGTCTTTGTCTGTGCGTAGTAGAGTGAGGCAGTCACTGACCAGACCAGTTTGCCTGCTTCCCAGGAAAGCATGGCAGATACCAGTCAGAGGATAAACTGGCATGAACTATCAAAAGTAACTGCCAGTTAATCCTTACACTAGGGACCTTTAACTTTTCACTTGTGCTTCTATACCAGACGCACAAGTGAAAAATAAAGTTTAGTGTCCCTTTAAGAAATGCCTTGGATGTATACCCAGCTATGCGAAAGAACGAATAAGTATAATAATGATTAGATAGCAATATGGGCAGAGTTTATCACACTCTATATTTACATTACTTTTTTTATATACAAGACCACAAGGAGTTTTGGTCACGTTTCAACAGTATTTCAATTCCACTTACCTTTGACTATAGAGGCTAGATTCCTAATACCTAGTTTGTCAAACAAACTGACAATAAAAGATATGGATAAAAGTTACAAGGAAATGAAACAGTTGTCAGCAGTACTTATGCACAATTCTGATTAAAGAGAGCTTGAAGACAGGGTACTTTGGAGATGGTTCTCATGTGGCACAAATGAGACGATTTTAAGATCTTATGGGATTATAAAACATGGGATGAACAGCAATAGATTAATGGTAAACAATTAGTATACAAATAGAAAATACTACCAATGGGAGGCGTAGTGTGGCAGTACTGAGGACACAAATATAAAACGTGCCTGCCAAATGCATTTGTAGAGCTTTAAGGGACTTGTCCACAGGAGAGGGATGGCAAAGGGGCTACAGGAGTGAACGACCTCTGGGCTGATGTAACTTGTAGAATTTGGGAATAAGGGGACATCTGAGATATACTTGTTTAAGTGTTTATTATTCCTATGCCTTTCTGTACAGACAATTTTAATGAGTCCTCCAAGACTGTATTTATTGAGCGGTTCGTGGCATGCTGGGATAGCCGTTGTGTCAGAAGTGTTTTAATGCCAGCTCGTCACCCATGCCTGCTTCTATATGTCCAGCCGAACAATCCTGACACTGTTTAGATCACTCTCAACAGGGGGCAACCCACAGGAAAAATATTCACTAATAGGAGAGTTGAGGTGAGATGAACATTTCATCTTACCAATTCAGCTATACATTGTGCTTTTAGTGCTTATGGCCACTAAGGACAAAAGCACCAAAGCAACACTGGACATTAATGGGTTAATCAGATTACACTCATGGTATATATATAACTTAAATGGCAATACAAGTTTATTTTTAGTTTTTTAAAGGATTTTGGATGGATATAGATAGATTGCCAAATAGACAGATAAATACATAGATAAATACATATACATGTTTGCGGAATAAAATGAAGTATGTACCCTCTAAAGACTGAATTTCGGCACTAGAGGAGTTAACTTAGAACATTGGGAAACCACGTGCAATCTTCAGAGGGGTTATCTCAGAGGGTGATGCAGCTAAGATATGCTTTGATTAAACACTGCTAAATTAGGACAAGTCCGGATTTGAGTGCAGAAGCTTGTAAGTACGGCTGCAAAACAGGAAGAAATTCACTTTCCTGAGCAAAAAACAGAAAAAGTATTTTATTTTTTCCATTGATATTTATTTTTATTACTTTTTCTTGCATGTTAAATTTATATTACCTCTTAAGATAAAAAAGAAATTAAGGGGACAAGTTCAACTCCTTTTGCCAAATATACATTTTTAAACAATCTACTAGTCTAATTAACTCCCTTGAACAAATGTTACGATCTTCAAAGCAAACATATCACTTTTTTTGGGGTTCTTTGAAAATCAAGTATATTTTTCTTTTTCACTTGGGACCTTGAAATTCCGTCTGATTTTCAATCAACACTATCCTTCTCTCGTGGGCCTTGATAATGTCATCCTAATTATGCATATTTCCCATGCCATGTGACTAAACACAAATGTGTAATGAAACGAAAGAAAGCTTTCCGGGTACCGTTAAATAAAACAAACACCTAAATCAGTTTAGAGTTCCCCCTTGTTCCCCCTTTTATATTAGGGACAATACATTAAGTGATTTATCTTTCGTTAAGTCTCTTTATCTATGTATTTTAAGAAAATAAACTAATTTTTCCAACATATTTAATACTTTTTTTTAAAAATAAAATACTTTTTTTTAAAAATAAAATACTTATTTTTTTAGATTCCAGAATTATCTAGAAAAACTACTGAAGCAATTTATTTTAAATGCACTACTTCAAATGTACTTTATGTAGACAATTTTCCTAGGTGCTTGTGAGCAAAGAAAGTTAAAATAATTATTGCAATGGAATACGTTTCGGAATAGTGTATATCCATTTCAAAATAAAATACTTAGAATTGGGACATTTTCTTGCTTGGATAGGTTCAAGGAGTTTAGTTGCTACTAAGCATTATGTATAGCACTTCTATAAATAGCAATCTGGAGAAAAAAAATGAATCAGGATCAATTAAATAAACTATAAATGTATTCGATGTATATAGAAAATCAAACAAATATGCAATAAATATATAGGCAAATGCAAAAAGTGAACACCCACCTCAATGCATATTCCCATAGCAATGAAGCAAATGTTAATAATATAAAGTATATATGTTACCTCATAAGACTAGTGAACCTTCAAAACGCAAATTGAGTGCTATTTATAGAGTGCAGTGTTTTTCTTGTTTTTATTATACTTTTCCTCCGTAGCACCGTAGGTGTTTTTATAACCACTAGGAGGGGGATTTACCAGGTTCTTAGTAGTTTTTTCTTTTTGAGTTATTTGAGCTATTTTCTATCTTTTTTATGTTTTTTTTTTTTGTTCGTTTTTAAACAAAATATACAATGGTCTGAAATTAATTGAGATCATCCTGGGTATCTGCCATTACTGTGCCATGATTTCATGAGTGAATTCATAACTTATATTTTTAAAACCTATTCCCTGATGCATTTTTTTTATGTGAGGAGCATTAAAAGGACAGCTACCAACAAAAATAGTCTTAAATAAAAGGGGCAAAGGTTTTATTGTAATATTACATTGTTGAAAGGGAAGTATATGCATGGAATAACCTTCCAGCGGAAGTGGAGAGGTTAAAACAGTGAAGGAGTTTAAACATGCATAGGATAGACATAAGGATATCCTAGATATAATATAAGGCCAGGGTCTAATGAAAATATTCAGACAATTTGACAGGCTAGAAGAGCAGAAGGGTTCTTATCTGACAACACGTATGTTTCTATGTTTAACCACTTAACGACACAAGATGTACATGTGCACCCCATTGATCACCCCACTGGAGGTGATCAATAATCACCTACAGTGATCAGACAGTGTTTAAACCCTAAATCAGAGCTTCTATTGCTCTGTTGTAGTTACTAGAGAATAAACAATAGTTGAGATCTTGGTTTAGGGTTACAGAAAGAGTTAGGGTTACAGTAAGGGTTAGCGTAAAGTTAGGTTTTGGGTTAGAGTAACGGTGAGAGTTAGGTTTAGGTTTAAACTGATCATCAGGGTTGCAGTCAAAAGGTCACTGTAGGGGAAAAATGCTACTCTCAGTAATTGCCCTATAACTTGCAAATACCAACATAAAAAATAGTAGATATTGACTATTTCTAAACTAAGGACAATAGGAAACTATTTAGACAGGGTCTTTTTTTACCATTTGTAATCATGTAAAAGATTTTCCAGGTCAAATTTAGAAAAAGAGCGGTATTTTAAATTTGTCATGATATATTGTGATTTTTACAGTATATTATAAGATTTGATGAACATGATGGTATCTTTAGAAAGCCCTTCTTATGGCGATAAAAACAGTATTTAATATGTGTAGATACATTAAACAGGAAAAATTTAAATTACAGTTAAACACAAAAACCACAGAATTGAAAAAAACAGCCTCTATCACTAAAAAACGAATTTATGAAGTTCACCATTGAGTTTCGTTTTAGCGATCTTTGAGGTGGTGATTGCTGTGCCCTCTTTCAAACATTTAATTAATATATATTTAATAATGTTCATTATTCTGGATCATATGTGTGATACTAAATTCGACATACAGATGAGGTCATTGTTTTGCAGTATCCCATAGAGGCAGAAGAACTATTATTTTGATGTAATTTAACTGTCAGACTCTTGAAACTTCTGGGTATTATTTTGGGTGTTTTTTTCCTACTAAGTACTATTTCAGCTTTTTTTTTTTCCCGTTAACTTCTCTCATGACAAAAGAACGCATGAAATAAAAACGGCTCGACATACTCAAAGCAAAACATTCCATGCAATTTAAATAAATGCTAAGCATTGATCATCAAAAGTTACTGAATAGATTTTTTTTGGCCCACCTGTTCGAAAAAAAATGGTTTGTAAGCTTCTGCACCTTATTTTTCCAGAGCTGCTAAAGACTGCATTTAAAAAAGAATGAAAGCAAAATTACAAATTATCCATATAAAAGAGGAATTCTTTGCTAATAATAGTATCTTAAAATGTTCTCTCCTTAATTGAACTACTTTTCATCAAAACCGCTGGTTACTCTCTTCCTGTGGACAGTATTATGCCACTCACAAGTCTATTTACTAAAAGGTGAATTGAGGTCAGATGAGGTGAGATGAACATTTCCTCACACAATTTTAACTATATATTGTGCAAAACTCTTTAAAATAAGGATTACCCCTGCACAATATACAGTTAACCTGGTGAGATTCATTTTTTATCTCACCTCAATTTATCTCAACCCATCTCACCACAACTCCCTTGCAACTCACCTTTTTTGTGAATAGCCCCTCGGTGTTCTCTGCTCTTAATTTCTTAGCTAGCTACACACACCTTCTAATAACAATCCAACATGTTTGCTGTGTATATGTGTATATCGGCCATGTTTCCAGGGACACATATGTGTTCCACGTGCTGCAGAAAGACCATCTAAAGTGCAGCCCAGCAGCATGTAGGATGGATATACGCACAGACACAATCCAATTAATTAATTAGGGTTGAGATCTCATAGGACCTGCCATGATTAATTCATTGGATTGTGTCTGTGTGTTTCTGCAGCATGTTGAACAAATATGTGTCCCTGAAAACATGACCAATCTTGGCAACTATGGGCTAGACCCCACCATAGTATGCTCCTCCCTAACCAGGTCAGGCAAGAGCCAGAAACAGGCTTTACAGTTTAAAGGGACGTATAATTTGGCCAAGCAGTTATTGGTTTATACAAATAACTGAAATACAAATATGTTAAAGGGACTCTGTCACTTACAAGATGTTTGATGTGAATGTGTGGAATAAGAGCGTTGTATTTATTGTATTAGCAGAATGCAAGCAAATGCATGGATTCAGAGTAAAAATGTGTTCCAAACCTGTGTTGTCTCCTGTTTATGACAACACCTTGTGACTAGTGTGGAGCGGACACCTGGATGTTCGGGTTCGGCCGAACTTCAGAAAAAAGACATTCGGTTTATAGACTTTCGGTTTATAGAATACATGTAATTCTATTGGCTTTCTATAAACCGAAATAGAGTCCCCATTCATAAGAAATTCTTATGAATGGGGACTCTATTTTGGTTTATAGAAAGCCAATAGCATTACATGTATTCTATAAAACGAAAGTCTATAAACCGAATGTCTTTCGGTTTATAGACTTTCGGTTGATAGCCGAGCCCCCGAACTCCAACACGGACATACAGTGAAATGTCCGTGTTCAGGTCTGGGGTCTGAACACCGTAATGTTCGGTACGAACCCAAACAGTGCGGTTCGGGTTCGCTCAACACTACTTGTGACTTGATATGCAAATGATGTGCTTTCAATGGGAAATTAATAATTTGCATATCGAGGTGACATAGGAGTTTAAAATGTCTATGTCCTCCACATTCCAGTAGCGCTGGTTTCTTTTTATTGTAAAAAATATAAATATCCTATTTATTCTCACCAGTGCATGAGGATTTCACAGTTAACAGAGGTTTATATATAAGTGGTAGTTATTTAGCAGCAGGGCAACGTATGATATAGAACTGTAGAGTGATCATCATATTTCTCACTCGCGTCAGTGAAATTCCTACTGTGCACCAGTGATTACATGGTTAGTTGTATTCATGTCGCATTTAAAATAAAAATATCAAACTTGCAAAAAAAAAAATATTGTGATTAATGTTTCATAGCCAAGAAAACAACAACAAAAAAAGTCAAAGGTATTCTTTCAATTAAGGTTTTTCCACCAAAAAAGAAATGTCACCATCCCAAGATGCCACCCTTTTATTCCCCCTACGCATTGCTCTATTGACCTTGGACATGACCTTGAAAGAGGACAGACAGGGCCTAGACTTTCTACTGTATCCAATGCTAATAAGTGCATGTGAAACCAAAAATAATAATAAAGTGATAAACTGATATAGATCAGAGGATGATGTTTTGATAGGAAAAAAAACGGGGACACATTAATGTTGGTCTCACTCCCGTCGGCACCGTCCATTTACACGTTTGACATCTAAAGTAGGCTACCTCCGAACATAGTGGCATGGAAGCAATGTATATACTTATGCAAACAACGCTGAAGTCGGCTCTACCTGCTGTGAATTTGGAGATAGGTGCTCCACCACGTTGATCCGACGAGGACAGCACAGGAAACAAAATTTGGTGTGCACATCATACTCCAAAACAAACCGATGTTTGAAAAAAGTGTTGTGCTTTATTGCAAATAAAAATCAGTCCAACCAAACAGTGCAGACAAAGGAAAGGGTGGTCAGCAGACCCCACCTAACGCGTTTCGCTTGACCTATGATTAAGCGTGCAATACGCGATACGCGTTAGGTGGGGTCTGCTGACCACCCTTTCCTTTGTCTGCACTGTTTGGTTGGACTGATTTAAGGAAAAGTTCATAAAAGTCCGTAATTCTACCTGGGGTCACGTCGCTCCTTATATTTCTATAATACGACTTCTGGTGAATACCGTCCATAGAGTTCCAAATATCCCTTCGCGTTTCGGTATACTGGTTCCGGTGAAGATCCTCAGTGTCCTTTCCGGGTCGGTGTATTCGATTCTGACACTCTCTCTATATTTCTATGTATGACGATGAGGTTCAAAAAGATGACGAAAGAGAACATAGGATATGTACAATTTTGAAATGTATTATTGTTACCGGAGTTTATAAAGATATTTGCTGTGCAACACATATGGATAAAAGTCCCATAAAAAAGTCATATCATTTAATATAAAGTGTAAAATGTTAGCATCATACTTTGATAGCTTTTGTGAATCCCCATACCAATGTGCAAAGTCTATATATAATAAATTAATATTTTGGCTCCATAATATTATAAAATACTTCATTAGAAAATGTATAACAAAACATGTAAAAAACAATTTTTGATTAAAAGAAATAAAAAAAGGGAAAAAAAATCACTTTGTAAGTGTGCTCTGCTGCCTGTTGGATATTATGTGTGATAACTGATACGGAAAGTGTTAGGTTTTTTATGTCACTCAATAAATGTATTGATGCTTTTACTGCTTACATCTATTTTGTTCTGGGTTTTTTGGAAGTGTTTATGTGAAAGGGAAGCGTACTATCTTAAAGTACCCTTGGGAACTACAGCTTTCCCCTTTTGTAGACAAGATTTTCCAACATATGCCTACATATCCAAGTTAATGTGTGAGTGCAAAATTCACAGAACATACTTAGATCCGTCATTTGTGTAATAACATACTGCACCATATTGGATTTGTACGTTTTATGTGTTTTATTCACATATGTCACACTGAATTCCAGCTGCTCTGACATGAAAAGAACATTCTCTGATATATATAAGGTCACTGTATTATTATTTTTGATTTCCCATGCACTTTATAAACACATAGCGCACTGTCACAAAAGTATATCTTTAACTTTATATGTATTTGGCAATTGTGGGTAGCTGCAAGATAGAATGCAGCTTTTGTGTATCCCTTAAAGTTCTATATCACCTCCTCTGTTTTTCCTTATAACTACCAATGTGGGATCCACTGCTGACATCTGCTAGATGCCCAGGGAGCAATATAGTACAGTGGAATGCAATGTGGGGGGTTTCTGGTGGAGTGGAAAGGTTGTATAAAGAAGGGATGCAACCTGTAGAGAAAGAGGTGTAACAGATGAGGGTTTAAGGGGTGTATACGTTTAGACAAGCATAGGACAGCACAAAACCTCAATTCACCACTGTTAATGGAAGAGCATACCATCCATCTGTCGCCCACGCCAAATCAGGAGACTGGGGGAGGGGCTTGGGAGATCGATGTAGGTGATGTCACTCATGCTGGCAGCACTACCGCGCAGCAGCTACTCGCCAGAGAATTCGAGTTTTTCAGCGGGTTTGCGGTCTTAAAGATCTAAAAAGAGCTCGGCAGGACAGCAGGATTGCCTAAAAAATTCAGGACAGTTGGGAGGTATGGGGGGGGGGGGGGGGGACTGTTGCCAGCTGCATCTGCGTTTGGTAAACTGATACTCAAACAGTTTGCAGATTGTCAAACCCTCAAAAGTAGGCTTCACCTTTATTTAAACTGGTCTTGCACACAGAATTATTCAGCAGCTATAATGCCTAGCTTTTAGACCTTACAAATAATATTTGTGTGGGAGGCAGGTGACATGATTTGCCTAAGGAGCCATCAGGGGAATTGGAACACGATTCCATCTTGAAACACAATGGCAAAGGTTAGGTAATTATCTACTCTGCCGTTCAATCCCTCATCCTTTCTTATGTTCTTATACTGAAAGCTGGGAAGCTGCTCCATCCCAGCCCATAATCATTGTGTGCCTACTGTTGAATTCTAATTCCCATGGTCATAGCCAGATATTAAAATGTTGCGGATAATGATGGGAATTATGGAGGTTGCCTATCCATAACTCAGTATCTTTATTAAGAGTATGTTGATTGTTTTATATAATATCTTTTTATTTATTTAGTTAGGCTACACATAGTGTATTGAGACCTGCATCCTGTAGCCCCCAGACAAGGTCGGGGAGGGGCGTTCATGACAGGGTGCTGAGGGGACATGTTCAGCTCAAGAGAGGAGTTAGTGGGAGGAGTTAGGAAGGGTTAAAAAGTTAGGGAACATGAAGTGAGCAGCCATTTTAAATAAGCAGATTCCCCTACCTGTTGTCCCGCCCACCCTTCCCCTTTTTTGTTTTCTTTAAGGTTGTCCAATACTGTATCTTCATGTCACAGCATTGGCGGAAGCTTGCCGAGAGTAAGAGGGTTAATGGAGGAACAGAATGGGGGGAGACAATCAAGACTCTGGTGGGAGGTCCGAGGGGATAGTGGTACCTCGAACCTCAGGATATGAGGGGACATTGGTATTTGCCCAGAACATGGAGTAATTCGGCAGTCACCTGGATACTCGTGCATGCTTGGTTGGTTTTATGAGGTTATGTAAAATGTTATGTTAGTCATTGTGTAATTCTGGTATATGTTGTGGAATGTTATAAAATGTAATGCAATGACTATTTAAATAAAGTTCTGTGGCTGTTATTTCTACCCCACAGTCTGTTTTTAAGTTATCAGTTATCAGTTACTCCTGTCATGCCTCACCAGTGGATACAGAGCACTATAACCAGTAGTGTATCTTCCACAAGGCAAACAAGGCACTCGCCTAGGGCGGCACTTTGCCAGATTGTGTCCTTCCAGTTAATCGGGGGTGATGGGGGCATGTAATGGACATGGTGGGGGTATGTAATGAGGGCGATGGTGGCATGTAATGGGGTGATGGGGCATTTAGTGTGTATGCAATGTGGGTGATCGGGGCATGTAATGGGGGGATTGGGCATTTAAAGTGTGTTTAATGTCGGTGATGGGGCATGTAATGGGGTGATTGGGACATGTCGTGGGTGTGCAACGTGGGTGTTGGGGCATGTCCTGTTGGGGCATTTTGTCTGCCTAGGGCAGCACAAAACAAAGATACACCACTGGCTATAACACCATGGAATTTGTAGTTTAAAATTACATAATGACCCCTTTTTCTCAGCAATATACAAAGTTATGTTTCAAAATCTTCTACTAAACATAATCTAACCCCATCAGATGTTTGTCTGCATTACAAACATGACAGGTGCGTAAAAAAGGACTCTGTCAACCCAAACACTGCTTGTGGTGTGAATGTAAAGAGTAAAAAAATTTGAAAAATGATCTATACATTGTGTCAGCACAATCATAAAATAAAACAATATGTGTTTTAAATGTGTCTTGTTTATGATGTCGCATGTGATATGCAAATTAACTTATTTTCAATGGGAGATGTCACATTTGCACAATGTGATGTCATAAGCAGGAGACTCCACAGACAGCAAATTTAACTGCAAATGCATGAAATTATGAGATCATGTACTGCAGTGGGGGAAAAAGTAGGCAATACATGAGTAATTTAAAACATTTTCGCTTGTTTTCCCTGATTTGCGCCTCTTCCGTTTAGTTTTATTTAGCGCGCATTTCTCCGATTGCGATTATAAATTGCGATTATATTTGCGCACGCTAAAGAGTTTATTTAGTGAAAAATAATTCTTATTTGCATGTGACAATTACACCAGCTTTTAGCAGGTGCTATCAAAAGAGGTCGAAAAAATATTCGCAAAATTGCCAATTAGTCGCAATTATGACCTTTTTTTATTCGCAACTTGCGCGTATGTAATATTTGAGTGTTAAATGTTTAGTACATTGCAATAGGAGCAAAGCGCAAAAATAGTTTTGCACAGAAAATATATTTGAGTTTTTTTTAGTACATTCCCCTCTATATAACACAATGCATAGATAATGTTTCATAACTTTTTGTTCACTAAATTGTTTAGGTTGACAGAGTTCCTTTAAATTGCTTTGCGAGTGCTGCAATCAGTGACCTCAGCCATGGAGCTTTTGTTTTATGTATTGTGGTTAAGGCCTGGTTAAGATAAAGTTGTGGTAATTGAGAAGGCGTCACACCAGTAAGAAAAGCCTATCACTTTAGTAAGGAGTCGAGGGAGGGGATAGGCCAGCAGAGGAGATCATTTATATTGTATATGAATTGGTTAACAAGAGGGAAGCAGATCTATTAGGAAAAACAATTGTTCTTCTACTAAATCATTAATATATGTGTAAATTAAATCCAAAAGCATGTGATGTTTGCTAATATAAAACTCTTAAATTACCGTATTTGCTTGAATATAAGACAAGGTTTTTTTCAGAGCAAATCGAGGTCAGACTATAAGACTGGGATCCAGCTCCCCCGCAGAGCAGCAGGGGACCTGGATCCCCCTCACTAACAGCCAGATGTCTGCACGATACGCGTAGACATCCTCCCCTGCCGCCCCCCACAACCGCCGGGACTTCTATGATGAAGCCGGGTCCTTCTGGTGTCATCATAAAAGTCCCGGCGGAAGTGCAGGGCAGCAGCGGAGGATGTTTGCGCGTATCGTGCAGACATCCTCCGGCTGCCTCCACTACCCACCAGGAGATTTGGGCAGCCAGGGGATGTCTGCACAATAGTGCAGACATTCTCCATGCTGCCCGACAATTCCGGCTAATATGACGGACCAGCTGTCCGTCATAATAGACGGAAGTGTCGGGCAGCATGGAGGATGTCTGCACGTATCATGCAGACATCCCCCGGCTGCCCCCACTAGCCACCAGGGAAAGAAAGAAGGTGAGGGGGAGGGAAGGGGGGGGCAGAGAGAGAGACAATGGGAGGGAGGGGGAGACAGAGGGGAGGGGAGGGGGTAAGAGACAGAGGGGAGAGGAGGGGGAGAGACAGAGACAAGGGGGTAGAGAGAGAGAGAGAGAGAGACAAGGGGAGAGAGACAAAGGGAGGGGGAAAAGACGAGGTGAGGGGGAAAAGACGAGGTGAGGGGGGGAGAGAGAGAGAAAAGGAGGGAGGGAGGTGGAGAGAGAGAGAAAAGTTTGGGGGGAGGGAGAGACCGATAACATGGGGGGAGAGAAAGCGACAACGCTGGGAGGGAGAGAGGCAGCATTGGCACATAAAAGGAAATAAAAACAAGAAATGTTTAATATCATATTTTTTTTGTTAAATATTAAAAAGCAATTTACATGTGAATATATATAAGTTGAACTTTTTTCCTATAGGGTAGTCATATATTCAGGCTTTTAGGTTTCTTCCTAAAGGAATATCCAAAGTTTGGGGGGTCGTCTTATAATCCGGGTCGTCTTATATTCGAGAAAATACGGTAGACTTTTTTTGTGTGCATTTTTTTTTACTTTAACCCTTTAAGCTTCTGCGGAGTGAGAAATTAAATATAGGGGTTAAAATGCAGGTGCTAATTAAACAGATATTTGGACTCTCAGAGTGGGGATACATGCACAATGTTGCCACAGCTCCAGTAAGAGGTAGCCCAGAGCTTTAAAACATCAGCTACACCAGACAGACTTTGCAAGGCTTTCTTTTGTAAATGTGGCTTGCTTATCGCCTCTGCAATAATAATTACCTTGTAAAAAATGTACCTTTACTGTAGTCCTACACAATCAATTTTATGAACAATGACCAACCACCGGAAGCTAGTTGTGACACCACACATGACTCTATATGGACATAACTAGGCCTTGTCAAGGTTATCTCAAGGTGAAGCCCTAGGGACATGTTACCACTTACTACTCATAGTTCAAAACGCATAAGGCGTTTCATCTGCTCTTTATCTGCTGTACTGTGCAAAAGTTGTAGGCAGGTGTGGGGGGGAAATGTTATAAAGGAAAAAAAATCATTCACAAATATAAATGTTAATAGTTTATTTTTCTTAATTAACTAAATGCAGAGTGAGTAAATGAAAGAAAGATCTAAATGGCATCAATATTTGGTGTGATCAGCCTCTGCCTTCAAAACAACAATAATGGATTTTGTAGGCATATAGTCCGGCGTATGAACAATATCTCTGTCAAGCCTGGTAGGGTTGAAACGTTGCTACACCCCTTTGGTGATAATAAACACCCCACTTAACAGAGTTCTCTGTGATCAATCGTTTTTTTCTGGAGTTATTATATGGGACCTGGGGGAGTCCTACACCCAGCACGTTTGAAAAGTGAGTGCTGAATGCTGAGACCTAATTTGCTTTCAATACAGGTATCAGAGCTTCCGAGACAGTGGCCAGTAAACAAGAAGTGACGCAGGGGCAAATACCATGGGTAAAAGACCCAGACATGAGTAAATAAAAGGGAATGGTGAACGACAAATGCCACAACTTAGAGCTGCCAGGTTTCATGGTCTTGTAAGAAGGTTCTGTGTATCTGGTGTGCCCCACTCCCTTTGGCATGATGTGCACAAAGCATACTGGAATGGATCAGCAAATATGGGCACAGTCCGTAGCCTAGGGGTGGAGGTACTTGCCTGTGCCAGTGTGCTACAGTAAGGGGGCACAGGAAACTAGGAGCCACATATGGTAAACAGACTCCGCTGTATAGTGCCAGAGGCAGGTGACCAAACATGACAATAGTCAAGTTATAGGCCTATAACTGTATGGTTATTCCATACTGTAACCTATATGGTAGTACCAGCAGTAGTGTATCTTCCACAAGGCAAACAAGGCGTAGGACGGCAGTTTGCCAGAGGGTGTTAAAGCACACTTCTGGTGCTTCAAACATTTTTGCTCCCTACCCCACCGTTCAGCAAGCTTTACCTCCTTCAAATTAATCGGGGGGGTAATGGGGGCATGTAATGGACATGGTGGGGGTATGAAATGAGGGTGATGGTGGCATTTAATGGGGGTGATGGGGCATGTAATGTGATGATGGGGCATGTCGTGGGTGTGCAACGTGTGTGATGGGACATGTCGTAGGTGTGCAACGTGGGTGGGTGCCCAAATTTTGTCTGTCTAGGGCAGCACAAAACCAAAATACACCACTGTGTACCAGGGAGATGTTTATGTCATTTTATTTCAGACACAAACAAACAAGGATGAGAATAACAAACAAGCAAAAGTGTAGTAAATAACACTTCTACAACTATTCATGTCTACAGCAATACTACTGAGCCTTTACATTTGCATGCCAACACTTTGATACTAGAGTCTTTCGTCGTCCCCATGCTGTCACAATAGTATTTTTCCCTTAGGAAAGAGGTAATCCCTCTTTTTTTTCCTGTCGTACACTAGAGTTGTTTTGATTACACTTCCAGCACTGTAAGGCCTTTTGTAAAATCATCACGAGTTGTCAAAGCAGCCTTGGAGCTGGCTAGTCCTATTTCAGACATGCAGGGAGTTATCAGGGCACCAATGCGCTGTCTGTCAATGGGTGATTTCATTTTATGGGAAACGTGGTGTGCATGTATTAATTATGCACATGATTTAGCAGGACGCTTTTGATGATTGCCGGCCCAACAGTGCAAAAAAGATAAAAAGCTGTCTTGAGCAGGATGAGTCGATGTTTGTAGTTACATTCGTGCTACGCTTGGGAATGTGACCTTGCTAGAAATGGCTTATGTGGAACCACAGGCTGGTCAGTGTAATCTCTGTCTCTTTGTACTCTAATAAAAAAGGGAATATTCAAAGAGTTCTTATATTTAGATCAGCTGTTGTAGAAGAATAAAGTAGCGGTATTGGCATAGGTAGCATACGTGTCTGCTGCTTCCCTCTGTACACTGCACATACGTGTGGCCTCCCAATGTATTAAATTAAATCACATTTACATCTGGGCCTAGGAGTACCGGTGTTTCATTTTTCTCTGTGGATCTCTGCAATGTTGTCGGCTGATCTGTAGTGTATCCTCCACAAGGCAAACAAGGCACTTGCCTAGGGCGGCACTCTGCCAGAGGGTGTTAAACCACACTTCTGGTGCTTGAAACATTTTTGCTCCCTTCTCTCCCGTTCAGCAAGCTTTAGCTCCTTCCAGTTAATCGGGGTGCTGGGGGCATGCAATGGACATGGTGGGGTATGAAATGAGGATGATGGTGCCATGTAATGGGGGTGAAGGGGCATTAAGTGTGTGTGCAATGTGGGTGATGGGGCAGGTAATGGGGTGATGGGGCATGTCATGGGTGTGCAACGTGGGTGATGGGGCATGTTGCAGGTTGTAACGTGGGTGGGAGCACAAAACCATGATACACCACTGTGGCTGATTCCTGAGCAATTAGGATCCTGCAATTTTACAACCTGATATTACGTACTTTGCCTGTATTTTCCCCCTTCGGGAGGGTGTGTGTTTGTTCTTAGGTCACTACCTAGTCCCTAATTGTCCAGGATAGTCTTCTTTTTTGGGGTTCTGTTGCATCATTGGGGCATGGACTGAAATAGGACTATGTATGTGAATAATGAGTGGTGGTTTGGACAATGGTATGGCATTTAAAAAAAAAAAAAGAATGGGTGTGGTAATAACCATATTTAAGTCATGCATGATTTTTTTTGTGTGTGTGTGCAAAAGTAGAGATCTTGGCAAATCCCTAGTCTGTCTAATGGGACATCAAAGTATTGTACATGTCTTACAGTCCCAGGTCGAGAAGTACATTGTGGCAGTAGATTGTGCATGCCCTTTTCCCTGTTCTATGTGGTATTTCATATGGAATTCTCATCAAATACATGTAACAAAGGAAAATAAATAATAATAATAATGAAATAGTGCACTAAAAAAAAGATACAGGAATCTGAACAAACCAATTGCTGCGGGGTCCAAAATCAGGGTCCAGATCTGGTCACTGCGATCAAGATAGCCAGGTTGGGCACATTTGGAAAGAAAGCCTGATGACAGAGCAACCATAGGTTTATTAAAGAACACGTCAAGGAATAAATAAAGCAGCCAGAGTCTGAAAATGTTGGCTCAATGACATGGATAAAGATAGGATTATAAACTGGCAGAAGAAAGGAGATTTACAGATTGAAATGGCATGCTTTGCTTAAGGAAAGCCATGGCTCTACAAGGATTGCAGAGCCGTAAGGTAAGCAAAGGTAGATAAGAAAAATACACTCTCTCCTGCACAGGTGATTATTATACAGATCCTTTGTACTAAAGTGAGTAGAAGTGCTCATAACTTCAAAGCAAAGCTCTTTAGGTCCTCCTTTGCCCTGTGATAACCCAGGCCACAATGCAAATTAACACAATCTACACACGGATCATACTTGTTTACTTAATGCACACTGTAAGATGAATAATCTTCAAGACAAGATCCTTTCATGTTATATTTCTGACTCATACATTTGTAAAGAGTGTGGCACTAATGCAGCCTCTTTGATTTATAATCTTAATGGCCCATGTATTAAAGGTCTATAAATACAATGACACAGACATCTCATTTGCATCCAGCACCTTCCAGATGAGTATCCAAGGTACCAATTGCAATGCTCTGGTATATTTACTAATTCCCATCTAAATTATCTTTTCTCTCACAGTAGCTTCAAGGGACACCTCTCTGAAAGAAATTAAGTTATGTTTAATCGAAAGACTGCATTAGGTGTAGACATTTTAAATAGAAATGCTTTTAATGAAAAAAATACAACTTATGTACATTACTGAGCCCTCTTGTTGCTCAATATTGGGGGCGGACATGTTGTTTAGAATCCTGGATCAGATTGATCAGATATTTATTCAGCTGACCCAAAATGAAGGAAGATCATATGAAAGACTGAAACACTGAACTTGATGATAACTAGAGTTGAGCGGACACCTGGATGTTTGGGTTCGGCGGGTTCTGCCGAACTCCAAAAAAAAGTCCGGGTTCGGACATCCTGGTGTTATACCTAGTTTTTTTTAACTTTCCCACGCTGTGTAAAATGACACAGAGCACTCTGATTGGTTGGATTGAAATCCAACCAATCAGAGTGCAAGCCATTTTAAACAGATGCCATTTTTTTTAATCAAAAAAATCTGCTAACTCAATATCACTTTTTAATCTCTACATTCACAGTATAAGAAGTGGTGTATCTTGGTTTTGTGCTGCCCTGGGCAGACAAAATTTGGGCACTCCGCCATCCACGTTGCACACCTACGACATACCCCATCACCCATGTTGCACACCCACAATATGCCCCATCACCCCATTACATGCCCCATCACCCACATTGCACACACACTACATGTCCCATCATCCCCATTACATGCCACCATAACCCTCATTTCATACCCCCACCACGTCCATTACATGCCCCCATCACCCCGATTAACTGGAAGGTGCTAAAGCATGATAAATGGTGGGGTAGGGAGCAAAAATGTTTCAAGCACTGGAAGTGTGGTTTAACACCCTCTGGCAAAGTGCCGCCCTAGGCGAGTGCCTTGTTTGCCTTGTGGAAGATACACTACTGAGTATAATCAATGTTTAGGTGACAGAGTCTCTTTAAATATGAGATTGGTCAACATGCTGCAACTGGCCTCTAAAAAGTCTCTGGCTCACAGTATCTAGTTTGTTTGTTTTTAAACTGTTATGCTTTAACAGTATAAAAATATTTTTTTTTTTATTCAAACTTTATAGAAGGAAAAAAATGCATATTTCATTCATGCACTTCCTAATTGAGCTAATATAGTATTAAAGTACCTCATTCTATTACAGGGTCTGAAACTCTAAGTTGCAGCCTTAACAATGAAGCTACATTTGGTCTGGGTAATATTCCTTGAAACTGTATCTTTCTGCGATCATAGCCTAACAGCTCCCTGTACTCCAAACATATGGCATATGTCTCGTCTATGTATTATTGACTACTAGACTTTCCCTCGGTGAAATTGTATTTTGAAATATTGCTTTGATTCTTGGGACATTGGTGGCTGGGAATGAGCCCAGGAAAGTTATTTAGATGTTGTTATGTGCTTATGTTCCTTTATTTGAAAATTGTTTTATTACCCTTCTACCTAGCACCTCCTAAGCAAGCTTGACACGCAATGTCTTTGCTGATCACCTCTCAGCGGCAGGGCTCCGTTGTTCGGTGTTTTGTTTTGTCATCTATCACAAGAAATTAAGCTGTCACTTCCCAAAAAAAAAACTGATTAGGGATGAAGAGACGCAGAGAAAAGAGGACAAGGACATAAAAAAAATGACATAGATTTGAGATATTTACCTCCGATCAATGATCATTGGTAAACTGTTGCTTGACTTTCTTGTTTTTTGTAGAATACGATAACAAGGCTTCCATGAAATATGCTTTTTTCACCACAATCATTATGGGACCTCTGGGGTACTATAAACTCTAAAAAAAAAAAATTGGAATATAAAACCAATTTTTGGCAAAAGGGTTGAGGCAGAATTTATAAGGGGAAATTATTTTTAGAACACAGTGCTGATCCCGACAATAAGGGATGTGGGTGGGGTTTGGCTTGGAAGGGCGAGTGTCAGTTGTTACCCCAAAAATTGGGACCAGGGAATAGCAGTCCCCGAATCGGGACTGTCCCACTTAAAGCAGATGGGGCACATGATAAGGAGAAGTAGAAACTGCATTAGCAGAGGTCAGCGATCAGTGAAAAAATGGTTTAATCTGTGCAAAATAGTGCAAATAAACCCAGCAAAAAGGTAAAGGAAATCTCAATCAAATCAATCGTGCAGCTTGATGCGTTTCGCACATTTGGCACTTACTCGTTTGCACGAAATGCATATGTGTTCATCAGGCTTAACTAGGTCCAGTGTGCAGATCCCATGCACTAGCAGAGAGACCCCCACATAATAAGCTAGCCTCCAGACCAGCTGTTTCTTAGCCGTGAGACGCACCTGAGAGTAAACCAGCGTGTATCGATTAAGAAACACGTCAGATTTACTTGGGATAAGTTGGACATGTTTTTCTAACCCTTGCATCTTTCAAGGAAGGGTTAATAAAAGTTTAATTGTCCTTTAATATACTAAAAATAGCTTTAAAATTAACCAATTTCTTCCAAACCTTCCACAATACAAGAGTCAATCTATTCAAGCATACCCAGAACTTTTGGTAAAACATACCAAACGTTATTTACATTTAAAAAATTTTTTTTAAGAATCTTAAATGAATTAATGTGAACAGCTTAATGTAACAAGAGCATAATGTACTGTAATCTACCCAAATATCAATCAGTTGTCTTAACACTTTGCACATCCTAAGTTTTTAACTTCCCAAATCTTATTTGGCAATGAAAAAAAAGCAGAATTCTGCAAAGGAGTGTGTTAAAAAGTACTGGTTTGTGGAGGTACTAAGAGGGGCATGTACTGAAAAAAAAGCAAATATATTTTATGTGCAAAACTTTTTTTGCTCTTTGCTCCTTTTGCAATGTACTAAACATTTAACCCTGAATTAGTAAATACGAGCAGATTGTGAATAAAAACAAGCATATTTGAGAATAAAAACAGGCAAGTTTGCGAATATTTTTTCTTCCTTTTTTATTAGCACTTGCTAAAAGCAAATTATTTGGGGAAAAAAAGGGGTTAATGTTAGTATTAGGTTTCGGGGGTGATAGTATTAGTATTAGGGGGTTAATGTTAGTATTAGGCTTTGGGGGGTAGTACTAGTATTAGGGTTTGGGGGTAACGTTAGTATTAGTGTTTGGGTTGGGGGTAAGTATGGGGGTTCGGGGTCACTTTTAGGGAGGTTGATTTATAAGGGGGGTTAATTTAATAGGGGGGTATTTTTGTAAGCGCTGACAGTTCAGCGCTGAACTGTCAGCGCTTACATTGCCGCAATGAATTGGCCATGTTGATCTTCACCGCTGACAAACTGCCTAGCTGAACTAGACTGGGGCACAGATTGCCCCACAAAGGCTTATACAATGGCACATGTTCATGTCTGACATGGTTATGGCAGGTTCCCAACGATGTCTTACATCGCAGCTACATCACAGTAAAAGTGATTTATGTGCTCTATACAGTATTTGCATTGATCCTACTGTATTTCATGAGCGCTGATAGGGTTTAATATATCTTACTGGTGAAAATGATCTGTTATCCGTAACGATTAGAGTTGAGCGAACCCGTACCGCAAAGTTTCGGGTTGGTATCGACCATTATGATTTTTGGACCCCGGACCCTAACACGGACATTCCACTGTATATGCGGGTTGGAGTTCGGGGTTCGGCGATTCATATCGCCTTAAATTTAAAATTACTAGTGACTGGACAGCTATTGCTGGTTCGGGTCAAGTTCGACCCCGAACCCGGACTTTTTTTGCGAGTTCGGCTGAACCCGCCGAACCCGAACATCCAAGTGTCCGCTCAACTCTAGTAACGATCCGTTATCAAAAATACTTCTTGTCCCCAGCATTTTGGATAAGGGATCCTCACTCTGCATATTCAAATATTTTAGAGCTAACAAAATATTGGCAAAAACAAAACATTTTTTAAATTTTCAAAGGGAATTTCCGTGGGAGACAAGAAGACCGGATTTTAGTTTTTTTTATCTGGCGGATTGTTTCACCTATCCCTACTTCTGAGACTGTAAGGAGAGGAAAGATGTGTCCTACGGAAGCACAATTAGTTTAGGGACCAGTGACCATTAAAAAGCCACTGACATCATTTGCTGTAAGGTTGCAAGAGCATAGCCATCTACCTCCTCTGTGTCAGTACGAATAGTTATACTTACTTTGTTATATTTCACATAACACTTCACTGTCAACTTGCTTGTCCCCTCGTTCAGTCTTAGAATTCTGCAGAAAATGTTGTTTTCAGATAATAAAAATAATAAACTGACACTATGAAAGCTTTTTAAATGTATTTTATGTCAGTCTGTGTTGTGATCAAATAAAAAAAAAAATGGTTGGAAAAAAATGGTCCATTATGAATCAGAGAGTAGCTTCGAATGGTTTGATTTATGGAGGTAAGGCAATAAAAGTTTCTCTCCAGCTGAAAACCTCTTCTACAAAGACCCCAATGCGTTTCACATTTTCGCCAATACATCTCTTAAGTCAGAGATTGTAAATAAGATTTGCCCAGTCCCAGTTCTAAAACAAATGAAATCAGAGTAAATAAATACCGCAGTATTTTTATTATAGGAGAGGATTTCCATACATATCAATAGTATTTTATACTTTAATAAATTCTGAGCAATTTCAAAAAAAATGCACCAGTAGTTCTTCAGGAGATGATCCCATGCATTTTCTTAACATTTCATCATCTACCTTAGTTCTTTGTGTTCCAGAGATGAAAGTCATAAATTGTACAAACCAAAACCCTGTTTTAGTAAAAGCATATTCATTATGGTTTATTTAAGGGGTGAAAAAAAAAAAAGAGAGAACAGATTTCCTCAGATTGTCTAAATAAAAATATATATTTAGAAAACGACACATCGGAAGGGAGGAAGATATAAATAGTTGTAAATCATAAAAAGCAACATAAAGCAATCATACATAAAAGGGTTTTTGGAACGTTTTAGAATTGATCACTGCCAAATATCTCTTGCCCAACCTCATCCTCTGTGCCCAATGCAGTGTAACTGGCAGGAACTGTTCTAACTAAAGAAAGGCAGATTGGTCCATTATAGCTTACTACGGGACATGCTTTCTACCTGCTCCAGGTGTTTGAAACAAATAGCTATAATTAGATGGTCATTGGGGATAAAGCTATGTGCGTTATCTCATTTTTAGAATCATATGAGTGAGAGGATTTGAACCATATTAGGCAGGTATATGATAAAAACTATATATTGAAATAACTGCCAACTGTCCTGTTTTTCCAGGGACTGTCTTGGGATTTCGGAGCATGTTTCCTTATTTTAAGTGCCCCAGTAGATGTCCTGTTAAAATTAGGAGAGTTGGGGGGGTGGGAGTGGCACCGGCCATATTCTCAGAGACCAAAGTTTAATTAGACCTCAGGATTAGATCAGGACCTAGCCTAGGATCGCGGACTCCTGGGTGCAGGGTTTTTTTGTTTTTTTTTTCACCCATGGGTGGGTGTGGCTATAATAATAACAACCCCTCCCCTTCACAAATGTCCATTTCAGACATTCCCATATAATTTTTAGGAGGGGAAGCACAAACTTTATTATTTATGTAAAGGGCCAGCAAAACCTTTATTAATAGTGTTGGGGAGCAGCACAAACATTATTACTGGGATTGGAGGCAGATATTAATTAAGCTATATTATATTTTTTTAAATAAATATATAGGTTTGTCCATAATACTGTGTAGTGGTTTAATTTATTTCAACAGCCTTTGTAATGTGTTTAATAGTAATCTTCCAAGACACATTGGTCTATTCACTAAAATTCTGGAATAGCTCAAGGAGGACGACTTTCATTTTGAGACTAAGTCAAATTGGCCACCTGATTTTAACTTAGAAGAAAAAACAGGATCAAATCTTCGAAACGATCAAAATTATTATTGAGAATAAATCACACTCAGGTGCCGAATTTGTCTCAAAATGAATGTCAACCTCCAAAGTCGAGCTCCTCGAGCTATTCTAAGCTATATCTTAGTGAATAGACCCAAGTGTATACAAATAAATAGTCCAAAAAAGTTTTTAGATAATAAAGCTTGCACTCTAATGTAGTTCAGTTAAATAATAACCATTTTAACTGAATTACATTAGACAATAAAAGCCATATATTCTGTGTATATAAATATGAGAGACTTTTTCATATAGAAAACATATATAGTGTGTGTTTATATAAGAACCTTTAACATGATAGACAGCAGCCATACAGTCTGTGTATAGATAGATAGATAGATAGATGATAGATAGGAGCCTTTGAATTATAGAGAGAGCCAAATAGTCTGTGTATCTATACATAGGAGCCTTACAAATATAGAGACAGCCATATAATCTGTGTATATATACATAGGAGCCTATATAGATGGGGTTAAATAAAGTTATTTTTACAACAATTAAACACAAGACAGAAATGTGCTTTTTACAGCTCCAGCTATAAGAGTTCTCGCTAAGTCAGCTATTTCCATAAAGTCCTGTATTATAACGCATGACTGCCCCTTTACTTAAAGAAACACTGGGTAGGGGAAAACTGTATCGTACGGGGATAGGTGCAGAACTCTCTGTTACACAATGTTAAGTCATTTCTCAATCAATCTTCTTGCTTTCTGTCCCGTGCACTAGCAAAACCATAATGGATCGCTTGTGGGGTTTTATTTGTTATGTGTGTTTTGTACAAAATGTAATGTCTCATATTTCTCATGTTTGCTCTCACCTTTGTGGAAGTGTCACAGTGGAATGCAGAAAAATCATCTTCCAACCAAAACTCACTTTTTTTGTGGCAGGTGAAACTAAATCCACACCCTGATTATCTACACTTTTATTATTACATAAGAGGCCACTACACGTCTCACATTTCAGACTAGAAAAGCCAGATGGTGTGGGGGAGGCAACATATACCACCTTTTCTGTTTATTGTGGATCTGTCACCTACACAGCTTTCAAAACCAATATATATAATTATTCAAACAGCACATTTTTCAGTCAATGTCAAAAAAAAACTTTTTTAAGGCCTTTCACTCCGATTTGAAAATGCCGTATTCCGTTAATTCTAAAGATGCATATACTTGTTAGACTCTTTGTGACGCTGCTTCGTTTGCGATGAGCTGTGCTCCGGATCCCGCTGCGTCCACCTGTCAGATGACGACACTTTGAGTGCGCCGCGTCGGAAGTTACAGGTTTGGGCATGCCTTTTGCGAAGTCACATGTGACGTTGAGAGGTCTCGCACAGACCTCGCAACCCCCACAGGGTCTATTGAGACCCTTATCAGATCTCTGCCAGTGAGTCCCTGGCTACCGATCACTTTATGATCAGGGCCAAGAATGAAAAAAAAACGGTGTTTTGGTGCTTGCATCTTCTCGGACAAGTCCTGGGTGCTGTGGTAAGTCCTGTGAGTGCAACTGGTGTGCTGGGGTAAACCCTCTGTGCAATCTGAGTGCTGAGGCAAGTGCTGGGTGTCATCTGGGTAGTGGGGTAAGTTCTGTGAGTGCAATATTGGTGCTGGGGCTAGTCCTACAAGTTCAATTTGGGTGCTGGGGCAAGTCCTGTGAGTGCAGTTTGGTGCTGGGCAAGTCCTGGGTGTCATCTGGGTGCTGGGGTATGTCAGGCAAGTGCAATCTGGATGCTTTGGTTAGTCCTGTGGGTGTAATTTGGTACTGGGTGTGGTCTAAATTCTGGGGCAAGGCCTGGGAACACAGTCAATCAGAGTGAGCCTCTCTCATTTGATTGGGGTATGCAGTGTGTGGGGGTATCTCTCTACATTAGCTAGAGGGTTCCCCTCTACTGGCCCCATGCAAATATGAGGATCTATCTCTGTGCTAGAAGCACACAGTCTTTAAAGCATTTCTTTTTAAAATGCCTAGACTTGATGCAATATTTCATTTAAATATAATTTCTCCAAAGGTTGTCCTTTAAGTTTCTTTTCCACTTTAACTGCGAGTGTACATTTATCAGCCATATTCCTCTACAGACAGTCACGATAACAAAAGTTTGGAAAATCAGGGCTGGGAACAAAACACAACTGAAGTTTCGCCAAACCTGTGAGGCTCAGTTGAGACAATTTTTGAGGATCTTGCAACAAAGAAGCTCAAATACAACTCACCAAGGAACGCGTTTTTGGCAGCAGAGAAAAGCAGAGACATTGGCTGAATCATCTGTTCAATACCTTACTGAAGGAGGAGAAAAAAAATGTCTGTATAATTGCCAACCTGAAACATAAAGATCTAAGTGGACACAAGCCCGTAAAACAAGGTATCTACCTCCTCGTTACAATTTAAAAAATGTATGTTGTTTTAAATAATTTAAAATAAGTTGTTAAATTAAATATTTGGAGTATACGTTACTTGCTTTCAAAAATCCCTTTCCATCGTGTCTGTTCCCCACATTGCTTGCGTGAGTTATGTGCCATGAGAATACGAGGATTTATCGCACTGGGAAATAAGTTATACATGGCATGAGTAGGACAAAACAGAGAAACATGGACTAAAAAAAGACAGAGCTGTAGAAGACAGACAGAGATGCCTTTGACATACATTTGGGGAATCAGAGAGTTGACGTATTGTGTATTCCTAAGGGTGAACAGATCACAAACAGCACTCATCTTGCCTGCCTCTGTTGTCTTGGGGGGGGGGGGGGGGTATGCAAGGTATTTAATATGGAGAGAACATAATTAGCATCTTCAGTTTTTTCACTTGTTGTAGAGCTTGTGCAGCTGGGCTCATGGGAAATATAACAGCAACATCTACATATTGCTATTAATTACAGACAATCGGATGGACAAGTTGTCATTAAGTGGCTGGCTCTGTCTTTTGCCAGCACCCCTCCTTCCTTTCACTTTCCTGTCTCTTATAATTTCATTTTCTCACTAAAAAGGCCAAACAGATAACAGTCCTATTTGTTTTCATTTGCTTCAGTGTATAAGGTTGGCTCTCTGAAGTTTGCACTTCCAAGATTAGGATAAATCTTCCTAAAGTCATTTTTTTATGATAAATCAAAATTCATGTTTTTTTTAATCATATTGAAAGAGAAATCTTACTTATAAAAGTACATATATAGAGAGACCGTATTTTATGGCGTTTAAGATGACTGGGCATACAAGACGACCCCCCAATTTATGAGAAGATTTTCCGGAAAATGGTATCTATATTTTAACTTTTGAGGTTTGCTACCCTCCTCCCCCCTTCCCCAATCCCCAATCCCCAGTACTTACCTACTTTCTGCTCTGTCTCCTCTCCCGATGTTAAGCCGGTCCGTGGCTGTGAGGGAAGCGTTGTGCACTCCCCTCCAGCCGCTCGGTCAATAAAGTTTGTTTTTAAAAATAGTTTAAACAAACTTTATTGACCGCGCGGCTGGAGGGGAGTGCACAACGCTTCCCTCAGAGCCACGGACCAGCTTAACAGCGGGAGAGGAGACAGAGCATAAAGTAGGTAAGTAAACCTCAGCACCCTACATATAAGATGACCCCCCAACTTTTGGGAAGATTTTCCTGGGTTAAAAAGTTGTCTTATACGCCGGAAAATAGGGTACATATGTACAAACATTCCCAAAATATTAAAAACTTTTTTTAAAAAGGCACAATCGCCATTTGTTATTTATTAGGGAGATTGTGACTTTTTTTTTATTCATGCCAACACTTTCATTTGCAGAAATGGAACTTCCACCAAACAGTGTTTGACTGACATTCTTAGACTCTTCTATAGGTACTAAGAATATATTCAGGACAAGTGCAGGGATTATAACTAGGTGCTGGTATTAAAGGGACTGTATCACCTAAACACTGTGTTTACTGTGAATGTAGAGAATAATAAATGATTAAGAATGATCTATACATTGTATTAATAAAACTGCCAGCAAATGACTAAATTAGGAGAAAAATGTGTTTGAAATGTGTCTGGGGAGTCTGCTGCTTATGACATCACCTCTGGTACGATATGAAAATCAATATCAATAAATATATATCAATCTACCTTCCATACAATTCATTATGCTAAAGGCATCTAGGATACAAAGCTAACATTATCATGTTCCCTATGTTAGTTACATTTTTTTACATGATTTAAAAAAAAAGAATCTAAGTATATAAGCATTTATTGAGGAATAGAAGGTCAAACACATTTTGTGATTTATTGGGTTTTATTAATTAATGGATTGTTCCGACTTGATAATGGCCAACATTTATTCATATGTAATAAAGTTAAATGATTATTACAAATTTATTTATTTAGTTAAATTTTAATATCTGTATTGTAAATATTTTAAATCTACTCACAAATATAATGTTTGCAGATTCTACTGGTTCTCCCACTCAGCTGCCAGCATTTGGCTGGAACCCGGAAGAAGAAAAAAGCAACTTTTTAAAATGTTTCAAAAAAAATCAAAAATGTTCATTATCACAAATGATAACTAATCTTGTGATGAGGAATACATACAATGCACAGGAGCATGTATAGAGCATCAGTTGGACAGCTAGAGTTTCCGGGTCAGCCCGTGTTTTGCTGGACCCATATAACTATTACATGCTCCTCTGTAGAATGTAGAATATTTGTGTGTTTAGGGAGGGACCAGTTAATTAATTAATTAGAGGATCTCTTATGAACTAATTGATCTCCCTGGCAACACATATGAATCATACATGTGGAAACTATATGTGTCCATCAAAAAAATGGCTGAACATACATAAATATCTATAAATAGAATGAGAGTTATGTGACTAGTGGCGCACTCGGAGGCACAGCCCATTACAGGTATAATGGAGGGCCATGGCAGTGTCTTTTAAGAGGACATTTATATAGTGAAGTGATGGGAACTGAAAAAAAAATTTGATGTTCCCTTGTCAGTTCTCCACCGTTCACCATTTAGTGAATAGACAATAAGATAATATTTACTGACCTGAATTAATTTATATCAGATCATTGAATACCATAGACTGCAATAGTAAAATCTGCAGTCAAAAACCATGATTGAAAAGAACCCATCATTAGAGAGGAGGGGTACAAAAAGGAATATATTATTCTAATATCTTTAACATGGCAGAAGTGTTTCAATATAACAGTTTTATGCTCTGTTGGAGAAATGTGTAAATTTTTTTGTATTTTTAATACTTCACTTTAACAACCAAATATCCGCACATATGTTATTATTCTTATTTTTATGAAATCCTCTAGTATTATAGTTCAACTAACAAGAAAGTAATGAAACAAAAAACGATGGATCCCATGACAATTCTTCATAATTCTTTATAATATAATCATAGTTTTTTTCCCTCTGTGTTCCCAAATGGACTGTCAATTATATTCATATAGAATTGATTGATTGAGTTAATCAATTTTTAAAGGGCTTCTTTTTTTTCCCCCCAATTTAATTATCTCTCTTCCATGCTATGACATACAGTGATCATAATGAAAATATATATAACATAGAAACTCTCTACTGAGTAAAAAAATATTGGATCATAGTAAGCTTAATAATAATAATAAAGTAATAATAATAATAAATATAATGATTATTCTTAGGAACCTCAGAAGTTTAAATTGCAGTTACTCCATCATCTAAGCATTGTATATACTGTGAATGTATAAATACATTGTAGAATGTGTTAGCAGAAGGGCAAGAAAATGCAAAGATTAATATAAGTATATGTTTAAAATATGTCTATAAAGCTACTGTTTATGACATCACCTTGTGGACCAAAATGCACAGTATGTGGACCAATATTCCATGCATAATTAACTTTTTTTTTTTTTTTCAAGACCAGATTGTTAGTAGCCCTTAGGGCTGGGATAGCTAACCTTGGTACTGCAGATGTTTTGGAACTACATAGCCAATGATCCTCTGGACATTTGCACTGACTACATAACCGCTGATGACTTTGATTCCAAAACATTTGCAGTCCAAGTTTAACCATCACATCTTAGTTGGCTATGCTTAAAAACAAAACTACTGGAAATAAAAAGTTTGACTCACTTCCATTACTAGATTAAAAAAATGGCAGTAAAAAAAACCACATGTGAGACCTGTAGTGTCAGCTCAGTGCAAGTGAATGATTCATTAGCTTTAATAGTAAATGTGTAGGTGGGAGGCTGGTTAGGAAAAGATTAAAATAGCATTTGCTTTGTTAGAGCTAAAAATGGATTTCACTATATATAGACACATGTGCTAATGGTTCTGTGTTGCATGCTTATTATGTAATAGAACAAACATTGTATATCTAAAGCATTGTTGCCAACATCGGCCATGTTTCCAGGGACACATATTTGTTCCACATGCTGCAGAAAGAGCATGCAAAGTGCAGTCCGGCAGCATGTGGGATGGATATGTGCACAGACAGAATCCAGTTAATAAATCAGGGTGGAGATCTCATAGGGAGACCTACCATGATTAATTCATTGGATTGTGTGTGTATGTGTGTGTGTTTGTGTATATATACATCTTACATACTGGCGGGCTGCACTTTGCATGCTCTTTCTGCAGCATGTGGAACAAATATGTGTCCCTGGAAACATTGCCGATGTTGGCAACTATGCAATATGTAGAATTTGTAAGCTTAGCGTCTCCTAAACTGTGTCCTTAGGAACACTTGTGTGGGCTTTTAAACTATTGTGATAAATGAAATACAGAGAGGAAAGCACTCACCTGAAACAGCAGATATTATAAGGGGGGCTAATCAGCTTGAGTAGAGGTTTATCCATCATTAGCCAGGGTCCCATTGAACTCTAATAGTCGTTATCCATCTTTCCCAGAAAAGCATTTAATATTTCTAACAAGTTTGACCATTTAATGCTAAATAGAGGTACAAGTCTCGGAGACTGTCATGACACTGCTGTGATGATTGACCCAAATTTGTGCATGCTCCCTTAAATAAACCGCCTACATTACATGGGCTGGAGAGTGGAATAAGTATTCTATTTTAGGGAACTTTTTATAGTTCTAGAACCTTGGAAATGTTAAACGTATTGATTCAGAATGATGTTGTATAAAGGATAAGCACCACAATATCCAATCTTATCTGAAATTGGAGAAAATTGTCAAATTTGGAAAAATTCCGAAATCAACTGTGTTAGCCAATCCCAGACTGACATATTGGCAGCATTCAAATCAAAGAAAACTTCATTGTTTAAAATATAGGACTTGGCTATTCTAAAAGCTCCAATTACACCTAAACAAGGTCTGAAATGTCCTTAATCCCATTTTCCAGCCTTTATGTGTAGAACTGAACTATATATATATATAGTTGCTGAGGAGGTAATATTTCTTGATGTGGGTGATTTACTATTTAGCTATTTACTAATTGTTTGTTGAAGGTTACATCGCAGAAGCCTATGCTAAATGTATTGTTCACTAATCATGTGCTTGCACCTATGATGATTTCAACATTCCTATCACTACAGAACGCAAGTACATAGATGTAATACAATGATAAATCTATGTATTCATTACCGTGTATATAAATGTGCAGCAATATATGACTATCTGGTGCTCCACAGATAACTACACTTGCATTAAAATATAACATGCATCATGTGGAATTCATGTATATCTACTTTGTGTGGTGGATCCGAGGGCCTGCACACCAGGAGCTGGCAGTTGGTGGGACACATTGCCTGAGAGCTTAAAAGGTTCTGATGTGGAGATTGAATACAATGCATTGTTAATGTTCATTTTCAGACTGATGGAAGTAGAATATTTCATTCTTGCATTTGTTCATTTCACTTAGTGGAAATGGTGAAGAGAAGGGAGATCCCAAGGAGAGCAGAGCCACCTGTGATGGTGAAACCTTTGCCCTGTCCAAGGGCTTGCAGTCAGTGCCCTGTCAGGGGGCTTCCAGCCTATACCCTGTCTAAGTGCTTCCAGCCTATGCCCAGTCTGAGGGCGTCCAGCCTATGCCTTGTCTAAGTGCTTCCAGCCTATGCCCTGTCTGAGGAAGTCTCACTGCTGTCCTTAGGATCTGCTATAGAGCAGTAACCTGTCAGTCGTTTTGCTTTATCAGTCCTTGTTTCCATGTCAGTGCTTGTTCTATTTTCAGTCCTTGTTCCCATTCCAGTTCTTGTCCCTCTCTTAGACCTTTTCTTCATTTTCAGCCTTGTCCTATGCTGTCTAATAACATTTAGTCTACATCGATGCATTAATTTCCTATGAAAAACTCCAAGGTATCACCCACATAGGGCTCCAATCAGATTACTTAGCAAATGCCCTGCCAATATCAATATATCAATATATATAGCGATATATATATATATATAAATACATCTATCTATACATGTATATTTTGTGTGTGTATATATACACATTTAAGCACTCCTATGTACTATAGTAAATATAGGAATGGTCCCCAAAGATGAGATGAACATCCAGCAATTTTATGTAAATGTATATGTTCAAAAGATATAAAGCATCTGCTAAAAAAAGGCTCCCCCTTTAATGTGGTGAGAAGTAGTTAGGTCTGCCACATAAAGTGCTTGTGCTGTTCAAACCAGCAAGAAAAAGCATGGAAGTCTTCACGATGCACTGTCGAAAAAAGGGGAATCCCGGATCTGTTGGAGACAAATATTTCCTACAACTGAGAGGTACGCTGATGGGCACTAAGCTCGCCCCCAGCTATGCCAATCTCTTTATGGCATACTGGGAGAATTTGTTTGTGTTTTCAGAGCATGGCTGCAGTGGGAACCCGGTGTCCTATTGACACTACATCAATTATGTACTTATTATTTGGAATGGAACAGAACAAGAACTAGAACAATTTATTGCATATATAAACTATTATTGATATTTAAAGCAACTATTTGTTTAAAGCATTTATTGTGAACATCACAGCTTCCTGTAAAGGGAAGAGTGTACCAATTTAGGAAGGCAGTCCTCACTGTTCCACCAAGTTCTACGTCTGTTCTGCTATTTGGGACATCAGAACAATCCTCACAATCTCAAGGTAAAAATATAGATCTGTCACCGCTGGCACTTGACCTCCCAAGCTATACCTCCTGGTGTCGCACTTTGGGGCAAGAGTTGGGATGTATATAGAAGGATTTGTTCTTGTGAGCTTAGAAATTATCAACGTAAGTATGAAATTGGAGCCTAATGAAACCTAACACTCTCTGCAACCAACTAGTTGAATAAATTGTGACTGTTCTTTTTTATTTTATTTTTTTAAGCAGTTACAATATCATAGAAAATATTTTTGATAATGTTTGCACCTACAAATAGAGATGTAGACACATTTGTTTAGTACACTGTTTCCTTCAATACACATGGCATATTTTGTTGCTGCTATGTAACTATTCTCTTGTCCACTGTCATATTAATAACGGCAACGTGTCAACATCCAACAATACGACATCACTTAAAATGTTTAGTGTATTGTTATATAAACTGAAAAAAAAAAGGTTTCCTCTGAAATCTCTCTTATAGCATTGAGAATTGTACATGTAAAAAAAAGCCAAACAATAAAGAGATTATTTTCTTATTGACTGTCCTTAACAAATCCTGTAATAGCCAGGTGGCATATGGTGTTGCCATGTTTATTCCAAGGGCACAGACAGGTCAAACCATTTAATGTTTCTAAATGATAATAAGGGCTAACCCTCAATCCCACTAACTGACTTGAGATAGAATAAAACTGGTTTATGACCAGGTATAGTTTATCTTCTATCCAAATATAATGGAGTCTCTGAACTAAAATGTAAGGAGCGGGGGTGCCTTCGAAAGGGAGAAACCTGGTGAGCTTCTCTTGCAAGAAGAACAGAGATGGCTTGGATCATGGATAGTAACTATTTATTATGCAGAGACCGCTCTGTTCTTCTTGCCGAAGAAACTCCCTAAATAAAAGTTAAAGTGACTAACATTGTTTTTAATTTTTCTTTAGATTATTAGTCTTTCCATCTTAAAAAGTATTGCATGCTTAGAGATTATTATTATCTCCCAGTGACCTTTTATAGTTACATTATTTTCAACTTTATCTCTTAGTCACATTTGCTTCTCAAAGAATAGTACAATATATCCTGTAACAATACAGAATGATTAATTGAGATTCTAATGCACCTCCGGCTAAATATGTGATTTTGATAACCATCTTAAAATGGGCTATGTAGGGTTTAGCACTAACACCCCACTAAGACTTGAGGAAAGGAGATTAAGTCTACCACAGTGGAAGGGATTCTTTACGGTAAGGACAATAAAGGTATGGAATTCACTGCCTGAAGAGGTGGCGGTAGCAAATACATTAGATGCCTTTAAAATGGGCCTGGATACTTATTTTGTGAAACAGAGCATAGAGGGCTGTGCATGTTAGTATAGGAATTAATATTTATTTAGTGCTTGTTAATCCAAGGAGAAATCTGATTGCCTTTTGGAGTCAAGAAGAGTTGTTTTCCCATTAGCAGAATTCAAAATTGCTGAAATGTGGGGTGTATTTTTTTGCCTTGTTTTGGATCAACAGCGGTAAACAAGAATTAGGAAAAGGGTTAAACTTGATGGACGCAAATCCTATTAGAGTCCATTATAGGCAGACATGATGGGCACCTGGCTTGTAAATCTGGTTATAACATGTTTTTCGGGGGGGTGGGTGTTCCTCCAACAGTCCACACAAAATTATATAGGACCGTGACTTAAATGAGATTTGGATTAATAGTGACGGAACTAGCCATTTATGACATTTTCTGTAAGTGATCCTTGACATTAGACAAAGCCAGGAAACGTGTAAGAACTGAGGTTTCTCATAGGTTTCACTGCATGTTTCACTGAAACCCCAACCTACTAGTCATGGATTGTATGTGTACCTACAGCCTGATCGAGATTTAATCCAGCCTTCCATCTAGCTAATAAAAGTAAACTATTTAATATACATAATTCTGTGACTAATCTTTGCCATTGTGACCTATCTTTACAACAGCTGCAAACAATTTTGTATGGTAGAGAATGAAATGGAATTCACATCATCTGCACATTAAATATAGTTGAAGGACAGTGCATGTTCCTGAGATTAATTGAGAAATGGTTTCACATGAAACATGTGCCTGATAATGACTGCAGGTGCCAGCATCACTCATTTATTCTACAAATCAGTAAAGAAAGATAATCAGCTGCAAACGTACCCCTAAAAATGACAATCCCTTGTTAACCGATACCTCCCTGCATGACATTTGCGCTCCTCAATGGGACTAAAACTCTTCTCCAACCTCATCACCACTTCTGAATCGCGTCTCCAAGATTTCGCCCGAGCTGCCCCCTCTCTCTGGAACTCCCTTCCGCAGAGCATCCAGCTCTCTCCCTCCTTTTCAAACTTTAAAAAGTCCCTGAAAACTCATCTCTTTAAAGAAGCTTACTACCCAGCCCACTAGAATACCGGTTCCTTTACCTCTAGCAGTTCCCACCTAGCTGAAACACACACTATTCATCTTTGGCCTATCCCACCTAGTGCCACCCATCCACACTACTGTTACTACAACTTCAATCCCTCTGACCTCTTAAATCCCTTATGTGTCTCATGTACCCCATTCCCTCTAGATTGCAAGCTTGCGAGCAGGGTTCTCTAGCTCATGTACCAGTCTGTTCTAGTTTGTCTAACTTAGTATGTAGTTCCTTTCTATGTTCTGTACCTAGTGCTAAGTAAATTGTTGGCGCTATATGAATAAATGTTATTGTAATCTAATACCCAGACCCTTATTTTCCACTCTATGATCAGTTCTCAAAAATAAGAGATGTTTGATCAAGGGGCCCAATAATCAGCAATCAAATCTGGAAATGTTTGGTTAAACCAACAAGTTCCCATGTATCATTTGCAAAGGGCCTTTTATTTCTACTGACCATGGTGTATTTTATCATGTGTGGAATGTGTTACCAAACCCTCTTCCTCGTCTTTTCGTAAGTTTGAGAAAAAAGGAACAATACGCAATGGAATCCAATGTACCGATTGTGATGGTGGTTTACAAATGCATACATAATAAGTAAGCACAGGCCGATCCTGACATTTAGATTGGTGATCATGTTCTGATAAGGAGGGTGGACATTCTAGGGCCATACCCCATTGATGACTGGTCTCCTCTTAAAAAAGAAGGATTGACAAGGGCCAATGTACGGCAGCATACCCTACCTGTTAACCATTTAAAACAATCAGTAAGCTGAATCACTAGCATCATAGAATGTTTGGTAATTAGCATTTTAGCCAAATCAGTTGGTGTTACAGATAAAAGACACGGAGCTGCCCTAGGCACCTGATCAGGTGGTCATCCTAGTGTTCACGCATTTCATCTTTTCTTATCTAAAAGCATTGCCAGTCTTGGATATGCCCTCAGATTCTTTTCCTTTTTTTTCCTTTGAAGCTTGTACTAATGCATTTCTAATTCCTGCTTATCTCTGATTCCTGTCGCACACTTGTCTGCCAGACATTATTTCTTTCGGGTTTTTTCTTCTCCAGTCTTCTTCCCCCCTGGCCCCCTCCTTCCCGTGATGTTCTCTCCTTTACTTCCCTTGTGCATTCTCAAAATATTGTCTCTCAGCCCACCGCCCAGCTGCTTCCACTGACAGCAGGAAAACCTTCAGAGGCCTCCTGTTACTTCAGCACAAATGGTTCCCTAGTTTTATCTAACATTTGCTGCTTTTTTTTTTTTTTTCCGTATTTATCAGAATCCACGAATAATCCCAGCCTTTGAGACCCAGAAACCCTTCCGTGGCACTTATAGGGCCACTTGTAGATATGACAGTAGATAAGTAGTACTGTTGAAAATTCAAAAGACAAAATACCTCCAGGGATCAAAGTGAATTAGTATAAGTCATATGCTGAAGAGATCCCATCAAGGTGATCGATGTATTTGTTATCCAAAACTGACACATATAAGGATTATTAAATATTTATATTGATATTGTTTGTTCCCTGGTGGCTTTGAATTCTATTGTTGAATGAATACTAGGTGCTGAGCTCTGTCTGAGAAACATCTTGCACACAATTTAATATTTAAAAAACTTTTTAAAGAATTTTTTTCAAAGGCCTTAGCTCCCATTAAACCTAGCTCCAGTATGTAATAGTATTGCTATTTGTAAGTTTTGTTTCGCTCTTGCACAGTGGTGCATAGTACTGAAGGCACTTTATAAATAAATAATAATGGGCTAGGTAGGAACCAATATCCAGGTACTAAAGTCCGAATTCTATGAGCAGAGTAGAAGTACTGGGGGTGTAAGGTTTTTTCATACTGAATCCAATAGATTTTCATACAGAATATATTGCTGTGCACACTTAATAGCCTGGTGAGCTTTGGAGGAGGAAAAAAAGACAGCAAAAACAGTGGCATATTTTAATGGGGTGAGTGGCGATGCCCCCATACCGCCTGGTGACAAGGAACAGGGAGTTCTGCGAGTGCAGCAGCACTTGATAAAGTATTAGACTTAAATCAGCACTGCCTGACACTCTGAACGTGACACTCCAGGTCATCAGTAGCGATTAGTGTGGAGCGGACACCTGGATGTTCGGGTTCGGCGGGTTCGGCCGGAATTCGGAAAAAAGTCCGGGAAGTCAATGGGGACCCTACTTTCGGCTTATGGAATACATGTAATACTATTGGCTTTCTATAAACCGAAATAGAGTCCCCATTCATAAGAATTTCTTATGAATGGGGACCCTTTTATTACATGTATTCCATAAGACGAAAGTCTATAAACCGAACGACATTCGGTAAAGTTCGGTACGACCAGTGCGATTCGGGTTCCCTCAACACTACTAGCGATGTGTTGCTCAGACCAGCACTGACTGAGGTCTAAGACAGTGGGAGAAGAGCACCGGATGTTGCCTGATGTGAAGCTCGGTGTAAATTGCAGTGAGGAAGAAAGGAGGATGGATGTTGATAGCAGGGTAGGACAACAAGGTAAGAGATGGTGGAGGCCTGGTTTACTGTTGAAGTGGGTGGGAAGGGGGAAGACAAGAGAAAGGGATTATATAATATGAAATTAAGTGCTATATACGGTATTTTTTTAGTATTAAATATCAACATAGCATTACACAATTTTTTGGGTACAATGGCAAGTCCATGTGAGTGCAATATTTGTGCAGTGTCAAGTTCATGTGTGTGCAGTGGCAAGTCCATGTGAGTGCAATATTGGTGCAGTGTCGAGTTTATGTGGGTGCAGTGTCAAGTCCATGTGAGTGCAATATTGGTGCAGTGTCAAGTTTATGTGGGTGTAGTGGCAAGTCCATATTAGGGCATTATTGGTCAAGTGCAATTTTTTTCAATACCATGTTTATTAAAAATGAAAAAAGTTTACATGTGAAGCAAAATTTACATTTTCCTTATAGGGTTTCCTCATATTGGTTTATGCCTGTTCTTTTTTTTTTTTACACTAGCTAAGTACCAAAGTTTGGAGGTTGACTTAAATTCAAGCAAATACTCTACCAAAGGAAGCTGCAAGACACCCCGTGTTTGTTTCTGTAGGCAAAAGTTGGTGCCCCAAAGCTCCCAAAAGTACACAGTCTGTGGCTAGTATTGCAGCTCTCTCAAAGGCAATACTTGATATTTATATCACTTTCTATGGGAAGATGACATTTTTATGGTGTCTAGTACATTTACTATAAGATTGCTGGATACTATCCAGTTGGGACAGTCTAGCACCCCTAGTGGTGAGGAGATATTAGTGAAACATTTCCAATGTCTCCTGTTATTTCCCCATTCTTCTGTTCTTTGTACCATTGTGCCAAAAAAAAAAAAAAAAACACTTGACAAAAGTTTAGGAACTTGAGGTATCATTTTAAAACATTTTATTAGCCAAGTGAAATATTTAAAGAGAAAGAATATATATACATTTTATTAAAAAATTATCCTATTCAGCTGGGAAAAAACCCCCAAAAATAGAAACATTTTTTCCCAAGATTTTCTTTCTTTTTTTCCCAGCCTTTGGTATGCCTATTTTAAATCTCTGCACTGATTATTGTCACCTTCTTAGATTTATTATTATGTTATTGTTATAAAGTAAATATCAATAAAGACATATTATCGTAATCGATCTCCTGCAGAAAACATGAATGAAAATGATAACTGGTCTCTGACCATTTGTTTAGTCTCCAAATGACCTTATATAATGTATCCTTTATGTGTGGTAACATGCTACATAGTAATCTAAAGAATGTAGAAACCACTTGACAAGACACAGAGTACATGACCACTTCCCATTCATTAAAAAAAAGTTAAAGCTATTTATGTCTTTAAGTATAAGACATAAATTAATGAAAGCATAAATATTTAAAGCCCCACAGGCCTAGTCATGGCCTAGTGATGCCATACTTATCTTCCACCAAAGGGAGGCCTAATCACTAAACAGTGAAAAACTTAGGCATTAATAGTTTTGTGGAAAACATAGCGTATGTGCTTGAATATAAGACGACCCTGATTATAAGACAACCCCCCCCCCCCCCCCCAAACTTTAAATATTGCTTTAGGAAAAAAATAAAAATGCATTTCTTGTCTTTATTTACTTTTATTTGCCAATCTGCCCCACAGACATAGCCAATGCATCCCCCCACGCCGCCACCTGCCCCCCCCCAGAAGTAGCCAATTCTGTATCACCCACACACAGCCATCTGCCCCCCAGATTTTTCCCCTGCTGCATCCCCCAACCAGACTTTGCCCCTGCTGCATCCCTCCCCCCCAAAACATAACACTCCCCCCAGACTTACCCCTCCAGATGCTGCCCCGTCTTCCTGGTGTCCAGTGGAGGCAGCCAGTGGATGCTTGCGCACATTGCGCAAACATCCTCTGATGCTGCCCGACACTTCCTGAGTGTCGGGCAGGACGACCTTCTCGATCAGCACTTCCGCCGGGACTTCTTTGATGGACCGCGGGAAGGTACCATGACCTCTCGTCTTGTGCCATTGAAGTCCCGACGGACGTGCTGGGCAGCAGCGGAGGATGTCTGCACATTGCTCTGAAAAAAAAACTTTTCTTCTATCCGAGCAAATACGGTACTCGTATTTCACTATCTTTCAGTTATTAATGACTGATTCTTGCAGTTTCATGTATAGACCTCAGAGTGTCCGAAAAGCCTCATGCTTGGAGAGTGGCTTCCATTTGGACAACGTCCATTATACATGCAATGGCAGGATAACTTTATACAAGTGCAGGAGTTCATTTTCACAATTTTCTGTTATTTAAAAGGACTATCTGCTGCCCAAAATGCATCTTCCAAATGTTAATGCATATTAATGCGCTTTCAAGGTATTTAAAAATGCATGTTTTACATTTTGTATTGTTTAAAATATAAAAAATTAGGAAATTCCAGCAGTTTGCAAGAACTGCCCACACTAGCTGAATAAAATCTAATTAATTTTCTTTTTTTTTTTTTGCTGCAGGAACCAATGGGAATAATTTCATTCAAATGATTGGAATATCCTGTTTCTCTAGTGATGTCATCAAACAATTTGTTGCACTGTTAAGAGATCCTACTGTGTACAAGAGCAAGGTCACTTGAAGGCCACCAATGCATTATTTTTTTAGCAGCACAGGAAGTAACTAAATTAAACACAACTTTATATCCTCAGTGTCTATATAATCAGTGCTACCGCACCTGCAGTAACAATGCAGAGTAATCACTAGGGGAGGACTTGAGTAAAATCTAAAAAATGTGATTGATGCAGAATGCCTGCATGAAATCACACTGGAAAAAAAGCCTGTGCACTTTACAAGCAGTAATCTTCATCTTGCACCAAAGTGAGTTTGGGGACTAGACTGTTCCTTGAAGCAGAGAACAGTTAAAACAGCCAGACTGCATCTCCAGAGACAGGGATATTCCCCAATATTGCTCATGGTGGTCATTTGTGATGGGCAATTTATTTATATTATTTTTTTTCGAACCTTCACAGGCCTTGCCATGGAGACCTTGCTATCCTGAGAGAGCATCTACAGACAGCAGGATGTATTCACATGGAGACCTTGCCTATCCCTGTCTATCCTGAGAGAGCATCCACAGACAGCAGAATGTATTCAAATGTTGAATTCTATGTATACCAATGTAATTATAATGACAAAAGATATGATGTTAAGCAAATTCTTTCTACCAGTTTTTAACAGCATGCGTTATGTTTTGTAACAGGCAAGGCCGGCATACAGAGGCCGAACTGTGGTGGGCAAAACGTCCGCCGTACTTCCGAACGGATGGGGAGATGTCTCTATTTCCATAGACCTACAGACACCTGTTGCCTGGCAACGGCATTTAAATCGATGGATAAAGGAAATGTGAACAAGAGGCTTAAACCAGAGAGAAAAGAGAACGTCACGTAAGCTGAAAGGAAAGCATCTGTCACCTGAATGTGAGTTATTCTTTAGGGGCCTGTAGTAGAATTATGTTCTTTTTTTTGCCCAATCCCCATGCTGACAGAGATGCCTAAAACATACCTTATTAAAACCGAGACAGTAACCACACACAAAAAAATGACACATATTGGCAGAATTTAAAGAAAACAAACAGATAATATATTTTGGAATGTCCTTCTTTAAAATTGAAAGAAATAGAGTAACAAAAATGCAGGAGGACATATATATACTTCTATACTATTTTCATGTATGGTATAATTGGGGCCAGAAGGGCTGTTTGTTTATTATTATTTTTTCATCTATTTTAATTTCAGTTTTCCAGTTTCAAGCTGGAGAATAAAATGCCCTAAATGTGTGTATTTTAGCCAATTTTGGGTGCTTTTTGGGGGATTTTGGCCCATATTGTGTAGGGCAAATACATAGGATTCACAGGACCAAAATCTCCAAACAAATATGGCCATAAATCAGCCCCAAATTGGCAAATATTGCAGAAAATCTGTGAAATATGATGATAATATCATCTATATCTGCTACTTTGACTGATCTGGCCCCCTTTGGGTAGAAGTTACTGCTGCAGATTGGCTTCTGACAGTAATGACATGCAGCCACGGGGTCTAGGTTATTTAAGACTAGACAAGAATCAAAAGTGACATCAGTAAGAATTGATAAAAAGACTGCTGTACTAACTATGGAAAAGGCATTACCATACAGTATACAGGTTTGGGTTCTTTAAATTTGGAATAAAGCCAAGAGTGGTACATGAGAAGCATTAGCTTGAAAGTGAGGTCATGCTAGGCTATAAAAGGAAGACCTCAAAAGGTGCCTGCCTTCTTTTGGACAATTTGCCCCAAGTGGCTTCCTTGAGGTTTCAAATCCGCAGCAGTGTATCTAGTTTGAGGCCAACAAGCCCCCATTGAAAAACTCTTCCCCAATCGGCCGCTGAGACCCCATAGCCGGTGTTCTGACATTTTAGAACACTGGCCGTGCAGTGGTGCAGGGTGGCCAAATCCTCACAACTCTATTTTTTTTTTTAACTCCATGCCTGTGAGCTGAATAATCTAAGTGACTTGTGCCACATAATATCCTGATGCTCAGTAACAATGAGGCTGCAGCATTAGCAGCAGGGGTGAGGGATCTGAGTGAAAATCTTTTGTGCTTTGGTAAGTCCTAAGTGTAAATCTGGGTTGTGGGGCAGGTCCTGAGTGCAAATTTAGGTGCTGGGGTTAGTCCTGGAAGTGCAGTCTGGGTGCTGGGTAAGTCCTGGATGCAATGTGGATGCAGAGAAAAGAAATAAAAACAATAAATACATTTTTTCAATAACATTTATATAACAGATGTAAAAAGTTGAATGTGATGTTGGTAAATTTCAATGGGGTGCATGGGATTAGTCAGGCCTAGGGAAGCACAAAACCAAAATACATCACTGGACATCAGTACAGGAGGCTGGTGTCAGAGGTACACCTTGTGTGACACTAGTGAAGTAGCTAAGTGCAGGATGCTCCATGTATTGTGGTTACCATGCCGGGGACGTTAAGTTGGTAGCCACCCAGCAAGATAAGTTTTACACCTATGTAAGTGCTGTTATGGACCGCATGTCATCATTTTTAAATTGAGTTCACCAGTTCAGGCAACCATACTGCAGATCAATTAATGTGGTTATATTTGTTAGCTTGTTCAGAATACAATAAAATTGTTTATTGTCGTGTCTTTATTATAGATAGATTAATGCCATTATAATCGAGCATGCCTCTGTGTCTTTATTATAGATAGATTAATGCCATTATAATCCAGCATGCCTCTGTGTCTTTATTATAGATAGATTAATGCCATTATAATCCAGCATGCCTCTGTGTCATTATTATAGATAGATTAATGCCATTATAATCCAGCATGCCTCTGTGTCTTTATTATAGATAGATTAATGCCATTATAATCCAGCATGCCTCTGTGTCTTTATTATAGATAGATTAATGCCATTATAATCCAGCATGCCTCTGTGTCTTTATTATAGATAGAGTAATGCCATTATAAACCAGCATGCCTCTGTGTCTTTATTATAGATAGATTAATGCCATTATAATCCAGCATGCCTCTGTGTCCTTATTATAGATAGATTAATGCCATTATAATCCAGCATGCCTCTGTGTCTTTATTATAGATAGATTAATGCCATTATAATCCAGCATGCCTCTGTGTCTTTATTATAGATAGATTAATGACATTATAATCCAGCATGCCTCTGTGTCTTTATTATAGATAGATTAATGACATTATAATCCAGCATGCCTCTGTGTCTTTATCACCTACCCAGTGATTACTCTGCATGTTTACTGCTGGTGCGGCAGCACTGATTCTATAGACACTGAGGATATAAAGTTTTGTTTAATTTAGTCACTTCCTGTGCTCCTCCAATTGATTGTATTGTGTGGACTCTGAGGGACCTTGCTCTTGTCCATAGTAGTATCTCTTAACAGTGCAAAACATTGTCTGATGACAGGAAATTCCATTCATTTAAATGGAATTATTCTCATTGGTTCCTGCAGCAAATATACAAAAAAGGATAAGATAAAAGGTAATTTCACAATTTCATCTAGCTGTAAGTATTTGTATTTTAAGCAATTTAAAATGTAAAACATGCATTTTAAAGTACTTTGAAAGCACATTAATATGCATTATTATTTGGAAGATGTATTTTGGGCACCAGACAGTCCATTTAACAATCCCAGTTCCTCTGAAAATGTTAAAAACTCTGGACCATGAACCAATCCACCAATCACAGCTCATTTTTAGTGGCACGCATGATAACAGTATTGCCGCTGCATTTTCTTCTGACAGCACCAGAAAAGATAAGATATAAAAACAAACTCAAAAAATTGCATAAACAGGCTATGTCGCTGCTCTGTATCAGCCTTTAAATGCTCTGTGGTGGGTGAAAGAAACAAATCAAGTAGCACTGAAGCTATACCTGCATTTCTTTATTTTCTTTTCCTTTTTGTTTGTTGAACTTGGTTAGTTCTTGCTGGGATGATAAAAGAATAAGAAAATGTTTAGGGCAGAATAAATCAATTGAACAGTGCATTGCCAATTTTTTATTTTGTTATATTTCACTTTATTATTACACGAAAAAATACATTTAATCCTTGTTTATTTATTATTTATTTATTTCCATGTTATGTCATATTCCTTTTTAAGGACATACAGGCACTCCAAAATAGGTGCATGGCATAAACCAACCCTTGCCTCCTTGAGTCACACCACCTGGTGGACCCACATTATTTTTACCTGCTCTACTGAGATACTGGGCTGTTTGAGGAGTTACAGCTAAACCTGACAAGTCTAGCTGTGGGTGCAGTGGGAGAAGCCAGGATTTGTGCCTCTAGTGTAGGAACAGACTGCCTACTCTGATACTCATACTCCAGTTGAGATCACACAACATCCAAATGCTTTGACTCAAACAGTTGTGTGTTAGAATACATAATGGCAGAGACAGAATTCTGTGAGCGCGCGCCACACCAATTTCTCACACTGGACCATCACTGACCCCTTTCTGAGCCAGACAAATTTTAACCAATTGAGAAGGGACCTTAACCCACCACTGATTTGGATTATTTTAGGGAGTTTGTAGAGGGGGTAGCACTCTGGGCTGGCATTAAGTTATTTCTATACCCAGTTGCAAAGGACCCTTGGATGGCCCTTGTCAACACATCTGAAACAAACACCATAATAATTTATTGTTCTGCATAGCTTGTTCACAAAAGTCAGTTTTTGGAAATCTTTATGGTGAGTACCTCACACTTAATCATGGTAAGGCCACCTTGACAGGGCATCTGCTGCCAGGAGCAGTAACAACATGGCACAACAATGTGCACATGTGTATTACAGCCACATGTAATCTTGGGGGTATACTAAAAAATCTCTGCTCTTTGGGGTGTACGGATAAAACTCTGTTCTTGGGGGTGTACTGATAAATCTCTGTTCTTGGGGGTGTACTGATAAATCTCTGTTCTTGGAGGTGTACTAATAAATCTCTGCTCTTGAGGGGTGCACTAAGTAATCCTTTTTCTTGGAGGTGTACTAATACATCTTTGTTCTTAGGGGTGTACTAATACATCTTTGTTCTTGGGGGTGTACTAATACATCTTTGTTCTTGGGGGTGCACTAATAAATCTTTGTTCTTGGGGGTGTACTAATACATCTTTGTTCTTGGGGGTGCACTAATAAATCTTTGTTCTTGGGGGTGTACTAATACATCTTTGTTCTTGGGGGTGCACTAATAAATCTTTGTTCTTGGGGGTGTACTAATACATCTTTGTTCTTGGGGGTTTACTAATAAATCTCTGTTTTTGGAGGCATACTAATAAATCCCTACTCTTGGGGGTGTACTAATAAATCTCTGTTCTGGGGGGGGGGTGTACTAATAAATCTTTGTTCTTGGGGGTTTACTAATAAATCTCTGTTCTTAGGGGCATACTAATAAATCCCTACTCTTGGAGGTGTACTAATAAATCTCTGCTCTTGAGGGGTGCACTAAGTAATCTTTTTTCTTGGAGGTGTACTAATACATCCTTGTTCTTGGGGGTTTACTAATACATCTTTGTTCTTGGGGGTGTACTAATACATCTCTGTTCTCTTGAAATGGAAAAAAAATGGCAATTTTAAGCACATTCTAAAACAAGTAATTTGCATAGTTTCTTCTTTTGAAGTAGATGTTCAACGCATCCCCTTTTTATAAATGTGCATTGTCCTCACAGACAATGTGTGTCAATGTAGAGACCTCCTTTTCTGTGTGTTTGAACACTGAAAATTGTATGCTTGTTTGTTTTAGACATGAGTGTATGTATATGTGTGCGTATATATATATATATTATTTTTTTATTAGTATTTATTTGTATATATACACATAATATATATATATATATTATTTTGTAATGTGTATTGTATGTGTGTATATACATTATAGCTTGTTCTCAGTTACTAGGCAATACTTCTTTGTCTGGAATTCAGGCATTCCCACAGTGCACTCAGGCCTGTCAAGTACCATTCATTTGGAACAAGCCTTTCCGATTGGAAGACAGTTTTAAGCATTTGCAGAATCAATGATCTCACAGACATGCTGATGTAAAGATCCATTGTCAGCTGTCAACATAAACAGCCTCCTCTATCACATTAGGCTGCAGTACATTGAGTGTTGATACAGTAACAAGATCAGTGCATGGTTAGTGAGTGACCTCACTGTAGTCAGAGAATGTCCAAGATGCTTGAAAGGACCAACACAGGAGTAGCTGTGCTCTGAATGGACTATTACAGACATGACTCTGAATGCAGTACCACATGGTGAAACGCGTTGGTACTAGTAGTACTGAAATGGAAGAAATGAATTCAGATGCTGGCAACACAAGCATCTTGTTTAACATAATACAGCACTGGTAAAATGTTCAGTTAAAGCACTGCAAAGTTGAGTCTGGTCCTTAGTGGTTAATAAAGAATGACTTGATATCAGCAGATCATTTGGTTATTATGAGATGGTGAAATAGTACGTAACCACTGAGCCAAGCCAGTAGGTCACCAATAGTCCGGTAACATAGTACCAATGTGCCCTGGATCCATTGCGTATTTCCAAGCTAGCTAAGGAGTCCACTCCTGACACTTTTCGTGGTCTTCCAAATATCAGGCATTTTTTTTTTCACCAGGGCTCTGTCCCTGGAGAGAATCATTGAACTCCTGAATAGCAGCTCACATTGTTTGATGTTTTGTCAGTCATAGCTCTTTACATCCCCGCTACAAAGGACCATTATTAACACCAACCATATTAAAACAGCATAAGCGGTAGCATGTAGCCCCCAGACAAGGTCGGGGAGGGGCAATCATGACAGGGTGCTGAGAGGATATGTCAGCCTATAGTGGGAATTAGTGGGAGGAGTTGGCAGTGTATAAAAGATAGGAACAGGAAGTTTGGGGGCCATTTTAGGAAAAGTTTTTCCCCATACCTGTTGTCCCACCCACCCTCCCTAATTTTATGGTTAATGAGCATTTATTTATTTATTATTTATTTATTTCCATGTCACAGCGTTGGCGGAAGCTTGCAGAGTATCCAGGAGGGTTAATGGAAGAATGGATTGGGGAGAGTCAATCGGGACTCTGGTGGGAGGTTTGAGAGGAAAGTGGTACCTCGAACCTCAGGTTTTGGGGGCATTGGTATATGCCCAGAACATGGACTTATTCGGCAGCCACCTGGATACTCTTGCAAGCTTGGTTGGTTTTCTGTTTATGGATTGTTTATGTTTATGTTTAGTCATTGTATAATATGGATATATATGTGGAATGTATATATAATGTAATGCAATGACTATTTAAATAAAGTGCTGTGGCCTTTGTTTTACCCCACATTTTGGTTTAAGTTTAGTTATTTCTAGGCAAATACATATGCCCAATTTAGAAGCTACCATGTCATGTCAATGTAACATTTCCTATGTGTCTAGGATTCGGATTCCCAAGGTTCAGCCCTAGGGGAAATCCATTCGATATAGCTAGCAGCGTCGCTGTGCCTACACGGTAGCCGTCCGATATTCACTCCCCAGGGACCAGCCGACATGGGGAGCCCATGCAGATCGCTACCAGAGCTTCGGCCTCCCAGGTTGGTCACACCCCCAGGCGGAAAACTTGCACTGACGTCTGATCTCGGGCACTCTCTGCCATCAACGTATAAAAATACTAAAGAAATGGAGGGAATGCAAGGGGGCTTTTTTTTAAAATTTCTAAAAGAAGCTGGGGAGACTGATAAAGGTTTATAAAGGCTACACCTTTTCATGCTGACCTTCCATATATTTTATAATTCAGGAAAACTGCAAGGAAGCATATTAATAGAGATCTGTACCAGAGAGAGCACAGACCTGCGATGAATCAGACATGTGAGTACATGGGAGGGACTGAACTTCTTCCCCTGGTCTCTGTAGTTTCTAGAAAGCACTGAACATCCATAAAATAACTGGCTCCCTGTATGTAAGTTGAACACAGATATATAGTGTACTTGAAAAGTGGATGTCGCTCTATGGCCATCCGAAATTAATTGTACAGCTAAAATCTGAATATCAGTGCTAGCATTTGACCTGTCTATTGTATAAATGTACTAGTATGAACAATGTTGATTTTTTTTTTCTAGTGAAAACGTACCAAAAAATATATATATATATATTTTTTTTTTTTTTTTTATGTAATTTTTACAATGTATATAATATTTATGGTGTAGAAAGAGGGTCCTGAAAAATGAAGCAACTAAATTGTTTATCACATGTAGAAAAGTGCATGCAAGAAAAACATAGGTACTGAAAACAAAATACAAAGCACTTCTATGAGAATTATTATTCCTTCTCCCATCACCATAGTCAGTTACCAAAAATAACGCTTTTAATATCTCTAATAATATAGTAACTGGATATGTTATCTCGAAGGTGGCCCTTGCTTATAGAAAGGTTTGACCAAAATGGATATGTTACTATGTAACTAATTAATGGCCGTTTAACTTCATGCTGTCTCCCTAGAAGACTACAGAGCCCCAGACACCGAAGAATGAAAATAGAGATGGAGGGATGGTGAATCCAAATAAAGCTGTAATTAGATTTTGTTTAATAGACATTATAGCTGTCAGGTGCCATGATATCTGTGTCTTAAATCACAGAAATAAACCTTAAAGGTGTGAGATGACCCAGTGTTTCATTTCAGAAGATCATTGAAGGCAGTCTTACCATATCAGCAAATTAAGCAGCAGCTTAGGGTTGATACATGCTTTGGAGACCCCCATCTGATTCTTCACACCTACCAGGTGGTGTGACTCAAGGAGGCAAGGGTTGGTTTATGCCATGTACCTGCTTTGGATTGCCTGTATGTCCTTAAAAAGGAATATGACTTCAAAGTATTTTTTTCATGTAATAATAAAGTAAAATATAAAAAATAAAACGTTTATTTCCAATGCACTGTTCAGTTTCCTCCCTTAAAGGGGATATCTGCTAAACACCCCCCATAAAAGGGCTTTCCGGGCAGCTCTGTCCATGAAAGAGTTCGTAACCTCTTCTTCCACCTTGCTAAGTGGGATATCAAGTGATTAAACAAAAAGGCAAGCAAGATGAATGTCATTAAACTGAATGGGATGCTTGTTTTAAATCAGACTAACTTTACTAAATGACTCTGTGATGAATTAGACATTCTGGTTCCAGAGCCATCCAATGAATGCCATAAAGCATATCCCTTTAAATAACATAAGTACGAGACATACAGCAGGCCAACTGGCCGCATATTAATGCTTTAGACTTTTCCATAAGAGACAGGTCAATTTCCTCTCCGTACTGAGATCATTAATATGCTTTTATTTATTTATTGTGAATATGAAAAATGGCTGGTTGGGCTTTCCGCCAGTAGAAGAGAGAGTGCCTCTTCTTCTGTGTATTCGCTTCCTGTAATGACTTTTTCAACACTTTGCGCGAGTGTGAGCGGAGGATCTCAAGGCTTAAATGATTTGATCCTTAAATGGGACTCTGTCGTCGAAGCTTTGTTTTATACGGCCAATGTAGAGAATACAGAATGATCTATCCATGGAGTTAGCCGGAATACAACTAAATCCCTAAATAAATAGAAAAAAATGGTTTTTAAGTGTGTCTCCTGTCCTTGATGCACAATATGCCAATTGTTCATGTCTCTGTTGAAGTTTGGGAATTTGCATACACAAGCCAAGAGTGATGTCATAAACACGAGACACCACACACAAATTCAAAATAAAAAATGTTCTCCTAATTTATGCGTTTGCTTGCAATCCTGCTAACACAAGGTACAGATTATTTTCCACTCTCTACATTCACAGTTAGGGTTGACACCTTTTCTTCAGAAAAATACCGGCCTTGCTACTGTCTCCATAGACTTAACATTGGCCTGATGCCAGTTTTTTACCGGCCTGCCAGTAAAATACCAGCCAGGTGGCAACCCTATTTACAGTATAAAAAAAGTTTAGCTGAGCCCATTTAACTCTTTATAGACGAGCATGGATGTACCATGAGCTTGTTCTATCCCATCTGCTATTGGATAAATGACCAGCATCACAGCGCAATAATGCAGAATCACGTTAATGATTTTTATTTTTTTGAGAAATAAATTCAACTTTAAATAATAATTGAAAATAAAATTTAATGAAGGTTTAGAAATGGCAGCTATTGTGTGCTGGTGTCAATGATTAGCATGACTTAGTCTTTTTTTAAATTTACTGGAGTAATGTATGAAAACGCCTGCACTTCAAAATGTCGGGAAACGAATAAGAAGACGCAATCACCGTTTGGTATGTATAATGGTGGTTGCACCTTTGTATAAGGCCGAACAGTTTGCAGTGGGGGAGAGAAGCACAGTGTTACATTGACTGCACCAGTGCAGTGAACACTGGCTCAACCAGGAAGTCGTTTGCCGGTGGATATGGTGCAAATTCCCCCCAAAAATTCAGTATTCTTCTTTATTTATAGGCCCACACGCAGAAAGTGACCCAAGTTGGATTATTAATAACCCCCACTGTTTTTTCATTTTATTATTCGTCATTATAATTTATAGTGCTTTATTACCTATTGTCACAGAGAACCCAGTGTTTCTTACAATGGCTGGGGGATTGGATTGCTAGTTCTGGGGACGACATAGGTGTTGGAAGAGATTTTTAAAGAGGTGGGTAAAAGATGAAATAGAAAGGATAAGACCAAAGCCTGAATTAGCATCTGGGATAAACAAGTGTCACCAAGTACCATGAACAGAGTAACCCGAAGACATGAAGACATGGCCTGGCCTGGAAATAAAAAGGTGCTTATCAAAAACTCAGAGAGCTTATTGTGGGGACTGTCTCAGACACAATTACCAACCCCAAATGTATTAATTATTATTTTCTCCGTATATTTGGGTGGAAGGTGAATGGAACGTTCATCTATCTCTACAAAAAGGAAGAAGTGCCCTACCCCTCTTTTCCCCAAACATATGCAGTGCCAACGTTGGATATCACTGATCTATAACATTGTGGGACAGACTCATTAAAAACGAGGGAGGTGAGGTGATATGAGCTTTTCTTCAATACTTTGCATTATGTTGGACCCATGCAGTTTTTCTAGGAGAGACTAACCAGGTTTTTTTTCCTGCAGTACATAGTGAAGCCAGTGAAGGCTATTCACTAAAAGGTGAGTTGTGGTGAGTTGAGGTGAGATGAACATTCCATCTCATCAGTTTAGCTAAACATTGTACAGGGACAAACTTGCTGAGTGTGCTAAGCAGGGGAAGCTCACTAGGTTTGTCCCTGCACAATGTATAGCTCAACTGGTGAGATGGAATATTCATCTCAACTCACCTTTTAGTGAATAGCCATCCATGAGATTAAATGTTCCTCTCCTCTCACCTAGCAACTTCCTTTAATGACTAAATACCTATGCCATTTCACTTTGAAATATAAAAACAGCACTAGATCAGATCAGCACTGCATATTTTGGCTGCAAACTTCTTTCAGACGTTAGAGGGTTAAGATGGAAGGCTATCAGTCTCTTCATGTATAAATGAGAGCAGAAGATCCATTTAAGCATTAAACTGGGACTCTTTAAGCAAAACATATTGTTACAACATATTGATTCCAACGCAGGCAAAGTGTTGAGTCTGTCACAAGAGGGAATGAATGATAAAACACATCTCTACCATTTCTCCCCTTATTCATTTACTCTTGCCCTGGTAGTCTCATAAAAAAAAATAAAAAAAAAACACATGAAGTCCAGTGTAATATAAACGCAGGGACCTGTAAAAAATAGATAATTACAGTAAAGAAAACACAAAACAATGAATGGACTCTTAACACACATAACAGCCAATCCGGGGGTTGGTTATTTTAACTGTTTGTGTGCCGTAGGACTTGGGAAAGCAGTTATTTGGCCACTTGGTTGTAATCCAATAATTAATGTAATGTTGTTTGGGGGAGGAACCTTTTATAAAGACATGGCAGACCTTCAGTGTGTACTGTAAGATAGAAACATTTATGTGTTTTATTACATAATTTTGACAATGTGCACCAGAGATCTTTTCACTCATGGATTTGTTTTATTTTAGCTACTTTAGCTACCACAGCTCTGAATTTAGATCACAAGCACTCCAAAACAAAAAGATTTCGGCACTTTATCTCTAACCCTTGGTGAGTTTTGGCAGGTGGGTGGTAAGTAAATGCTCAAACTAATTTTCTCCCATGAAAGTGGGATTCTAAACAAGTTTGTTGTGTCTTTGTCCATATTTGGACAAAGTTCCTTTGCTGACTGACACTACACCTGGTATTGTTTTAAAATATGATTTCAAAATGTTTTTATGTTGAATTTATTGTATTTTTTTTACTTTTGTTACTATTACTTTTGTTTGTTTTTTAGGCCATTATGACTAAGTGTGTAATCATTTTAGGTATACATGAATTGTGCAAACAGTATGCTAGTGCTTAGCATCACTTCCACTCTTAAGAGATATCAGTAGTGTGCCCACTTACCACAGCAACATAATTACACGTGCACATAACGCCAGAAGATCATGTCTGGACCACAATAGAGCAGTCCCGAATCAGTGGGATAATTGGGATTATGTACTTGTTACAAGTTTGACCAACATTGGTTTTTCAGCAAATAATCTCATTATTGGTAATGTAATAGCAAGCTTGTTATATAAACTTGAGTGTCATTGTGCTTTTTATTACATTGCCCTGACTGTTACTGACTACCACCTCCCAACCAGAGAACCCAGCCAAGCTCCTTAAATAAACACAAACCACATGTTAGTGGGTAAGGGCTTAGCCACAGCTTTATCAACATGTAACCAGCAAATTATCGCAACATTAATGACCCGCCAGCTGCAAAGTTATCAGTCTCAGATGGTTGACCCAACGATTGACAAGAGATTTAGTCTCCTGATGACGACATGGACTGCCAAGCCCAATAGGGCAGATTTCAAGGAATCTCATACCCAGCTTGTCCTAGAGACAAAAGAGGAAGACTTGCCAGTCTGCAATACATTTTGTAAGTTTACAACAATATAACAACTTATTATTACAACCAATAGGGACAGGTATTACATATACACGTAAAAGGTTAGCATGGGTCAACAGTCATGTTCCCAATCCTTAATAGTGCTGGGGGGTTCTTTGCTAGTGTTGTCATATGGCCTCTACTCCACTCTCGTGTAGTCCTACAGTGATGAATTGCCAATTAAACAGAAAACAAAGGGCAGGTCTCTAATAGACTCAGTATGGTGTAAAATGATCCCTCTATATTAGGGTTATGGTCACTGAATTTGGTGCTGTCAATCTTGCCAGTAGCATAGCACTGGAGCAATTTGTAAAGGATTTGCTGAAATTGAATCTTTTGACCTCCTTAGCTGACACCCGTACAATAGACACGTGCCTACTTTGCCTGAAGGAAAATCCCAGTCTATTCATCATCTGAACACAGCAGGATTCTGGGGGGATGAATGAGACACTGATTGATCCACATGTCATCATGAGGTCCTGAAAACCAGCACTGTTGAGGCCTGAGGATAGACATTGGGGATCTAAGAACTACAACACAGCGGCTCTGTTCACAGAGAGAATAACCTGCAGATAGGATTAATGGTCTCCCAAGACAGAGAAACATGGATAAGCAACTTCGGGAATTCTGATGTTTGGCTGTTGGAATCCTGATAGGCACTGCCAGGAACTGCAGATATTCCATGTTTTTGCACTGACCAGGATCAGTGGTGGAACTACCATATAAGCAAATTAGAAGAAAGACCACAGAGCATGATGGAAGGGATAGTAGTACATTTCTGAATTCACCATGAAAGGAGCACTGTTCAATATTGACACAGAGGGGGCTATTCACTAAAAGGTGAGTTGCAGATGAGTTGAGGTGAGATGATGTGAGATGGATATTGTCTCTCACCAATTTAACTATACATTGTGCAGGGACAAACCTGGTGAGCATCCCCTGCTAAGCAAACTCACCTGGTTTGTCCCTGCATAATGCATAACTAAATTTGTGAGATTAGATGTTACTGTCACCTCATCTCAACTTACCTGCAACTCATCTTTTGGTGAATAGCTCCCATAGGGGTCATGTACTAAACACATGCAGTGGGGAAAAAAATAGGTAAAACATGAATAAGGAGCAATTTGCGAATATTTGTAACACACTTTTTTTCCCAATATGCGCCTCTTCCGTTTATTTTTATGTAGTGTGCATTATTCCAGTTGCGCTAACATATTGGTATTATATTTGCGCGTGTTTTGAGAATATTTTGTGAAAAATAATTCTTATTTTGCGTGTGAAAATTACACCAGCTTTTTGCCAGTGCTAATAAAAAAGGTCGACAAAAATATTCGCATATAACTTGCCTGTTTTTATTCGGAATTATCCTCGGTTTTTATTCGCAATTTGCTCATCTTTACTATTTGAGTGTTAAATGTTTAGTACATTGCAAAAGGAGAAAAGTGCAAAAATAGTTTTGCACATAAAATATATTTGAGTTTTTATAGTACATGCCCTTCTTAGTGTCTTTGTAGAAAGTGTCAAATATCTTGAACTGGTACTTGTCTCGAGAGTAGAAATCTCATGTAGAAATAAATGTAGCAACTACTGTGATGTTTTTGGGAAAACCACATGGTATATTTATTAACTTCAGAAATAACCATGGACTGGTTTTGGCACTGGTTGCGCAAATTGAGTAGAAGGCTCAAGGCTCTCATTTGTTTAGAAGCAGAGACGTATCGTGCACCTGAGTGACAGGTGTACTGCCAGCCCGGAGCATGCCTGTCACTCAATGAATTCGGCAACAGAGTCACTCACTCTGTTGCCAATTCAACAAGCATGAAAACTATACGAAAATTCTAAAATTGTTGCCAAATTCAGAGCAGCGTCGGCTTTCGGATGTATTTCTTAAATACACATGTATTTCAAAAAATACACAGCGCGGGTGCTCGGTGTTAGGTGTGCGCTGCACACCTAACACCGAGCACCCGCGCTGTGTATTTTTTGAAATACATGTGTGAGGGAGTTTAAGCTTGTTTGGAATAGACAAATAGATATAACATAGAGTAAAGAAATAATTACGATAATTGGGTAGATGGGCCAAATGGTTCTTCTCTGTCGATACATTTTATGTTTCTATGTAAAATATTTTTTATCCAACCATATAGATTACATAAAATTGGTTTGGGTTCAGATCTTTTTATCATTCTGCCTAAAAAAAATTAGTTTGTAATTCTTCTATATATTTTAGCTCTGTTCTGGATAAACCAGTGCCCTAAAGTGTCAGGTATTTGCCCTCTCTCCATAACGTCTCCCCCATTAGTTAGGCACTATGGGGCTTCTAAACACTGGTGGATGCTCCATATGTGCTAGGTGTAGCGCACTGGTTTATCCAGAACAGAGCTAAAATATATAGAAGAATTACAAACTAATTTTTTTTAGGTAGAATGATAAAGAGATCTGAACCCAAACCAATTTTATGTAATCTATATGGTTGGATAAAAAATATTTTACATAGAAACATAAAAATGTATCGACAGATAAGAACCATTCGGCCCATCTACCCAATTATCGCAATCATTTCTTTAGTCTCTATGTTATATCTATTTGTCTATTCCAAACAAGCTTAAACTCCCTCACTATGTTAACCTCTACCACTTCCTCCGGAAGGCTATTCTGTGCATCCACTACCCTCTCAGTAAAATAATACTTCCTGAGAACCTTTGCCCCTCTAAATTAAGACTGTTGTGATCGTTTTTCTTCTTTTAAATATATGTATTGATTCCTTTTATCTATTTCAATGTTTCTATCATATCCTTCCTGTCTCCAGTAGCCTATACTGTATCGTAAACATGAGAATGAAAACGGTCATAGAAGTGGCCTTTAAAATAGCCGTAAGGTCAGCTAATAGCTTTCTTGTATCAATAGTGGATCAATGACAGGCGCTCATTTTCTCTTACCAGTAGGTGCTGCTTTGGCCTGTCCTCAGGATTACAGCTGTTTGTTCAGGGATTAATTCTCGTTTTAGCAGCACTGTAGTTACAGAGGAGGAGTATCCCTGCTCGGTTTTAATGATCTTCCGAGTCTTCCGTGAAGATTAATTCTGTGTTCGAAAGGATTATGGGCTTTGGAGATATTGTTGTTTAAGGAATGATGGATACAAGATACAGAGGGGTTTGTTAGAGTAGGATTAGGCAAGTAAGATTTAAACAAGAGAAATGGAGGGATAGGACAAAAAAAATATGGGCTCACTCCCTGCTGTACTCCTAATAGAGAAAAACTGCTGGGTCACTGCTCATCTTGGCCAGCAAGAGTTAATTGCCGATATTTCAAAAGATACACGCACGTTATAGTTAGCTAAGGCAGAAGCAGAAAACCTCCATGTAAATTCATCAGAGGAATTTCATTAATGTACAAGGATTATTAATTTGTATAATGCCAGGCCTCCCAAGTATTTTGATTTGCACGGAACAATCCCAATTTTGAGAGGCAATCCCACTGTCACTCAGAGCTCTACCCCTGTCCCAATTTTCAGGAGAGAGTTAGAGCTTGGTGGGGGCAGTAGGATTTAAGACCGCAAGCCTGGAGACTGGCTAGTGCGCATGCTAAGCATTATGGGTATATGCAGTAGGGACAGCATGCATGGTAGCTCTGTCACTCAATTTCATAAGTTCCGCCCCCCCAGCATTCTGATTTGCTGGGGGGAAAGAGTTGGGCGGTATGTAATACACTGGCACGAGATGTTGATATACAGCGCTATTTACAAACATTACATAGGAAGTATTCAAAAAGGCTTTAAGCATAGTTTATATAGAGAAAAAGGAATGATCTGTACTTTGTGTCACCAGAATTGCTGGCAAATGCATAGATTAACAGGAAAGTGTGTTTGAAATTGGTTTCCTGTTTGTGACATCACCTTGTGGCTTGGTATGCAAATTACACATTTCCTATTATTTGCATAGACTTGCAGTTTGTTTTGGGAGGTGGATTAATTGAATGTAGCACATATTTGTTTTTATTTGTAATAAAAATTTATAATAAAAACGTTCATTTTGCACAGATATGTGTCTTTAAAGAAATCATTATATTTCAAAATATCCCCATCAATACTAGGTTTTTCTAGAAGGTAAAAAAAAAAAACTATGGAATGTGCCCCAGAGAGAATCTCATGTCAAACATAGACACTCAGGGGCAAAATCAGGTGTCAGAACCATTGCTGTGTCTGGTATGAGCACGACTGATCTAATCCCAGTTAGGAGAAGTATAATGTAGCCCAGCTCACTTTGCATTCTGTTCAGCCAAATCAGCATCCCTGTGTGTCAAACCATGTAACCCTTTGAATACACTTTAATAAGAGAAGGGCTGCCTTAACCAATAGGTGATGTGGTCCACAATGAACAGGGGCTCACAGCCAAGGTCAGTTCCCTGTAACAGGAGAGCAAGATAGACCAAAAGATTGAATAAATAAAAAAAAATCTTCTATAAGGTGAGTGATAGTGGGAGAGGAGAGTGAATATGAGAAGGGGTAATAGTTTGTATTTCTTCTATAACTAGTTTTTTTTTTCTTAATTTGTGACTATGGGGGCTATTCACTAAAGGTGAGTTGAAGGTGAGATGAATATTTAATCTCCCCAGTTGTGTAGGGACAATCCCGTCGAGTGTGCTTAGCAGGGGAAACTCACTAGCCCTGCACCATGTATACTTAAAATGTTCAGAGGAGATGAATATATTCTGATAACTTATTGGTTTTACATTTTACTAAGACTTTTATGATTGTTATTCCCTTATAGTTCCATATATTTAGAAAATATTGTCCTGTAACATCTGTAACCAAACATACAAACCAATAAACAAAGTTTACATGCAACTCACTTGCATCTCACTTTTTAGTTAATAAACCCCTAAAATAAGAGGGTCCCACTACTGAAAACCTCTGTCTGGACAAACCAGGGCTTTAAAGTGACATTGCATCAGACATACACAAATTAAAACAGACATAACATCTTTACTTATAGTGGCCATTCATTTTATCTGTGGATCTATGTGTGCATTTCCCATAAATATATATACATCAGCTTTTAAAAATTGGAAGTATTGATCTATTGAACATCTGAATTCTTGCACTTAGTGTACATTTCTTAAACATATATTACTGTAATATGATTAAATCATTCAACCTGCCAACCGTTCAATGTTTTTTTTTTTCTTTCTCTCCCAACCATGTTCTGCAGCCAAAACACGGAAGGTAGAATTGAAGCCATTAAACGTTCTGCAGTCAGCTCGATAAAATGCTTACACAGTACCACCCAACAGTATGATGAAGCTGCACTTCCTATGCCAGACTCTATCAGCGATGCCTTTCAAGTTCTTCATTTATGATGCTTTATTTTAAAACACTACTTTTTTACTGTGTGTATTTTTCTTCCTGAGACTGTTCTTTTTTTTATCGTCTCTGGAGATGTCTTCTTGTATTTTGAAAGATTTTTTTTTTTTTTTTAAAGAATGTAAAAATGTGTGCCGTTTGCAATCATGAGATGTAATAAGATTGTCACTGTCCCCAGTATATCATGAGGTGCTTAAACATTTTTTAAAAAGCCCTCCCAGATTTCCTGTTTTTTAAATGTTCCATACGGAACGATTCTATTAAGGAAGGGATGGGTGCGCTTGGCTAGTAAAATTGTGATCTACCTGCCCAACTGCCCATAGATCTGAGCATCATTTTACTCCATGATCTGCAAGTAGATTGCTCTCCTACTTGCTCCTTCATTTTTAATTGGTTCATTGCAGTCTAAATCAATTACATCTCACATACTTTACTAGGCAATGGGCATGGACAAACTTAAACACACTCAGCCAGCTCGGCCCATTGTTCATGGACAAACCCGATGACTTCCTTCTGCAAGAAGAACTGAGCTGGCAATGGATAAGGCATTGTTTTAAAAAGTGCCAGAGAAGATCACCAAGTTTGGCCTTGGCACAATCTCATCCCACAGAAAGAAACATTACCCAACCTGTTGTTTCGGTCATTAAAACCAGGACCATCTTTAGTGTTTATGTGGCTTTGGGCACGACTCTGGTCATGGGCCCCCTATGTTCCCTGGTCATGCCCCTTTCCAGTACTACCTATCCCATCCCTATAGCGCCTTCCACGCCCCATTGCCTGCCCATTTATCCCAACACATACTCAGTACATAGAGTAGTGACGGCTCAATCACTATGATGCTAAGCAAAATTTTAATTCTACTATAGCAGGGATGCTGGAATATCTCAAGGTCGTGCAATCATGCCCCCAAAACCTTTAGGTTGGACAATCCTGATTTTCCAATGTTTGGGACATGAATAAATACTGCACATGCTCAGAGGTGTGCATATAAACAGTATCAAGATTAGTTTGAGCAATAGCACCATGCTTGGTAGCAATGACACGCTGCCTCCCAAGCCACGCCTCCCTTCATTGCTATAGGTCAGCGTTGGAGGGTATGTGCTCAACGTCACATGGCCACACACATTTTTAGCCCCACCCCTGCTGTGTGCCGGTACAACCCACCACAGTATGCATCATGCAATAGACCTTCTGTTTGATATTCCGTTGTTAAAGACATTTTGGGGCCCCTTTCAGAAAAGAATGTCTGTATAATGATATTTAGGTGGCCCCACATAAATATCCCACCAGTTACCCCTGTTGTCTAGGGTACTGCTAATTTCTAGGAGGCTCACAATAAAATGAAGGCCTCTTTTCTTACTGCTTGTCACAGCATACCACTTGCACCCAGAGCAAGACAGCAGTGGAATTTCACAAATCTCCGAAATGCAGCTACTCAGTATACCTGAATTCAGATCCTCATCTGTGTTTCATTCAGCTTGAAAACAGAAACATCGAAGGCATTCAAACCAGAACATGGATTTTCAGCTGAAAAATTTGCACCGATCAGCCTCGGGTACAATTCGGATTCGGGGACGAAATCTACATTTTGGCCATTTCAGTTCTCCTATTCTGAGATGAAGAATTCAACTTTAAAGCCCTCTAAAAACTACACTACATAACATTTTAATAAACTTGGCTACCCAATATGTGGCAATCACTCTTGAACACTGAATTCAGGTAATATAGACAAAGTTTGCCTATTTAATTTTCAATAGTATATTTACATTAACCTAATCATTTTAAATTTTATTTTATATTATTTTAGGTTCATTTACTTTATTTTTGTGTACTTATTTAATGTGTCATGTTTTTTTTTTTACTGATTTGTTTAAACTGACTTTTCTGGGATGACCAATAGAAGTCTATGGGGAGAACCAAGGCTACCATTTTGTTTCAGTGCATTTTGGCTGATCACAATGCCGGGAGGTATTGGCATCTAATGAGTTATACGAACGTATTTGAAGGCACAATTAAGAAAAAAGTGACAGGCGCTAAGTGAAAAAATGAATCAATCTATAGATAGAGTGCAGCAAACACTAGTGCATTCCCTCTACAAAGCACATAAAAATAAAAAAAAATGTGTAGTTAAGTGTTGCGCAAAAAAGATATATATAAAATACTTAACAGTGATAGGTGTAGCAATCCAATTGGAGACACATATGAAAAGAAAACAAAAAAACAACAATGTCTAGAAATGACCAAAAAATGTAGTAATAGTGAATATCTCCCCCTTTGGAAATATACTCACACTATACAGAGCCCAAAGCACCGGCTCTGGGTGTGTCAGGCAGATGAACTATGATTCCCACAATCCCCCAAATCTTATCTGGGATCTTGAAAATGCTCGTACATCAAGGGGTCACGGTGGTATAAATGAGAAAAGCAGACAGAGGAATATAATGTAATAAATCAAGTGTACAAAAGCTTTAATAGCCCCCCGGAATGTAGAAGCTTACATGTAGAATAATAAAAAAACAGTATCCAATAAAAGGCAGCATCCAATAAAAAGTAAATAAGAACAAACAGGGAGCAGATTCACCCGGCTGGTCCGTTGAGCAGAGTTCCCGATAGTGCTGCTGTATGTAGGAGCCGACTTTCGGTTATGCTAGACAGACGCCATTGTAGTCCGTCGGGTGAAAACCGCTTCCTGGTATCAAATCTCGCTGGGGACGTCACAAATCTCATGACGCAGAGTGTGAGTATATTTCCAAAGGGGAGATATTCACTATTACTACATTTTTTGGTCATTTCTACACATTGTTGTTTTTTTGTTTTCTTTTCATATGTGTCTCCAATTGGATTGCTACACCTATCACTGTTTTTTATATATATCTTTTTTGCGCAACACTTTACTACACGTATTTGAAGGCACAACAGGGCTACTTGGGTAGCTTGACATTCGGGTTCTGATGTGCCCCCAATGTGCCTTGCATCCACCCACCATTAGGGTGGCACCATTTTGGGGGTAATTATCGGCATATATTCAAATCTTGAATATTACAAGAGGATGCCACATCCAACCTGTTGATCCATAAACTAGTTGACAATAACCCTTATTATTTGGGAATTTAATGTTACAGCTAGCTCCCTCCCGGGATCACACTAAGATTAAATTGATATTACCCCTTTGCTAAAGCCTGACATTTCTAGGATTATCTCTGAGCTTAAACGGATGTGTTATTATAAAATAATATGAAATATAGCTTCTGGATGCCAGAAAGTAAAAGGAACCAATTCTTGTTCAGTTCTCCTCCTCTAAGCTAGCTACAAGCAGCCAAGGACCCTGCTCAGAAGAAAAGAAACACAATCATTTGAAAATGCTTAGAATGGTTTTAATGCTAGTTATTTCATATCATGTATTCATAGCCGCTATTTTTTTCAATTACTTTCAAAGCGATTGTCCTTTTTTCATACATATTAAAGTGATTTATTGTAAATGATAAAATGAAGAGTTCCTTCACCTGATAAAAAAAAAAAAAGTTATTCTTGCAGTTTTGTTTAAACAATGTCAGGCCATTTTTTTTTTATCAATATTAGTGTGATTTACTAATTTGTTTGGTGAGAGTTTATTTCTTTATTCTACAGCTCTCTCCCATTAAGGGGGCAGTAGGAGTAAAATAAAACTAACTGTCCTGCCTAATCATTAAATACACAAATCAGCCATAACATTATGACCACCTGCCTAATATTGTGTAGGTAGCTCTTTTGCCACCAAAACAGTCCTGACTCATCAAGGCATGGACTCCACTAGACCTCTGAAGGTGTGCTGTGGTATCTGGCACCAAGACATTAGCAGCATGTGCTGGACAAACGGTCCTGTAACTTGCGTGGTGAGGCCTCCATGGATTGGGCTTGTTTGTCCAGGACATACCACAAATGCTCGATTGCATTGAAATCAACCCTTTAAAATTGTTGTGTTCCTCAAACCATTCCTGAACCATTTTTGCTTTGTGGCAGGGCACATTATCCTACTGAAAAAGGCCAATGCCATCAGGGAATACTGTTTCCAACAATGCTTAGGTAGGTGGTACATGTCAAAGTAACATCCACATGAATGGCAGGACCCAACGTTTCCCAGCAAAACATTACCCAAAGCATCACAATGCCTCAGCCGGCATCCTGGTGCCATGTGTTCTCAGGTAAGCGATGCACACGCACCTGGCCATCCACCTGATGTAAAATAAAATGTGAGTGATCAGACCAGGCCACCTTCTTCCATTACTCCGTGGACTAGTTCTGATGCTTACGTGCCCACTGTAGGTGCTTTTGGCAGTGGACAGGAGTCAGCATGAGCACCTTGTCTGCAGCTACGCAGCCCCATATGCAACAAACTGTGATGATTTGTGTGTTTTAACACCTTTAATTCAGAACCAGCATTAACTTTTTCAGCAATTTGAGCTACAGTAGCTCATCTGCTGGATTGGACCACACAGGCCAGCCTTCGCGTCCCACGTGCATCATTGAACCTTGGCCGCCCATGACTCCAGTTGTCCTTCCTTGGACCACTGTTGATAGGTACTGACCACTGCAGACTGGTCATACCTTGTCATACCATAAGAGCTGCAGTTTGGGAGATGCCCTTTATGAGATGAATCTAGCCATCACAAATTAGCTCTTGTCAAAGTCGCTCAGATCCTTACGCATGCTCATTTTTCCAGCTTCTAACACATCAACGTTGAGAAACAAATATGCATTTGATACCTAATATATCCCACCCACTGACAGGTGCCATGATACCGAGAATATCAGTGTTATTCACTTCATCTGTCAGTGGTCATAATGTTATGGCTGATCGATGTATTTTGTTATTAAAGGTTTTGTAATAAAAAATGATCAGGAAAGGATAAAGCATTGCTCCCAGTCTGGAAACTACTCCACCCAAAATATCTGAGTCAACTTTGATTCATATATCACAGGGCTAATATATGGTTTATACTCTAGGGACAAATCTTCATCCACCTTGGATCAGATGAAGGAAGATCTGACCCATGTGACCCAAAATTCTAAACAACATGTCCGCTCCCAGTTAGAGTTATTTGGAGCAAAGAGGGTTTAATAACATACCGCGTGGCATGCACAATGTGGTCCTGAATCCCACTGTACTGCCCAGCTCTACCTCTGTCCCTGAAAGGCACTATGTCAGGACAGTGGGACAGACCCTGTAAATAGAGCCCATACCACACTAAGCAAAACAGTTGGGGTTATGCAACAAGGTACTTTATTTGTACTCTGTGTAATCTTTAAATTCTTGGAGAATTAATACTGCACATGCACAGAGGTTTGCACATTAACTCTGACACCCCCCTCCCGGGAAATGCCCCCTCCAGCATCTGCATAGCTAAGGGGGCATGATGGGAAGTACGTGGTATCGGTAAGACAATAAGGTTTAAAATGCAGGGAGAGGTTATACTTCGAAGAAAACTGGAAGGCAGGACTGACCTCAAAAATAGGTTGTAGGTTAGAGGATCTCCACCACAGACAAGACACTGTGGATATGGTAAAAATATTTAAACATACAAAGACAATTAACACCTTACTGAGTGAGAGTACATCTACAAGTAAGAAAGTTACCATGAAGAGAGGACAATATACATTTTTTAAATTAAAATATCAAAGGTTTAAAAGTAACTTCATCACCAAGTGATCTTGATTCATTATTTCCATGTCAATTTGAAAGCAAACCAGCTAGTACTGAAATAACCAAAAGACTTTCCCCAGCACACAGATTGCACCAAAAAGTCTTGCCCATCACCTAGATGCACAGCCAGCATGAAGGGTACCCTATACAGGATATCAGCATGAAAGAGAGACAAACATTAAAAAAGAGAAGCAAAACATAGTAGTTTAATATTCCAGAAATGTTTTTGCATATCTGTGTACAAAGTAAATGTATTTCTGCTTTAGCAAAGTAGGGGTTAATTTAAACATACACACACAAGAATATAAATACATGTGTGTGTGTGTGTGTGTGTGTATGTGTATGTGTATATATATGTATATATATATATATATATAAATAGAGAGAGTTTTTTAATATGAAACATTTTGTTTGTACAATACTGTGAATTGTCTGCTCTGTGGACATCTACTGGTAAAGAAGATATTTAAGTTGCCATCGTATAGCTGACTTACGATAGCTGAAATGTTAACTAAAATGTATCACCTAATAATAAAGAACAAATGAATATTTGTACTGGAGCTGATGCTACTTTCGCAGCAATGATTACCCAGTCTACTGACCCACAGTGACCCAAGGATGTAATGTATTTTCATCAACCCTGGAGAGACAAAAAACACATGATCGCCTTGGTGTCACATATGAGAAGTGGCTATTTTAGTTAAACAGGACCGGGGGGATTGGATAAAATCACAGATCCTAAATAACACGCACACACACACACACGCACACACACACACGTACCCCTAGGGCAGCAGGGGTGTGAGGCAGAATGTCCACTTAGACAAATGAGCGTCTCCCCTCCTCCCTCTCTAGCTGTCAAGGACTGCCCTTTTTCGCCTACTGACAGTAATTTAAAATTCTTTTGGCTGCCTTGACAAGACTTCCCACTAGAAGACAAATAGCTAATGGCTGCATCTGCCACTTTAAAGATATTACACAACTAAAGAGAAACCTCGGCTAATCCATCACTTTTCTATCCAAATGAAAGAAGGGGGAGGAGGGCTTTAATAATAAACACACAAAAATACATGTGCGGTGTATTGAGATTTTAGGATATGTAATAAGAAATTTTTTTTTTTGCCAATGGTATTTTTAACTCCTTCATTGACACATAGATTTGAACATTTGTCATTTAAAAAAAAAAAATTGCTTCAATTAGGAGATTGTGTATACTTTGAAGATACAGTTATAGGAACATGTTTCATTCTAACATCAGACAATGCTTGCAGAACCCTGGGGGGGTTAAGTATTATAGGATTATTTCATATTTTAAACATAAAGGACATATGTCCACCATATAGAGACATTAATGGAACACCTGAAAGTGTGCAGCACTTATCCTTTTCATGACATGGTAGCTTCTATCATTGGGGATATGTATTTGCCTAGAAAAACCTAAAACTTAAAACCAGACTGTGGGGTAAAACAATGGCCACAGCACTTTATTTAAATAGTCATTGCATTACAATCATATATATACATTCCACATATATATCCATATTATACAATGACTAAACATAAACATAAACAATCCATATACAGAAAACCAACCAAGCTTGCAAGAGTATCCAGGTGGCTGCCGAATAAGTCCATGTTCTGGGCATATCCCAATGCCCCCAATCCCTGAGGTTCGAGGCACCACTTTCCCCTCGAACCTCCCACCAGAGTCCCGATTGACTTTCCCCAATCCATTCTTCCATTAACCCTCCTGGATACCCTGCAAGCTTCCGCCAACGCTGTGACATGAAGATAAATAAATAAATAAAGGCTCATTAACCATAAAAACTTAGGGAGGGTGGGTGGGACAACAGGTATGGGGAAAAACATTTCCTAAAATGGCCCCCAAACTTCCTGTTCCTTAGCTTTTATACACTCCCAACTCCTCCCACTAATTCCCACTATAGGCTGACATATCCCCTCAGCACCCTGTCATGATTGCCCCTCCCCGACCTTGTCTGGGGGCTACATGGTGCAAGGTACGATGGTGCAAATCCTGGGAGGAGGGGTTTTGTTAATCTCTACAGAGGAACAAGCCTCATTCAGCCAAGGCTGAGAATTTGAGGTCGATCAAAGATTTTGATTGAGAGTTGTCCATGCAGAAAATGCCATAAGGATATCTTGGATGGTGCAGCGTGGCCAACTCAAAATAGTCCCGCTCTACACATCTAAAGCTGTATATGGTCACTCCAGGGAATCAAATAATAGGAACAACCTATCATTCATCCACATAACAGTACCTATTATTCATCCACATAACAGTACCTATTATTCATCCACATAGCTGTGCTTTGCTAATCTGAGAAGTTGACTCTTTCATTTACTACACCATGGATGTAAGGGGTGAGTTTGAAAAGGAAGATTTTCTTATGCCTGATATTTTGGCCTGATTTTTGTAATTTGTATTTTCAGTTTACCTACATATCGTTCTTGCCCCCTAATAACCCAAGAAATGCTTTATGGAAAACAATTGCAAATTATTCTTAATATTTGTAAAATAGCGTAGTATTAGAAATATTCACAGAGACTGGAAAATTAGCATGCCTGCAGTGATAATGCCCACTCGTGAGCATCTCAAAGACGTTTTAGCGTGTGTCTCATTACAAAGAAAAGATGTCAATAGCACAGCATTATCCCTGGAAGTACCATGTCCCACGCACAAGCACATGGGCTTTGAGCCAAGAGAGAGGCCGTCCAAAAAACCCTTGAGGACCTCATTTGGCCACAAACCGCTGGTTGGACCATTAATGCTATAGCATGTAAGACAAGTCCCACCCACAAAAGTGACATAGATCCAATATGCCAGATCATTTTGCAACTTTACACCTGCATACTCATCGGGGAGGTCTGGCTCTAGGCCGCTGGAACTCTCATTCAAAGGAAACTTACTTGAAATTTAAGGTCTGGACCATGTTTGTGGTTGGGACCCGTCTGCTATGCTCTCAAGTTTACATTATCCCATTGGGCAGGCCTTGTCCATTGTGAATGTACCTTACACTTATATCTTAATCATACAACGTGCTATTCTGAACATTCACTATCTCCTTTATTCTTATTTTGTACTGATAAAGCTTATTTATTGCCTAGAACATGCGAGCAAGAACAATTCATAGTAATATGTTTATTGTCTGCTGTCTCAAATGGCTCTTTAGTAATATTGTGCTAAAGGGTACAGTACCAAACAGTATTATCTTTATAATCATCATTTTAATTATCTCTTAGAATTATCATAGCATTGGAAATTGTGTTTAAAAATGCTCTGTTTTTCTTTTGATCATACACTGCAGGAAAATACAGTCTTCATTTACAAAACCAAACATATATTATATTCTCTCTGTGATTACATAATGGCCATATCTTGGTGATTGAGGAAAAACATTTTCTAAACTGTGTAGCAGAGAAAGGACTAATTATAAATTCTATCGATCGGCTGCTGAATTACACACATGCACAGTATATACAGCCATATATAATAAATGGGTACCTTACATGACAAAAGGAGAAAAAAATGTTTGATGTTTGATGAATGTGAATGTAGACAATAAAATGTGATGGAAAATGATCTATACATTGTGTTAGCAAAATTTAAAGCAAATGCAAGAAGTAAGAGAAATGTATGTTTTCAGTGTACCTGTGGTGTCTCTTTGATTACATAACCTTGTGGCTTGCTATGCAAATGACACCTTTCCCACTGAAAAGTGGTTCATTTGCATATCAAGCCACAGGTAATGTGCTAAACAGGAGACACCCCAGGCATGTTTAAAACATTTATTTCTACTTTTTTCATGCCTTTGACTACAATTTTGCTAACACATTTTGCTAAAGTATAGTTTAGTCCCGAGACTCCAGGGCTGTCTTTGTAATTTTGTTTCTCCCCCACTCACGCTGAACATTCCTCCTTCCGGGACATGGTCCCAGAAACAGAGGTTTAAGCTCTCACGGGGGCACTTTAAGAGGTGGCATGCCACCCTCACTGCCTCTACTATGTTTGTTTGTTTGTTTGTTAAATATGCTGCTCCTGGTGTGAGAGAGAGAGAGAGAGAGAGAGATGGAGGGTGTGTGTAAGAGAAAGACAGAGTGTTTGTTTGTTCAAGAGAGATGGAGTGTGTGTGTGTGTGTGTGTGAGAGAGAGAGAGAGAGAGAGATGCAGTGTGTGTGTGTAAGAGAGAAAGAGACATAGTGTGTGTGAGAGAGACAGAGTGTGTGTGAGAGAGAGAACTAATGTGTGTGTGTGTGTGTGTGTGTGTGTGTGTGTGTGTGAGAGAGAGAGAGAGAGAGATGCAGTGTGTGTGTGTGTGTGAGAGAGAAAGAGACATAGTGTGTGTGAGAGAGAGAGAGTGTGTGTGAGAGAGAGAACTAATGTGTGTGTGTGTGTGTGTGTGTGTGTGTGTGTGTGTGTGTGTGTGAAAAAGAGATGGAGTGTGTGTGTGAGAGAGAGAAAGAGAGAGAGAGAGATGGAGGAGTGTGTGTGTGTGAGAGAAAGAGAGACGGAGTGTGTGTTTGAGAAAGAGAGAGAGACGAAGTGTGTGTGTGAGAGAGAGACAGAGTGTGTGTGTATATGTGAGAGAGATGGAATGTCTGTGTATGTGTGAGAGAGATGGTGTGTTTCTCTATGTGTGAGAGAGCCAATCTACCATGTGCTCTAGCCCCAGATCACTTGGAGACCTAGCAACAGCCCTGGTTAACAGAGTCCCTTTAATGAAGGCAAACAAAGGTACACATGTCAAGAGCTGGTCTTACCACTTAGAGCCACAGTTCCATCATGGCAGCATCCCCTCTTCCATGTGTGGCAGGCTTAATGGAGCATTCATATCCTGTGGTCCTAGAGCCCCTCATCCTGTGCACACCTTGACATTTACATGTGCATGGCCCAATTTTTAGGATATGTCTCCAAACCTCGGGAGGTATGTGTTACCCTACTTCAGGGGGACCAGGAAATCAGACCTGGCACCCAGGTATCACAAGCCCTGAGTGGTGACCTCGTCGCTGAGATTTTTTTTTTTCTCATTAATCCAGTGGTGCGCAAGGGAGCAGTGTGTGTGCACCGGCTGCACAGACTTCCTGCTCTGCACCGCGCTTTAGTGACGAACACCGGGTGTGCTCAGCAGGGCTGGAAGGAAAGCTGATCTGTGCCACAGTGACTGTGTGTGTATATTTATGTAAATGACTGTATGTGTGTGTGTGTATGTATGTGACTGACTGTGCGTGTGTGTATATATATATGTACTTACTGTATGTGTGTGTGTTTGTGACTAAATGTGTGTGTGTATATATGTGACTGATTGTGTGTGTGTGTGTGTATATATGAGACTTTATGTGTGTGTGTGTGTGTGTGTGTGTGTGTGTGTGTGTGTGTGTATATATGGAACTTTATGTGTGTGTATATGGTACTGACTGTGTTTGTGTGTATGTATATGGGACTGACTGTGTGTGTGTGTGTATTTAGGACTGACTGTGTGTATGTGTGTATATTTGTGACTGACTGTGTGTGTGTGTGTTTATATATATGTATGTGACTGACTGTATGTGTTTGTGTGTGTATATTTATGTGACTGACTTTGTGTGTGTGTGTGTGTGTGTGTGTACATATATATATATATGACACTGTATGTGTGTGTACATATATATATATGTGACTGACTGTATGGGTGTGTATATGTGACTGACAGCATGTGTGTGTGTATGTGACTGACTGTATGTGTGTGTGTGTATATATGTGACTGACTGTATGTGTGTGTGTGTGTGTGTGTGTGTGTGTATGTGACTGACTGCATGTGACTGACTGCACTGACTGTGTACATATATATATGTGACTGACTGTATGTGTGTGTATATGTGACTGACAGCATGTGTGTGTGTGTGTGACTGACTGTATGTGTGTGTATATGTGTGACTGACTTTATGTGTGTGTGTATATATGTGATTGACTGTATTTGTGTGTATATATATATGCTCATGTCATGTGCTTGACAAAGGGCAGCAGTTCTGCCCGAAACGTTGCAGTTTCAACAATAAAGAGTTTTTTGGAGTATTGAAGTTTAAAGTCTCGTGAGTGTGTTCATCAGCATTGGATTTTTGTATATGAGACAGACCAGCACCCGGGCATCAGATTTGATTAACTGCAGAAGTGGAGTGCTTATACACGTTGGGTAAGTGTATATATATATATATAATTGATTGTGTGTGTCTGTCTTGACTGACTGTGTGTGTAAGACAGTGTGTCTCTCTGTGACACACTGTGACATATCAGAGGTAGATGTAATAATCCGGGTATATGTAAAAAAAGAATAATATGGAAATAATGTGCAGTATTGGCAGTAAGTGGTACCGATGAATATTTCCCCCTTTGGAGATATACTCACAATATGTAGAGCCTAAATAACTGGCTCTGGGTATATTAGGCGATGGACTCTAAGTCCTATAATCCCCAATAGTAAGGTGCTCGTTCATCAAGGGGGCAGGTGGATCCTTTCTTCTTGAATGAAGAGGAGACAAGGCAGCAAGTACGATCCTGGCAGATCCTTCGGAAATCCTGCCCCCCGACTCCGACCACACAGAGAGGGAGTCGGGGCAGGATTTCCGAAGGATCTGCCAGCATCGTACTGGCTGCCTTGTCTCCTCTTCATTCTAGAAGAAAGGATCCACTTGCCTCGTCTTCCAGCCCAGCAACGTTTCCACGGCAATGGAATTTGGAACAGCCTTTATATCTCGAGATCTCCCGTCTGGACGTCACTGCTCTGAAAAAGCCCCTATAGAGTGAAACACGTTGCTTTCTAGTTGTTGGTAGTCTTCAGCAATATTCTCTGGTTTTCTTTCTTTCAAAACCTTCACTTGTTTTATGACTTTGAACCTTTGCTGCCTGTCAGTTACCCCCTCACCTTCATTGTGCAACAAAACGGCAATATTGTGACAGGGACATGCATGCAGAGATCCAACCAAGGTCCCTGACGAAACCGTGCAAGACCTTGCTTACACCACTCATGATGTCGCAGAGAACGGCGCTCACCTTGAGCATCCATTCCATCTATCTTGTAAGACTAAGGCCACTTAAAGTGGTCTCTTCTAACAGTGGTCCCTGCAGCGAGATCTGCAGTGCAACTTATCATGGTAGGGGGGGCGGGGGTTGCGATGAGCTGATGAGAACAGGAACATCATCCATCCTCAAGGGATGGAATCCTGTGACATTCTTGATACATCATTTCTCTTTGTTGGTAATCTTTGTTGATAATCCAACTGTAGCATCTCCACTGCCTCCCCCAACCTCATCACAGACCTTCAATGTATTAAACTAGCCACTTTCTTCAACAGAAATAATACGACTCTTTCATCATGAGCTAAGGAGGCGGAAAAATAAGCCCTAAAAGAAAAGCTTTCTCAAAATAAGCCGGTTCGGAATTCATAATTTCATGCAGAAAGGTCTGACTTTTACTGCACAAAAAGGAAACTTACAATAGGATTTGTTATATCAAATGCTAATTACAAACCGTGTATATAAAAAGCACAAAACAAAATGTCATTTTCATTGGACCTCGTGTATTCGGAGATCTGCCGAATATATTGGTTTATATCTAGGTGATTCAGTTGGCTAAACTTTGTTTAGAGTGTGAATGTAGGAAATAAACAAATTGCATTGTGCTAGCAAAAGTGTATTGATTAAATGAAAATGGGGTAGATTCAATGGACCCCGTTTTTTGCCGCACCCAGGACATTCATTTAGATTACGGCACCATAGCCAATTATCGGGGGGCCGCAAAAATACCAAGCGTTACAGCAGAGGTACTGCGCTGAGGGAATAACTGCGTGTTGGAAAAAAACACCAGTATACCCTATTTTCTAGTTAAAATTATGCAACACCCCCCCCCCTAGTGGAAAAATATTTTGCCACTAGTGACCGTGGGTCAGTGCCATGCTCGCGGTTACTCAAATAAAATAATTATGGCCCCGATGGATAGTGCAATGCCAGTGGTGCCAATATAAATAAATATTGGCCCCAAAGCCACAGGCTAATGAAGGCTTGTGGCCCATTGCAAGTGTAATGTGGGTGCTGGGGCATGTCCTGGGAGTGCAAGGTGGCGCTATGGCAAGGGATGTTGGGGCAATAAGGAAAGGAGCGCCAAAAAAATGGAGTGGGGTAGTGGGGGGCCCAGACCATTTGTTCTGTAAGGAGCCCCACAATTTCTGATGTACCTCAAGCATTAGCACATAAAGAAATCTATATATGATATGCTATGTTCCGCTGTGTTTAAGATACTTTTAATAAGCTACATTTCCAGTTTAATTTCCTGACCTTCTCCTTGTGTGTGGCTATTAAAGTTCTTACTTTATAAATCTTTGTACTTTTTTTTTATTTTTTTAGCTGGTGAATCAAACTGTTTAAAATTCCCATTGCATCAAAATACTCACAGTAGAGAGAAATTAGATCATTAAAAAAATTTTAAAAGCTTGCTGATCTGTTTAACCCCTTAATGATTTATGGTTTTCGGAAAAAAGAACAATGCACACAAATTCGGATCACATCAGTACCCAAATTTTGAGCTACCCAAGTAGTCCCAATGTGCCCCTCAATATGTCACAATTCGGACATCAAAGCCGATCCCAAGCAGATATTTTGCAATACTAAAATCAGCCAAAATGCACCTGAAATCTGCAATGTAGCAAATCTTTATGTGCAAAGGGGTTCAAAAATGCTAAAACAACATATGGAAAGTTTTTATTCTTTATGTACATTTTTTTCAGTGTTTGAAAAAATTCATATGTGGTTTATATTTTGGTTACTGGCTTTGCCGTTGGAGAATATCCTTTAGAAGGATAACATGTTTATTCCCATCTGTACTGCTTGATTTCTACTACAGATAATTCACACACTATTCTAGATCACTATAACAATCTGGTTTATGTGAGGGTTTTTTTTTAAGATCATTCAAATCTGTAAAATGTGTAGATCTAACGTGAAAAATATGACACATAAAGTTGTGTTAATTCAAGTTAGTACAGGCCTGGTCAGGCAGCAAAGCAGCTAAGAAATAAATAACAATTACAGCAAGCTATGAGCATATCATAAGCTATATGCATTCCTCCCTTCATGTAGGCTTTTGGGAAAAAATAGGCCTTATTTCAGGCCCGCATTACTCTAATGTGGCTCCCTCATGAAGCAGATGCCGCTCGGCTTCACAGGGTGGGAGCGGACCTTCACCTCTTTGGTCCACACCCTCTCAGAATCCTGCCATTTCAGCCGTGCAGAGGGCTGGTGAGGGGAGATCTTCTGATCTCCACAACCAGTGCCTCTACCAGCAAACATTTTTTATATGGTGCCCCTTGGAGTCTTGCTCGCACATGTACACACCCCAGTTGCCGGGCCTGGCCACATTTGGCCAGCAGGCCATATGTTGGATTCTCTCTCTAGACAGTGCCCATTCCATTCTCTCTTCTACAATACCTGGAATAAAAATATCGGCCTAATGCAAACTAAACAGTGAGTTGCTGCGCCTGAGCATAGTACGCTCAGCCTCAGAATGAAACAAGTAGAACTTCTCCTATTCACAGTCCCTCAGACCTTTGGTCCTATTGCCATAACACAACTTGAGCAAGCATTGATAGGTAACTGTGCGATAGAGCTGCAGCCTAAACAACTCAATCACCTCTAAACTAAGAAAAGCTGCCATAAATACTCTGCTAGGTCTAATTTCCTCTTTTACGGTTCTCTTCTGTTGACTCTTCTTTGTCCATTCGCCTCTTGACAAGTGGATATACAGTGAGAAATCAATAACAAGAGACATGAAGACGGGGAGGGGGGGGGGACATATTCTGACATTAATCTCCTCTTTAATCCATCTGAGGTGGAAGAATACAAGGGGTTTTTTTTCTTCACACATTCTGGTCAGGGCTGTAAATGAATCCGTAAATAAAGATTGCTAATGAACTGGCACCTTGCACTGAGACTGTATATTAGTAGAACACAGGGCAAAGTGTACATGACAAGAACCATTGATGCGCTAATTCAGGGGTAGGCAAACTGCGGCTCTCCAGCTGTTCCAAGACTACATCTCCCATAATGCTCTTTCAGCTAAGAGGCTGGCGGATGAGTATGGGAGATGTAGTCTTGGAACAGCTGGAGAGCCGCAGTTTGCCTACCCCTGCGCTAGTTCATGCCCCCTAAGAGGCTTGAACCCCCTCATTTTTTGTTTTCCTCTATTGCCTTTCTTGGAACCGAGATGTACTTATTAATGGGTTGTTCCACAAACATATTATTTATTTATTTTTTTTATATTTATTTTTATTTATATTTTTATAAATAGGGTTGACAACTTTTTCTTCAAAAAGGTTTCTTGACATTGGTGCTAAGCCAAAAATTATACTGACCAGTAAGGGAAAACTAAAACACGTCTCTAATTCTTTCTCTCTTTTTTTTTTTTGTGGATAAAGTTGAGAAAAGTTACAAGAAAAACAAAAACCTTACTTAATTTCTTCAATCAGCTGCCGGAAGAATAATCAGAGAGACCTGCAGTAGACGAAAAACAAGTCTGATAGATTGATTCTCATTAGTCCTTGAAATAAAAAAAAAAAACAAAGTCTAGATCATGAACTCTAAAGAGTGTTTTCTTCAGGTTTAGTAGGGCTGTTGTTTGGAACTTTATTCTGTTTGATGAATTATTACACAGTTTTGAATGAGTGGCTTAGATAGAATTAAATGTCTCAGCATATAGTTGAAGTGCAATGGCACCACTATCCATAAAAGGCAAGTGAACGCTGGGCAGCTCAGGAACTGATGCAACAAAGTAGCAAAAATCATTTATTATAACAATAAAATAGTATCCATCCGACGGTACAGGCACATACACAAACGGTCAAAAGATCAAAGATCACCTGACGCTTTTCGTACCTATTCGCCACTTAATTGCTTCATTTGGAAACTACAGTAAATGTCCACTATGCTGCTGCCTACCCCTGCTGTCTGCTCTTTTCTAATATGGCAAACAGATGAAGCCATGCTTAGTGACCATGATCTTCTTTCTTATTTGTAACTTTTTGTGCCAATTAAACAAGTTAGCAGAGACTGAAAATCAGATGAAAAAAAAATGGCTTTACTTAGGCAGTATGTTTAGGACTGCCACATCTAGCATACATTTTCTTCTTCCTATACAACCTAGATTATGCTGGATTTTTCTGTTATTTGGCTATACTACCTATTGAGAAAAAAAATAATATAAAATCATCATTTGTAATGCTAAAAATCCACCCTGAGGCATGCAAGTGCACTGTAGAAGATGCCAACCTGAGATGGTTAGCATATACAGATGTAATAGTCCGCGACTGGCAAATTTCTGAGTTAAAATACCTTAAGCAAGCTTCATCGAATCACACGGGCATCAGGGTGTCCTTGAAACAAGAAGTAACCTATAAGAAAGAAAAATCATGGATGCCAAGCAGTGATGTATCTTGGTTTTGTGCTTCCCTAGGCAAACAAAATGCAGGCACCCCCCCCCACCCCACCCACGTTGCACACCTACCTCATGCCCCATCACCCACGTTGCACAGCCACGACATGCCCCATCACCCACATTGCACACACACTAAATGCCCCATCACCCCCATTACATGCCACCATCACCCTAATTTCATGCCCCCACCACGTCCATTATATGCCCCAATCACCCTGATTAACTGGAAGGAGCTAAAGCTTGCTGAATGGTGGGGGAGGGAGCGAATATGTTTCAAGCACCAGAAGTGTGCTTTAACACCCTCTGGCAAAGTGCCGCCCTCTGGCAAAGTGCCGCCCTAGGCGAGTGGCTTGTTTGCCTTGTGGAAGATACACTAATGATGCCAAATACAGCTACATCTGGATATTCAATGCATGCTAGCGTGAACAGGTTCCTAAAATAGACTTCCCTCCATTCCTCCAAAAAGAAGTGTCCCCTTTTGATACTGGGAGGAAAAAAATAGTGTAAAATAATATTACATAAAGGCAGAATAGAATCTCCGTATACAGTAAGGAACAGAGTAGAAGCCAATGGTTTTGTGATGGAAGTTATAACAGAGTGTCTGTGTTCTTTGTGGAATATTGCAGAACACTGGGCTTATTCTTTGAAGATCACAAATGATGTGTCAGAAGCATCATTCCCCTCTACATTGGGTCACCACAATTACATTAACACCAGCAGTTTCCATTCCCTAGTGGGAAATTACAGGAGTGTGTTTCAATAACTTGTTATCTAGGTGGGAATTGCCTCACTTTCTGCAAAAGAAGTAAATCCGTTGCAGACTATTGAAAGTTGCACAAATTGTTATAGTTTTACGTGTAATGGTTTCATACAGCTATAACTGGCTGATGAGGGACTACCTTCCATTATAACTTTTAATTAGACAAAAATGTCTGATTGATTAAAAAGAGACCATTCATCTCCGGAGCATTGATTCCGAAGCTATTCACAATGTTTAAGGCCAATGACATTGGACTGTGGTTGTGGGAGGGGCATTGGATATATAAGCCAACGCCTCTCTCCCACAACTGTCGCTACGTGTCCCTCATTTCCCTCCCATGATTCCCCCCCTTTTCTCTCTGATTCTTATCTATCCTTTCTTTTATTTATTTAAATTCATTCACGGGTGGCCCTCTTCTAGGCCTACCTGGTACGTCGGTTTTGGCACACCTCTAACCGAATATACCTTATTTCTATATACTACCACTACTCGCCTTTTCCTAACACTGCCCCTACCACAATTGTTTTGGAAGTCCAAACTATTAACCTGACATGTTGCTCTGTGGGCCTTTTTACTGTGAGGGGTCTGTGACACCGAGCACACCTCCTGCCGGGGAGGAGATGGCCATCTCCTGTTCCGCAATTGGATGTGTGCCAAGTGATTGACACTCACACACACCAGTTACAGAGATGGATTCCTTTTCAAGGACTTGGAGTAAACCATTCAAACTACACTTTTAATTAAGCAAAACCAGCCTTCTGCTTCTTTAAAAGACAAAAAAATATTGTGGCAAACCTAGCCACTTTAGGTCATATTGCAGAACATTTAAAGGTTGTCTGAAATCGCTGTGTTAACCTGGTGTAAAAATGTATTCGTGTTAATGTCAAAGTTATATATTGTTATGTTAAAACCCGGTTCTGCTGTACGGAGGGATAATCCACTTAACAGGATTATCTAGTGGGAGTGCCCCTCCCGTACAGCAGTGCATGGTGGGAGAAATGTCCTATATTTTCAGTTTCCCATGTAGTCCACTACTGTATAGCCCCTGTAAGGGGATTAAGGAAACCCCTTGCATGGGGAATTGCATAAATGCTGGAGTTGTGAATAAACTTCTCAGTTGACTCCCAGAACTGTGTTTCGTCCGGTTACTGGGCGATTTGGGATATTGCCTTACTTTCCAGCGCTTTACTTGGATTACCTTATTTGACCAGCGGAGATATTGGGATTTAATATTGCAGCTCCGCTACAAATATGTTAAGCCTTTTAACATCCTTCATTTAATACACATATAATAGATATATATATATATATAAAACATATGGCTCAGGTTTATTTAATATGTGTATAACATATATGGCTGGTTTTATAATATTTATATAACAAATATTCTATAAAACCAGCTATCTATCTATCTATCTATCTATCTATCTATCTATCTATCTATCTATCTATATACATATATATATACATATTTATATATATATATATATATATATATATATATATATATATATATATATATGGTTTTATATCATATTTGTTACAATTTTACAGTTACATACATACACACAGTCAGACTTACACACATACATACACACAGTCAGATTTACAGTTACATACATACACACAGTCAGACTTACATTTACATACAAAAACACAGTCAGACTTACACTTACATATACACACACAGTCAGACTTACACTTACATACAAAAACACAGTCAGACTTACACTTACATACATACCCACAGATTTTTTTTTGTTTGTCCCCCTCCCTGCACAGTTACCTCACATTGCACGGAGGGGGGTTAATGCAGCTTCGGTTTTCCTCTGAGCGCCAGAATGTCACGGACATCCGGTGCTCTAGGAGGCTCAGAGCGCGAGGGGGCGGAGCTTTCACCCCCTCACACGAGACCAGCGGAGGTGCGGCTACCGGTGACAATGTCACACGGGCCGCATCTCTCTCCGGAGGTTCAGATTGCATAGTACAGGTTTTAATATATCAGTGTCGCAGAGGTCGACAAGGCAGCCGGGCGGCTGGTGTGACGGGCCCGGTCGCAGCTGCGACCCCTGTGATAATGATAGTTCCGCCACTGAGCATAACAGTCAAAGTGCAAGGTCCCAGTGGGGTGCCTGGCCAAAGAGGCACCCAGGATCACAGCGGTCACATTGTGGTAGGGAGTGGTTCTATATATTAACCACTTGCAAGCGCTTTTGGAAATGAGCTTTCTGTCTGGTAATGTCAGCTTCCAGTGGGAAAGGAAATGGATTTTAAAATAACATCACAGCACTATAAAATTATATAAACCAAAGGCCTTTCTAAATAAAACACAAATAACAGCCTGTCATTTTAAAAAGATTTGGGGGGGAAAAGTTGAATTATTCTTTTAAGATGTTCTCTTATGTTCTCCCCCAATGCTTCTTCCTCTCCCTCGCCACTCTTGGTTAGTTATGTCACTTCTAGTTGGTTGGGACTTCAAATCACTCACAGGAACTCACAGGTCCTTTATTAAATGAGCTTCCTGTCAGCTTCAAGTGTGAAAGAAAAAATAGATTATAAAATAACAACATAGCACTATAAAATAATTAATGTTAATAAAAGATATTTCTAAATAAAACACAAATAATAGCTGATCATTATAAAAAATAAAATATATACAAGTGGGAGGAAAAGCTGGGCTAGCCTTTGAACATTTTCTCTTATATTGTATGAATTTTTTTTTTCACCTCAGCCTGTTCGTTATTAGAAAATGCATTGTATGGCATATAATGCTTTTGTGTGAGTAAGCAACGACGCCCTGTGTAACTCTACAGACTACGCTCCGTACGAGCCAGCCACGCTGGTATGCATGAAGAAGATATTGTTTGAAAATGGATTATTGCCTCTTAGCTGATCCCTGTCTTCTCAGCATTGTTACAACGTCTCCTGTCTTGTCACTACATCCTGAGCTGTCACTATTTCTCTTCTCCTGTCATTGTGTGCTATTTTCTTCTACTTTACTGTGTATGTCATGACGCTGATAGATATGAAGCATATTTATTTTGATTTAATCTCTTTAGGACTCTTGACCTGCCACTGTTCATGGCCCTAAAGGAATGGACAGACTCCCCCTCTCCCTAATTAGCATGGGTTTTCTATGGAACATGCAGGGGGAAAAAGAAACAAAGATTTTTATTTTATTTTTCTAGACATTTCTCATGCACGTAGTCATTTGTTATGTTGTGAGTGATTTAACAATAGGTATGATAGCAGAAAGCCAGTTGCATAGTTGTCCCATAGTTGCAAACATCGGCTATGTTTCCAGGGCCTCGTATTTGTTCCGCATGGTGCAGAAAGACCATGCAAAGTGCAGCCCAGCAGTATGTAAAATGGATATTAGCACAGGCAGAATCCAATTAATTAATCATGGTAGGTCCTATGAGATCTCCACCCTGATTAATTAATTGGATTTTTGTTTTTGTGGGAATGGCTAAAGATGTAGGTACTCTGCCGTATGTACTCTGCTTATCAGCATTTGGATTAAAGTGTCTAATTATGACTGCATTGGACCCAAGCCACACGTCACAATCATTCGCTACTATTGCTAGTGCCACCTACTGGAAAGAAGCGTACAGTACAAGGGAAAGACAGTGATGTAGTGACTATGCTATGTATTTAGGTAAATAGTGTGAACTAGACAAGGCTTGGGAGATCAGGCATTAACTAGTAAGCTTTGATTGCAGAGTTACACAATCTACTTCACAGTGCTTTTAGCACCACTGGATAGGCTATAATTAATTAACTCTTTGGTTGCAATAGAGATGACCAGTTATTAAACATTTTACACAGGGATTTGCAAAGATTACCCCATTGCATGCTGTAAGGTAATGCAAACCAGACACTGGGCTTTAATATTTTGAGTATCAGGGAGATATTAACCCATACATCCCCACCATCAGCAGTGTATTTTCCACAAGGCAAACAAGGCACTCGCCTAGGGCAGCACTTTGCCAGAGGGTGTTAAAGCACACCTCTGGTGCTTCAAACGTTTTAATTCTTTCCCCCACTGTTTAGCAAGCATTTGTTCCTTCCAATTAATCAGAGTGATTTGGGCATGTAATGGACGTGGTGGGGGTATGAAATGAGGGTGATGGTGGCATGTAATGCGGGTGATGGGGCATTTAGTGTGTATGCAATGTGGATGATGGGGACATGTAATGTGTGTGCAATTTGGGTGATGGGGCATGTAATGGGGTGATGGGGCACGTTGCACGTTGAGTGGGGGGGCACTCGAATATTGTCTGCCTAGGGAAGCACAAAACCAAGATAAACCACTGCCCACCATGCCCAGAACCCAAAGAGGGGTATATTGGCAAAAATATTGTCAACAGGGAGAAATTATTACAATCCTCAATCTCATCACTACTGGCTGGCCGCAATGTAAAGCTATAGTCAAATTTAACAAGCATAGTAAATAAAAAAACCCTCTTAAAACCTACAAATACATACATTGAATAATTGTGGTCCTGTAGCTTGGCCAACAGCTGATTGCGCTCATCCAACACAGCATGGTATCCTACCTCCCAACATGCCATACTGGTGATGCAGGATGCTGGGAATGTGGCTTGGAAAGCAGAGTGTCCATGCTACTTCATCCTGGCCACTAGTGATTACAATCAGGACTGCATAAAGTTGCCAAGATGCCTTTATAGACTTAACATTGGCTTTGAGGCATTTTTTAACCATCCTTTGTTCTTAAGAGTTCTTAAGGTCTGCAGGATATGGAGCTTATGAGGTAGACTTGGTTGAGTGTACAAAAAAACATACTAAATCAATACCTGCAATTAAAATGGTTCACCCTCCTTGTTGCAAATACTGTATATTTTTTCTCACCAAAAGATACAGGACAAAAAAAAAAACTCAATTATTTCATATATCTGTTTGTGCAATTGGTATTCCGAATACTAACTATGTATTAAGTGCCAGAGGGCTGAGAAAAATGAACGCTTGTTTTAACCCTCTCAACCCACTGAGTATCAAGGTGCTCTTGAAGGATTGTTAACCCTTTGAAAACTGTTAGCCAGTAGAAAAACATGTTTTTAAAAGTTACAGGAGTGAGCATTCATTTCTTAACTGTGCACGAGGGGTTAAACATGGAAACTATGGCAATAATAATAATAATTGAAGAATAAAACTGGAAGATAATCAGACTGTAGAATTGAATAACATGGGAATGCAGCACATATTGCAGGGACAGATGGATATTGTGGGTGAATGAATAAAGAGAAATAGGCTGATACTTTATGTTTTACATGAAGTGACTCAGCTCTCATTGAAAGAAACAGAGTTGGAATAAACCACTTAGGAGAAGCGGTCGTACATGAGACTTAGCAGCGGCTGCATTTCCTAACGCACTCTGTATACTGAGAGCAAGGCAGCTATATGAACACAAGCCGTGAAATCCATTCTCCACACAGCTTTAGGATGTTCACCCTTGTGCCGGATTACAAGACACAAAGCTCAGATATTCCCTGGTACTGAGCAGGGGATGGGGCACACACACATAAAAGTCAGACATAACACAGCTATTATTCAGATGCAAACTTCCAAAACGGGAATTTTGATGGCCCCTATTCAAGCACTAAATCACAGTTTAAAGAGGACTCGGTCACCTAAACCTTGAGAATTAGAAATGATCTATACCTTGTGTTTGTAAAATTGCAAGAAAATTCCTTAATAATAAATATTGTGTTCTGAATGTGTCTCCTATTGATGATATCACCAAATATGCAAGTTACAGTGATGTCATAAACAGAAAGCACAAAGGTGGCATTTAAAACATTTTTTCTCAATCTATTAAGCATAATATATTTTTTATTTTCTAGAGGCAGGGCAGACAATAAGTGGGGTTCCTTTCCATTTATACCCACCAAGTGCCGGGATCTAAATACCCCTATCTTGTATCCGCAGTTCTGAGTTCTACATTCAATGTGAAGACAGCAATCTTACTTCTATGGGTCGTACTGTAATTATGTAGAATTCTGAGGTTTGTTCACGTATGGAATATCTACTATAAAAAAAAAAAAGTCTGCACCTTGTAAGTATATAATTTTACACAAGAACCAGGATCCTCATGTATGTTTAAGTGTGTCTTATTTGTTACCTACTATTTGTAGAACCTCTTCACAACTTACTTGGTGTGTTAATGACAGTGGAGGCGATCAATAATCGCCTCCATTGATCAGTCGGTGTTGCCATGATGCCTCCATGATGAGGAGCAATCGCGTTTGACATACGAGAACGGTGCCTTTCCAATATGCTGCTTCCCTATTGTGGTGGGAAAGAGGTTTCGAAAGTGGTTAATCGCACTTCTGCCATTCTGTTGTAGTTGCTTGAAAAAGTGTTTTTTTCCCATCCTATTTTATGATTTTTTTATATAGGGAATTATATGATATTATGAAATTAAAAGAAAGCCCTTCTTATAGCGATAATAACAACGCATCATATGTGTGAGTACATTAAACAAGAAAGAGGAAAATTACAGCTAAACACAAACACCACAGAAGTCTAAACAGCCACGTTCTCTAAGGGGTTAAATATATATTGATCAGCACTGAAAAATATGATGGCATCCATTCTGCTGGGGTAAAGGCACCAGAAAACCCCTCCACCTTAAAATATAGTAAGTCAGTAGAGCATCACTGAACATATCTAAATATCCAAGTAGGCAGACCTACTTTTACCACAGAAAGTGGTTCACTTCAGAGATAGACCCCTCAAGCACATGCACATTGTTCAAGACAGCCTTGCAAGCAAAGCCCAGTTTAGAGGTGCATACCTGCCACCATCCTAGGACAGCAGAGCATAATGTGGGCAGGTTGCCTGGATCTCACTTCTTCTATTAGACATATATCGTTTATACTCAATGCTGTCTATCTACAGTACAAAGCCAGGAGAGCCACATATTTGACAGGAACTCTTAGCAGCCAATCCTGGATGTTCATCTCGGTTTTTAACATACAAAACTTCACACAGATACACACACACATGATGTATACACACACGGACAAACATCTTGCTTGTCCTATGGCTCGGGTACATCATACAAAGACATATGGTGCAGTGCTTGAATGTCAGCCAGCTGCAAGGTCCAAAGCTAGACATGCTGGAATCGTTTGCTTTGCAAAACAGAGCATGTTGAAAATGCTGATTCCCAGGTGAAGGGGGGGGGGAGTGTGTAAATATGTTAAATTTAGCCCTCAGAAATTGCCAACGCTGAAATATTAGAGGACTTACAATAACAAACAAAAGTACAATTGCCATTGTAATCTAGCATGGCCACGGGATGCCAGCAGTGATTTTTCCAAGAGAAAGAGAGAGAGTGTGAATGTATATACGTGTGATGAATGGCCGAATAGAGTAGTAATTTGTATTGTTGATTGAGTAGATTCCCTTGGAAGGCACAAAAGTGGCTGGCAATCATCGTTATAATGAACAATCAAGTATATCAATGATGTCTTGAACAGAAAAAAAAAAAAAAACAATATAACCATTTTCAACAATTTACGTCACTTGTATGTATGCAGAGGGGATAGATGCCCGATTCCTGAGACATACCATAACCCCACATTCCCCCATAACCATACCAGCCCATGTTCCCCCCAATAATGGACACGAGACTTGTGATGGTACAACAAGGCCACAGCACTTCTTTATTAAACACATATCAGGCTGTATAAACCACCCCCATCCTTTAATACTTATATGTATAAAACAGAATACAGCCTGACAAATTGACTAAGCCCTTGCCAGTAAAACCATTTTCCACTTCCACCCATATATTTATATATGGCCACCTTTTTCCAACCAAATCCAGAATCCAGAAGCTCGCCTCCCCTCCTCGTCCCTTGAGATGCCATAACTCCATCTGGCCCATCTCTCCCACAATGCTTACCACTAGCCGACTCACTTAGCTCAGTGGGCACGTCAACTACAAACAACTTCCATGTTGCTTTTAAGGTTAAGGGGAGGACCCGAGCACCATTCTCCTTGTAATAACTCCAACTCCATTTTCCAAAACATATCCCCTACTGGCAAGGACAGCCAACCCCCGCCTGCTGCGACAAAAGAAAGTTAATACATAGAAAACACATAAACATAGGGAGGGAGGGTGGGAAAATTGCTACCAGGTGCGTTTACAGATTAAAATGGCTGCTGGGGAGAGAGGCTCCAGGGCTTTTATCAACTCCCCCTTGAAGCCCCTCCCCCAGCCCCCGTCAGTCATCTCTTGCCTCCCCCTCGCCCATACATGTCCTGTACAATTAATTTGCATAATTTCCCAGGGTTCTTGTATGTATGCAGAGGGGATAGATGCCCGATTCCTGAGACATACCATAACCCCACATTCCCCCATAACCATACCAGCCCATGTTCCCCCCAATAATGGACACGAGACTTGTGATGGTACAACAAGGCCACAGCACTTCTTTATTAAACACATATCAGGCTGTATAAACCACCACCATCCTTTAATACTTATATGTATAAAACAGAATACAGCCTGACAAATTGACTAAGCCCTTGCCAGTAAAACCATTTTCCACTTCCACCCATATATTTATATATGGCCACCTTTTTCCAACCAAATCCAGAATCCAGAAGCTCGCCTCCCCTCCTCGTCCCTTGAGATGCCATAACTCCATCTGGCCCATCTCTCCCACAATGCTTACCACTAGCCGACTCACTTAGCTCAGTGGGCACGTCAACTACAAACAACTTCCATGTTGCTTTTAAGGTTAAGGGGAGGACCCGAGCACCATTCTCCTTGTAATAACTCCAACTCCATTTTCCAAAACATATCCCCTACTGGCAAGGACAGCCAACCCCCGCCACAGACCCGCTCGTTTAACACCTTAAATCAGCGGGGACCACCCACCACCACCGCCATGGCCTGTTCCAAACCATCCTGCAACGCCAAGTTAAACAGATCAAGGCCCACCTCAGTTAAGTGAACTCCATCACTCCTGAAATACCGAGCCGCATCGGACTCAAAAACCCTATGGCGTATAGTCACGCCCCCCACACTCAACACAAAACGAGACACTCGTTTATTCAATTTCACCCGGCTCCGTTCCAGCGCCCTCTGATTGAGCGCACACCTCCAATAATTACGTGGTACCACCTCTGACCACACCAGCGACACACCAGGAAAGAGCACCAGCAGCCTCGCCAGGTCCCTTTTTATGGTATCCCCCAGGGTCCACACAGGGACCGAACCCAGATCATTGCCCCCCAGATGAATAAGTAAAATATCAGGGGGCCCCAACCGCCGAGACAACTGAACCACCTCGGGTAACAAGCGTACCCACCGCATACCCCGGAACCCGAACCACCGAACGTCCGCCACGGCTCCCGGAAAGCCCAGGCACTCTCCCCCAGGTCGCACGGCAGCCCGACTCCGTGCCCAGAATATGTACGAGTGGCCTATAAGCCACACCCTCCTAGGCGCAACATCTGTGAATTTAAAGCAGAGGAAACTGAGATCAGACCAGCCGGACGGACATAAGATAGAAACCTGCGGGATTCCCACCGCCCAATCTGCCTGATAGCCCGCTCAGCATAACCCAGCCTTGCGGCCTCAGACGCAGCGCCAATCCTGAACGAGTGACCCCCGAACTCCCGGCTTGGAAGGCCCAGGGCCTCGACTGCCATCCGGAAGACCCTGATAAACTGGAATCTAGACAAAGGAGTCGCATCAGCGTGCACCAGCAATGAATTGGAACCGACCGGTCGGACCAAACCGTACCGGTCAAAACAAGCCACCGGGCATACCATAGAACCGGGGACTTCCCGCAGGGAGACCCACTTTCCAACCCCAAGTACATCCGTCTTGGAGCGCCTGATCAAAAACCTCACCAGACCAGGTTCCCGCACCATATCAGCCGCCAGTATACCCCCTGGCTTCGTTTTTGCCTGGCTAACCAATTCCCCAATACGCAAAGCTCCAAAAAATGCCATGGAAAAGGCTAACCGAAACAGATCCACCTCAAAAGGCGAGTGGCAAACCACCGGCAGTATGTGGCACAGGCCCAGCAACAAAGCCCCGGACACCGGTTTACGGTAATCCACGGAATGAACGCCCCTCCTCCAACCCTTCAACGCCTGACGCACTAGAAACTCCTTAGTCACGTCCCGTAGCCCAGAAGCTCTGAACCAGAAACTGAGGCCTGACATCCGTGCCGTTACTGCCGCGGGCGACAAGCCAGCCGCGTCCCAATGCCACAACAACCACAGTAAACCTTCCAAGCGAGCCCCATCATCCCTAAAACCCCCACGAGCCGACTCCAGATCCAACCATTCCCCCCAAACTTTACCGTAACGCTTCCATGTGGATCCAGCGACAGACTGGCTAACCCACTGTGCTATTCGCCCAACCCAAGGTCCCACAGCGTCGACGGGCACGGGATACCCTCCGGGTCCGCCCATGGTGCTGCCGCCCGGAACGTTGCCCACTGTGAACGAGAAAGTGCATCCGCAATTACGTTATGCACCCCAGGGATATGAACAGCACGAAAGGTCACATTAAAATCAAGGCAGTTAAGGACCAGAAGCCGCAACAGCCGAACTACCGGCGGGGAAGAAGCCGTCAGGTTATTCACCGCCAACACCACTCCCATGTTGTCACAGTGGAAGACCACCCTGCGATCCCGTAACGTAGTTCCCCAAAGGACCACTGACACCAGAATAGGAAATAGCTCCAAAAAAGCTAAATTCTTTGTCAGGCACCCCGAACCCCAGAACGGGGGCCAAGTCTCGGCAGACCACTGGGACCCCAAAATCGCCCCGTAGCCCACGGATCCTGAGGCATCCGTGTACAGATGGAGATCTGCGTTGGACACCTCCGGAGCCTGCCACAACGACCGTCCATTGTACCTGCTCAAAAAATCATCCCACACCGCCAGATCATCCCTTAGGGGCCGAGTGAGCCTGACATAATGGTGCGGCCGGCACACCCCCGCCGTAGCCCCCGCCAGACGTCTGCTAAACACCCTGCCCATTGGCATAATTTTACAGGCAAAGTTGAGCTTCCCCAATAAAGATTGCAACGCCCTGAGCTGAATTTTTCTCAAGCCGCAAGCCTTAGAAATGTCCGCCCTAAGGCCCAACAATTTATCCTGAGGAAGCCGGCATTCCCCGGCCAGGGAGTCAATCTCAATGCCCAGGAATGAAATACAGGTAGTCGGGCCCTCCGTTTTGTCTGCCGCCAATGGGACCCCAAACGAAGCCAGAACCACCTGGGCCGTCCTCAACAAATGGCCACAGACTTGCAAACCCGAGGGACCCACCAGCAGGAAGTCATCCAGGTAGTGCATCACTGAGTTGCACCCGGACTCCTCCCTGATTACCCAATCCAAAAAGGTGCTAAAGCACTCAAAATAAAAACAGGAAATAGAACAACCCATGGGAAGGCACAAGTCAACGTAAAACTTCCCTTCAAAATGGCACCCGAGGAGGTGATGACAGTCTGGATGAACCGGAAGAAGCCGGAAGGCCGACTCCACATCGGTTTTGGCCATCAACGCACCAGCCCCTGCCGCCCTCACCATCCGAACCGCCGAATCAAAGGACGCATAAGACACCCGGCACAATTCTGCATCAATGTCATCGTTAACCGACTCCCCATAGGGGTAAGACAGATGCTGGATCAGCCGGAACTTTCCCGGTTCCTTTTTGGGAACCACCCCCAGGGGAGAAACCCGTAAAGCGGCCAACGGGGGCGAATCAAAAGGACCCGCCATACGGCCCAGAGCCACTTCCTTAGCCAACTTATCCCGCACCACCTCGGGGTGCTCAGCCACCGAACGTAAATTACGCAACCGCAAACAAACCTCCCGCTCCTGAAAGGGGATCCTGAAACCAAACTCAAACCCGTGCAACAAAATGTCCGCCGCCCTGCGATTCCTATACCGGCTTAGCCATGGGCGCATTGCCCCGACGTCCACCGGCGTCATCCCCCTTTCCGCCCACGTCAGACTTGTCCCCACCTCTCTGACGCTTAAAGCACCGGGTGGCGGGGTGGCTACCCCCGCAACCGGAACACTCATGTTTGAAGCGACAACCGGCGCCAAACTTGCACTGACCCTCATTAAATTGCCAGCACCCTCCCGGTCGTCGTTGGGTCGTGGCCGAGGGAGAGGGCGAACCCAGTCCCCCGACCCCCCCGAGAAAGGACGTCAAACCCCCCTGATGCGAGGCTGGCCGGGTCATAATGGCCAGCCACAGCCCCACGTCCATTTGATCCCAACCCAAAGTAGGCCGTAACGCAATCCGTTGCCGGAATTGCTCATCATAGCGCCACCAGCTGAGACCCCCATAAATCCTACACGCATTCCAGATTTGATCCTGGTAACAAAACAAGGAGCAACATTTTTCAGGGGATTTCTCCCCGATGACGCTAGCCAAGATGGAGAAAGCCCGAATCCAATTCCCATAATTCTTTGGGATTTTGCGATAACGGTACTTCTCCTTTTCTTTCTCGGCATCCTTCAACTCCTTCTCAGGAGGAGGAACGTCCTCCATGGGGAGGAGCGAATAAATTTCCACATACTCGCCCTTCCAAATACGCTCCCTTACCTCCGGTTTAAGATGAAGGCCTAAGGGGCCCGACCAACATAAATACGCGGCCCCATGCGCCATCGGTGCAACAGGGTGTGTCAAATCAGCCGCCCCAACCATTGACGCCGACGTACTCGGTGCCGCCGATGTACTAGGCATTGACAAGGGAACCGCAGGGAGCGCCGCAGCAGTGGCCGCCGGCAGCAACAAAGGGGGCGGTAATAAGGGGGACTGTGGGACCCCCGCCGTGCCCGGTAAACCAGAAACCACCCCCGGTGAACCCCCCGTGGAACCCCACACGCTGCCCATCGTACTATCGATGCCCTGCAGGGCCGCACTACCAGAAGGCCCAGCCACCCGGCTCACTTGCTCTATCGCCCCCCGCAAGCATTGCAACAAATCCACCCAAGGCTGACTAGCAGGAGTAACGGTAGACCCCACCCCACCCACCCCAGAAAACCCCGCCAAAGGTTGCCCCGTGGACTCACCAGTGTCTCCCTGAACCGCGCCCAGAGCCGGCGTGGAGGCCCGGGAGGCCGCTGAATCACCCGCAACCTGGGAAGCAGGATGGGGGACGTAGAGTGGCACAGCACTAGTAGCTGGAGCCTGTGAAGGAGAGACAGGTGAATACAACGCCAGATCAGGAGGAGAGAGAAGCCCAGCCAAGGGAACCTGGTAAGTAGTCACAGGGGTAGGAGTAGGGGACGGGGTAGGGGGCAGTAAGAGACCCAGGGCCGGATCCTCATCCCCAGAAGACCCACTGCTGCTGCCCACAGCCTCCCCACTGCCCCCCGCCCGGGAGGGTAATCGAAGGGACCCCCGTTTTCGGCCCTGAGGCCTACTCACCACCCTGGCCTGCCGATCCGCGCTCCTCCTCCTGCTAGGCCCCGCATCCGGACGCGGGGGGGAAGGTAGCAGGGCTGTACCGGACCTGGTCACAGCCCTGGATGTCCTCCGTCCGTCGCGCTCCAAGCCCCGAGGGGAGGGGCGCGGCCTGCGATCCCCGCTCCCACTAGCCACCGGGGACGGTCGCGTGGCTGCACTAGCAGGCCCGCCGCCGGACGCAGCGGGCCGCGCGGCCGACGGGCGAAGGCCGCTCCTTCGCCCAGCTCCGCTCCTGCTCCGATGAGGCTGGATGGAGCCGGCATCCGGGCTCAGTCGAGCGGGCGGGCGGGACACCCGCCGCGCCCCGCCACGAGGACCCGCGGGAGGCGATGCCACCGCGGGCGTAGCAGCCTGCAGCGCTGCAAACTGCTGCCTCAAACGTCTGCCACCATCTGTAAGAGCCTCAGCCCTCAGGGCAGCGAGCATTGCCTCAATCTCCATGCCTGAGCCGTGAATGAAACACCAGAGCTGCAAAAAATTGCTACCAGGTGCGTTTACAGATTAAAATGGCTGCTGGGGAGAGAGGCTCCAGGGCTTTTATCAACTCCCCCTTGAAGCCCCTCCCCCAGCCCCCGTCAGTCATCTCTTGCCTCCCCCTCGCCCATACATGTCCTGTACAATTAATTTGCATAATTTCCCAGGGTTCTGTTGTGTATGCCTTTACCTGGGGATTCAGAGGTGGGTTTGGGGTGTGTTATTCGTGATGCTATATGAAAGGAATCAATTAAATCAACATATCTATTTCAAGGGACTCAGTCACCTAAACATTGTTGACACTGGGAATTTAAAGAATAAAGAAAAATCGGAAATAATTTATAAATGAACTCCTTTTTAAGGGGAAATGTGTAATTCGCACATTAGGGCACAGGTGATGTAATCAGTAGAAGACTCCGCAGATATAAAAAAAAATATTTGTCTCTTAATTTTGAAGGTTGACATCTTACTGACACAATGTATTGATCATTTTTGACAATTCTCTACATTCTCAGTATTGGCAATATTTAGATTTGAGTCTCCTTAAAAAAAAAAAAAAATTATTATTATTAAGTTACACGGAGCGTGTGCAGGAGAGGTTGTTTTCAAAGAGACAGCAGCATCTCTCAAACAAGAGATTTATTAAATTAAGTGAAACTAAAGCTGTATTTTTTTTTTTTTTAAATATACTGTAGAGACATATCATTATCCTAATTTTGTGCGACAGCTGCATATGTCTGATGGCCTCCGAGATCTTGCTTGTGTGGTACCACAACCCAGGAGTAGGACCCAATATTATTTACAGCAACCATTTCCTAGACTTTTCCTAGATGGACGATTTAATGATGCTCTATGGTTCTTCACAGGCCTTGCCACAGGGCTATCCCTGCCTCCACTTTTATATGACACAACAAGTTTATGTTTAAAATTAGACAATGACTTCCAACAAGGCCTCAGTAACTACCATGCCAGGTATGCCTGCTTTCCCTTGCTAATCGTATCCTGCTCATGGAAAATTCAATATAATGAATGTGCCAGGAGCGACTGAGACCAGAAATAGGTCCCTTAGTAGTTGGTATGACTATAAATATATCTGTACATTCCACTGATTATTGTACAAATGATTGATAATATTATCACTCCCGGAGAAACAAAAGAAATCAGCCGATGACTAAGCGCCATTAATTGGCGTGAAACGCGTAAGAAGGTCCGGCCTTCGGATGGAGGGTAGTATGTAGAAAAAAATCAACACCATACCTTCTGGTACAACTCCATGATAATGTCTTACTTAGTAGTAGTTTTTATTATCACTAACTAGCTTTGCTGCAGAAATAATTAGCTCTAAAAAAGAGGGGGGGGGGGGACAAAACAAAATCAATTAAAGTGACTATCAACTATACATTGTTATTAGTGCGACTGTAGAGAATAAAAAATGATCTATACATTGTGTTAGGAGAATAGCATGCAAATACCTAAATTAGGAGAAAAATGTGTTTTAAATGTGGCTGTAGTTACTCCTGTATAAGACATCACCTATGTCCCGGTATGCAAATTACACCTTTCCATTTAAAAGTAGTTCATTTTCAATTTTTCTAAATTCATAAACCAAAGACTGCAAAGATATATTTAAAAGACATTTTTCTGTGAACTTTAGGCCTTTCCTTGTAATTCTGCTAACACAATGTATAAATCAATTATAATAATTTTTTTAATTCTCTACATTCACAGGAAATACAAGGTTTAGCTGATACTGTTCCTTTAATTGCTTTTATTTTGTTGGGGAGGGGTTTTAGGGCTAATTATTTCTTCAGTAAAGCTGATAAGTCTAGTAGTTGGTATATATGGCAGACCCTTTTTTCAGGACAAACTCTGTTATATTCTTATTACACTGTCACTTTGTTTAGCAGACAGACATTTTGCTTTTGTGCATTGTAATGTGTGAAATTATGATAGAAATCTAGTTTATGTACTCAAACTTTTGACTTTTCCAACATTTACCGTATTAAATGGACAGTTCCATTATAGATGACTGATAAAAAAAATATATATATTTAGGTAAGTACTGTATCAGTACTTCCTATCTCATTAAAACTGCATATCAAGTGTAAATGTGTTATCGGTGTTACTATAGCAACAGTCCAGGCCTTCCTTGTGTCACACTAATAGGGCTGAAACCTCCCACATCCCAACATTCCAAATCCTTGAAACTGCTGAGTTCACCGGAGAACCTTTGCTTCACTTGTGATAAAATCACAGATATCACTGAATTCAGAGGGCCCTGTGAAATTCTTTTTTTTATGTAAAATTATAGGAGAACTCTACTTTTTTAAATATAAAAAGCAGGGAATTTTCATATATTTTAAACGCGAGTACAACACACAAAAAATAACCTGGGTGGAACTGTCCCTTTAAGTAATCAAATCAAAAGATAAATGTTTTTGTTATCGATCACTAAATTGGGAGGTAGAAACTCAAACGAATGCTGATTTTTTGCTTATGTAAGTATCTTTTTTTATTAGACAACAGGAAACCTTATTGACTGTGGTTTCAATTTTAATAAACATTGTTAGTCCAATTCCAGCCTTGGTTGTGGACATCCCCGTTCCCCTCTGTCCATCCTAGAGCGTTATTTTATTTATAAGGATTGCAATACAGTAATACAGTACATGATACAGTATAATGCATGATGTAATTCAGTGACTAGAACCAGCAAGTAGAGAATTCAGAAGAAAAGCATTGAAAGCACTGGGCACCTATTACTGCTAAAAATGTCAACTAAGATTTATTATTATTATTATTTATTAGAGCTGCAAAGAATCATTTTTATAGCAGAACCTGGAACTCTGCTTCAAAAAGTTTACAATTTAAAGCTAAATCTGCTATAGGTAGAATGTGTATGCAGAACTGTATAATCTTTAAAGGAAATTGATTCATTTATGTTATAAATTTGCATTGTATATGAAAAATCTTCATTAACCTTTTTTTTCAGCTATTCTTGCCTGTCTGTCTATAAAGAAATTTTAAAGGGATTTTCAGGGTAGAATCCTCCCCTTTGGTTGCCCCTCTGGGTCTTTTCTCAGAGCCACCCATCACGAGGCTTGAACTCCCAATGCACATGTTCTCAGTGTCACTGGTATGTATTCTATGTGCACAACCCAATATACATGTGGGTGCTTTCCCTTATACTTGACTGCGCAACTTTAAAATGTCATTAATTTATCTATAATACAGACGCATGCTGGATTATAATGGCCACATTGTTTATGAAAACAATGTTATTGAATGTACAACAAACTAACAAATAAAACAACATTAACCTATCAACAAATTAGTTACCCGAAGTGGCTAACTGAATTTATTCCTTAAAGGACAACTGTAGCACACAAAAAAATACTTATGTTTAATTGAAAGATTGTATCAAGTGTAGATGGTTTATAAAGAAATTCTTTAATGAAAGAACATAAATTAAGTGTCTTATTGAGCCTTCTTTGCTCCACATAGTCTTCTCAGGGGCAGACGTTTTGTTTAGAATCTTGGGTCAGATCTTCACTCACGTTGGTTCAGAGGAACAAAGTTCTCACCCATCTGACCAAAGATTCTAAACAAAATGTCTGCCTCCTGGTATAGCTATATGGTTAACAGAACTTCATTTTTTGCTGAAGTTGTCCTTTAAAATCCTTGTGAGTACTGACATAGGTGTAATATCGGTCTTGCTGGGTGGCTACCGACGTAACATCAGTAGCCAGAATACTACCCTCCATCGTCACGATCCATAGAGAGTCCTGCACTTAGCTACTTCACTAGTACCTCACAAGTCAGCTGTACCACGGACAAAAAAATACTGCACTGATTCAGACCTCAAGGACCCACACCAAAGCCAATATGCTTACACCTTGCGCCCCTCCAAACAATCCCATCCTATCCTTAGCCAACCAGTCTGGTTATCTTCCACAGTTGGAGGTCTTGATCATTAAAATGCATTCCAATCAACACCATAGTTTGTGGTCAACAGTACTGCCTGTGCTTTAAGTAATATTTACTTACATCTTTTCTCTCTGCCCACCAGTTATTGTAGTAAGATTGTGAATGTATGGCACATAAAACAAACCTTTCCGGTAATAGCAATCCAATCACATTCCGAATTACAATACAGAAATAAAATAAGCATATGAGCCTCTAGTGTGAATTACTACCTCGAGGAAAAAACTTTTGTTTGCGTAAAATATAGACGAGACCAGTAACGCATTTGATCTAACCATATATAGGCAAAGTGTCAATACAAAAACAGGATGTGTGAAAGTGTGGGGAGATTTATAGGCTCCTATGAGATGTTTATCCAGTTTAACTTTTGCCCACCCATGCAAACTCAGTAGCAGACCATTGTCCAGTAGACTTGGGGTCCGTTATCATGCCACATGTATCACGATACCATTTCATGTTGCACAAGCACCAACTACCTTGGGACATCCGCCACTATTCCCCCCACCCTCATGAATAAATACATTTTTATTTATACTTAAACCCCTTCGCGACAATTGGAAGTGTCAGGCATGTCCTGCCGGGAACTCTGTTCCTGACAATGGATGTGCCTGTCACGTCCTGCGCTGAAACAAGCGGTTTTCGCGAACAACGATCGCGAAAACCACTTTAACGGTGCTGAGTGGTCTGAGCTTCAAAAGTGAAAGTAAATTCACTTCCGTCGCTCTGAATATGTTGCTTGACTGCCCCTAGAGGCAGCAACCAACAGTGCAATGTTTAAAAAAAAAACATTAGCTTAAAACTGGTAATATAGATAAATTAGCCTATAAGGTTAAAAGTAAATAATTTTTAGCATAAGGGATAGGGTTAAAATTAAATTAAAACATATTAAGGGATATCAAAAGGGTTAGAGTTGGGGTTAAATTTAGTGTTAGGGTTAAATTTAGGGTTCGGGTTGGGGTCAAAATGTCAATATAGGAAAAAAACAAAAAACACTAATTTTGGTTTTTGCCCCATAACTCGCAAAACAATACCGAAAAAAATATGGAAACATGCATATTTCTGTACTTGGGACAACATTTAGAAACTATTTAGATGGGGTCAAAACAGCCATTGTCACCAAGGAAAAGTCAAGGTAAAAATGTCTTGTCACTGAGGGGTTAATATACATAAAAAGATAGGTCATTTACTAGCCAAAGTAGTTTTTTAGTCTATTTTGCACACTGCTAAATAAATAAAAAATGATATTCATACTAGCCTTTCATAAACTGACATTTGTCACTGGGAAAGCACTTCAATTATAGGTTCATATCCACAGGTGGCAGAGTCTGTGAGTCTTGAAAATGTGCTAATAACCTTTTGATTATGTTTGCATCATAGATACAACTGGAGCGGCTAGGGAGGTCAGCTTGTTTTTCACTTGTCCCCTGAGTTACTCAGTGCTGGAGGTGACCACATCTTATCAGCAGAATACCCCTGAGTCATTCAGACCAAAGGAAAACAGGCTATTAATTGTTGTCCAAACACCTGAGCTAGGTTAGCCTACTGGGGATATGGAATCTGTCCTTTTTAGCCTATCCATTATGTACACTAGTGAATACAACAAGATGCAATAAAACAGGCTTTATATAGCCATTCTTCTTCTCATGACCAATTCAGTGCTAGAGCAAAGCTCTGATAAAATGACTCATTCTGCTTTGACGGCATTATTATCCTGATATTAGCCTCGGAACACATCTACCTGTATGGTCTATTGTTCTTTTTACTGCCGTCATAGTGCTAGTAAACTATAAAGTTTATTGCCCCTGTATACTTATCTTCTTTTCTAAATTATTCTAAACTGTGTTTAATGGCATTTCTCGGAGAAACGGAATACAAAGAGATTTTTCATGGAGAACTTGGTACAAGCGGTAAAATATAAGATATAAATACAAATAAGGTATATTATTGAGCCCTCTTGTGCTGTATAGCTGTATCAGTGGGCAGACATGTTGTTTAGAATCTTGGATCCAAAGGGTCAGCTGACTCAAGATGGCAGCCCCCTTACAGAGCTATATAAGCGAAGAGAGTTAGTTTATTGTATTCCGTCATTAAAGCATTTTTTTTAAGTTGCCTACACTTTATGCAATCTTTGAATTGATTGTCCAAGCCCAAAAAAGTTTTGAGGGAAGCTCGTACATTCTGTCTTATTTACTTAATTAGGATGAATACAGGATGAAGAGGCATAGTATGTAATGTGGGAAAAAAGCAAAGCAATATATATCAAATAGTGTAATAAGTTTTAAACACTGTGAAAGGTAGATTTAATATGTGTTTTTTACACTTACAAACACAGGTAGAATAAACGCCTCAATATGTCAAAGATACAGGCAACTCTTCAAATGATTTCTAGAAGCAGACTTTACTCTACAGACTTTAGAAATAATCTCAACATAGCGCAGTACTGATGAAACACTTACACGTCAAGATGGCCACTGGGACGCATTTCCGCCTATTTGGAATGCATGGTGGAACGCAAATAGTCACTTCTGGTTTGGCATTTACAAGCACTGGAAGTTAGGCGAAGCGCACATACACAGAACCATGGCAGCTAATAGTAACATCTCTATATATTCAGATTTTTTTGTGTGGATTATTTATGGCCCTATTGATCTCCTGAGGGAAGTGGGACAACAGAATACATAGTGAAACGCGTTGAGGACAAGAGCCTATTTCATACAGCACCACTGAACGCTGTGTGTTATCAGTAGCAGGTTTCTTGTATGTTACAGTACTGCACTATGTTGAGATACAGTAAAGTCTATTTCTGGAAATCATCTGAAGTGTTGTCTGCATCACTGAGGCATGTATTCTATCAGTGTTTGTGAGAATAAAAAACACATGTTAAATCTAACTTTCTCTGTGTTTAAAACATTTTACACAATTGTATATATTTGTTTTTTTTGTTTTCCCCACATTACATCCTGCGCCTCTCCAACCTGTACTCATCCTATTGTCTCCAAGCACCTGATGAGTGCCGGGGAAGGCTGCGCTTGTTTATGTGGGTAGCTCTTTAATTGTGTTTTGTGTTTGAGTGGCACACTTGTGTTTCTTTTTTGTACACATTATTCACTTCATTGCAAGGCCAAGTGGACCACAGCTTGAGAAGCATTGCTCTTGACTGAGCAATGTCATTGATCTATCTATAATAAAGACACAGAGGCATGCTGGATTATAATGTCATTATTTTTTCTATAATAAAGACACAGAGGCATGCTGGATTATAATGGCATTAATCTATCTATAATAAAGACACAGAGGCATGCTGGATTATAATGACCACAGTGTATGAAAACTCTGCAACAATTAATTTATACATTTAACAAACTAACAAATAAATTAAAGGGACAGTCTAGTCCCCAAACTCACTTTGGTACAAGTTGAAGATTACTGCTGGTATCGTGCACAGGCTTTTCGCAGTGTGATTTGATGCAGGCTTTCTGCATAAATCACATTTTTAATATTTTACTCAAGCCCTCCCCCAGTGATTGCTCTGCATGTTTACTGCAGGTATGGCAGCTCTGATTATAGACACTGAGCATATAAAGTTTTGTTTCATTTAGTCATTTCCTGTGCTCCTGGAATAGAATACATTGTGTGGACTGGTTCTTGGAGGGGAAAAAAAGGAAATTTACTAGTGTGGGCAGTCCTGGTTTCTTGCAATTTCACAATTTCATCTAGCTGTAAGTATTTTATATTTCAAGCAATGCAAAAATTGCAAAAAATACTAATACCTTACCCCCCGAACCTTTATACTAACATTAACTCCCCGAACATTAATACTAACATTAACTCCCCGAACACTAATACTAACATTAACCCCCACGAACCCTAATACAAATACCTAACCACCCCGAACCCTAATACTAACATTAACCCTAATACTAATGCTACCCTCCCCGAACCCTAATACTAATACCCAACTCCCTGAACCCTAATACTAATACCTAACCCCCAAACCCTAATACTAAGATTAACCCTAATACTAACATTAACACTAATACTAATGCTACCCTCCCCGAACCCTTATACTAATACCTAACTCCCTGAACCCTAATACTAATACCTAACCCCCAAACCCTAATACTAACATTAACTCCCCGAACCCTAATACTAATACCTAACCCCCTGAACCCTAATACTAATATTAACCCCCACAAACCCTAATACTAACATTAACCCTAATACTAACATTAACTCCCCGAACACTAATACTAACATTAACCCCCACGAACCCTAATACAAATACCTAACGACACCGAACACTAATACTAACATTAACCCTAATACTAATGCTACCTTCCCCGAACCCTAATACTAATACCTAACTCCCTGAACCCTAATACTAATACCTAACCCCCAAACCCTAATACTAAGATTAACCCTAATACTAATGCTACCCTCCCCGAACCCTAATACTAATACCTAACCCCCAAACCCTAATAATAACATTAACCCTAATACTAATGCTACCCTTCCGAACCCTAATACTAATACCTAACCCCTCGAACCCTAATACTAACATTAACTCCCTGAACCTTAATACTAATACCTAACCCCCTGAACCCTAATACTAATATTAACCCCCACAAACCCTAATACAAATACCTAACCACCCCGAACCCTAATACTAACATTAACCCTAATACTAATGCTACCCTCCCCGAACCCTAATACTAATACCTAACTCCCTGAACCCTAATACTAATACCTAATCCCCAAACCCTAATACTTAGATTAACCCTAATACTAATGCTACCCTCCCCGAACCCTAATATTAATACCTAACCCCCCGAACCCTAATACTAACATTAACTCCCCGAACCTTAATACTAATACCTAACTCCCCGAACCCTAATACTAATACCTAACCTAGTTTGCTCCTAGAGTCTACAGATATTGCAAAGCCCTGTTCTACGGACCTTAAAGGACCTGGATGATGTGTCTGTATGTTTGGAAGTATTTTTAAAATTTCGGAGTAAAGTACAAATTGTCTGTATTGTCTGCAGTAAAGGACACTGCATCCTCAGAAGCATAGTAAAGATATAATGCATACAAGGCCTTCTAAAACTGTCCAAAGACAAAAATGATAACAAAAAAGGTAAAGTATCTCAACATGTATATTTTGAAGGAAAAACAAGAGAGGACAACTGAGACACTCAGTAATCAACACAGTAATTTGTAAAAGTCAATTCTGGGGTAAAGTGCTAAATGTAAAGCAATCCCATGGAAACCAATGGAATCCTCCTACTGTTTAGACCACTTTTAAAATATTGCCTTACAATTGACTTCACTGAGATGGTAGTGGATGCAGAAGTGCCAGAGATTAATACAGTGAAGTAGTTTAAGCAAACATGGGACAAGCAAAATGCTCTCCTGAATATAAGATAATGCCAAGGACCAAACTAAGTATAAAGCAGGTAGAATTATGGGACTTAATTGGTTAAATTGATCTCATCTGCTGACGCATTCTATGGTTCTACGGAATAGTCAACTTAACCTGTGTTTGTTTTCTTTGATGGGATTGCCCACCAAAAAGTTACTTGCGTAATGTTTCAGAGGCATAGGGAACCAACACTTATTGTTTGTTTGTTTAAAGGGACAGTCTAGTCCCCAAAATCCCTTTGATATAAGATGAAGATTACTGATTGTATAATGCACAGGCTTTTTTTCTAGTGTGATTTAATGCAGGCATTCTGCATAAATTCCATTTTTTACATTTTTCTCGAGACCTTCCTCGGTGATTACTCTGCATGTATACTATAGGTGCAGCAGCACTGATTACATAGACACTGAGGACATTAACTTTTGTATACAGTAGGATCTCTTAACAGTGCAACACATTGTCTGATGACATCACTAGAGAGACAGGAAATTAATTTGAATGAAATTATTCTCATTGGTTCCTGCAGCAAAAAAAAAAAGGAAATTGTCTTTTACACAGCTAGCGTGGGCAGTCCTGGTTTCTTGCAAAATGCTGTAATTTCACAAATTCATCTAACTATGTTTTTTTTATATTTTAAGCAATACAAAATGTAAAACATGCATTTTAAAGTACTTTGAAAGCACATTAGTGTGCATTAATCTTTGGAAGATCCATTTTGGGCACCAGACTGTCCCTTTTTAGTGGAATAAGCATCCCTGAAACTTACCTGTATAGCGGCACTCTAAATAGTTAACGTCCAGAAAAGACATAAGAAGTCCAACACGATTGTACACGTCTTCTCTCTTCCGGGAATCTCCAAATAACTTGCCAAGAAATGCCGACAATGAGTGGCAGCCATGGCACATTGATATTAATAGGGAGCACGTATGGTCCTTTGGGGTAGGGCTGGACAGCACGATAGCAGTCCTGCAGATATCCATCCTTTATTTAAATGTCACCACTCAATTCAGATCTATCACTGGTGAAGAATGATATGAAAAATCCGCCACAGAGAAGGGGATAAAAAAATAAAAAAAATCACTTCCATTATTCCCTTAAAATTACTGCTCTAATAGTTCTTCCTGTAAGATTGACCTTCTCCGCAGCTACAAATAGCATTTCTGTGTTTCATTTCAAAGCATGTTAAAAAAAAAAAAAAAGAATACAACACAAAAAGAGAATCTAAAGCTGCTTATTATTAAAATGTCAGAGTTTACGTTTTCCCGGTTGTGTCACCTTTAATGTTCCATTGTAACATGGTAATCTCCTATCAATTCCCCACGGGAGCATAGGAGAGATACACAAGCAAATAAAATAAACCCCTGTTTATTTTCATTAATGCCCAGGCTAGCAAAAGGGACTTTGTACAATTGTCAGAAAAAAAAAAAAAAGCTTTGTTCACGTTTCTTATATATACGGTATATATATTTTTTTTTTTTTTTTTATAAGATACTTTAGCACCGATGAACATTACATCCGGTTGCTATGGCAGCTGTGACTAGGTTTAGTTATTGTGAGAAACATAGAAGAAGAAAAAATATTCACTGAAGGGAAATTGCAGCAAAAGGAGAAATGGGAGGGAGAAAATAAATAAAAATAAAAAAAATCTGTGGGAGAGGGAAAAAAAAAAGTTAAAAACAGTAATAAGAGCAACCTTTCAGTAATCAGGGACCAGATACCCTGCAGCTAAATGCGCTTGTAGTTTGCGAGAAGAAAAGGTTTGGTTTTATTCAAGAAAACCAATACTGTGTTTTAACATTTGCCCTCAAAGAACAGAAAGCAGACGGAAACTACTCTGTTCCTTCAGCGGACATAGAACTCCTGCTTTGCCCTTTACAAAGAAAAGAAATAATAAAATATCAAAGTCGGGCCTGTCGACCTGCCTGCTTTTTCCAATTCCTTGGCTGGCAGCTTTTGGAGCTAATGTGGCGTTTCAAACTGTTGACTTTTGCAAAAAGCTACACTACGTTTACAGAATCCTTTCATGATATAAGTTGCTACTTAACAGAACTGCAGTGCTAGTGGAATGATTTCTTTCCCAGTGGCTCCTCTGTAACTAGTAACTAGTAAATGACTCTGAGGAGCTGATGTCTCTCTCTCTAGTTCTGCTGCTAGCAGAAGAATAATTGTTTGCTGACTGCTAGCGGAATGCTGACTGCTAGCAGAATTGTGGTGTTTGCTAACTGCTAGCGGAATTCTGAGTGCTAGCAGAACTGTGGTGTTTGCTAACTGCTAGCGGAATGCTGACTGCTAGCAGAATTGTGGTGTTTGCTAACTGCTAGCGGAATTCTGAGTGCTAGCAGAACTGTGGTGTTTGCTAACTGCTAGCGGAATGCTGACTGCTAGCAGTATTGTGGTGTTTGCTAACTGCTAGCGGAATGCTGAGTGCTAGCGGAATTGTGATGTTTGCTGACAGCTAACAGAAGGATGACTGCTTGCTGACTGGTAGTGAAATTGTGCTAGTTGTTAACTGCTAGCAGAATTGTGGTGTTTGCTGACTGCTAGCGGAACACTGACTGCAAGCGGAACTGTGGTGTTTGATTACAGCTAGCGAAAGGTTTACTGCTTGCTGGCTGCTAGCAGAATTTTGGTGTACTGCAAGCTGAACTGTGATGTTTGCTGACAGCTGGCAGAGTGGTGTCTTCCTCAGTGGCTCCTGTATAATTAGTAAATTACTAATTATTAACAGCAAAAGGAGCTGCTGTTTCTCTCTCTCTATTTTGACTCAGTGGCGAAGGAAAATCCCAGTGGATCACAGGATTGCACTTGCTTAGTTACGTCCACTCAGGAAAGAGATGTCTGTACTTGCTTTTTATGTGGAGCTTAATTTAAATGTATTAATTTGACACAGGGACTGAATTTGCGGACTGTATTTTATTTAAACTTCACTGTGTCACTTTGACCATTTTAATAATATATTGACAATTTACTGCTTTAGACTTCCTGGTGTGAACCGTTTTACAGCTTTTATGTTAATTATATGGTACTGACATTGTTCTGTTTTGCACACCCCATCACTGCATGGTTTGTTGCTAAAACCCTTTCTTATAAGGATTTTAGGTAAGAGGAGAAGCACTTGACTGCCCTGTAGCATATTAGGGAGCAGCATTGTCAATCAATGTAGATCTTGATTTGCTATACATCATAGTGGAGGTTTCAGGCCTGGAGTCCCAAGAGTCACTGCTGGTGCTGCAGATCCCAAGCAAAGAATCGAGACATTTAGAAGTGTTCTGTAACCCATATCTTCCTTTACTAGACTCTGTAACTGGCACAGGAGCAGTGCAGAGAGATTTGTGCCATTGGAAGCACAGATCTCTACCTGTTTGCCCATTGACCACAAGGCACTGTGAAAAAAAAAATCTTTAAGCTCCAACAGTTAGAAAGATCCAAAGATTTCAGGAACATTTAGTGCCAACTCATTTTCACTATTCCCCACAGAATGTAAAGCAGGGGCAGAGTATTCAAGCACAGCAGCAACTGTAACCTATTCTATTTATTCAGCCACAAAACTCCTTGAGACTTGTGAGACATATCCCGAATGCCTTTTTCTTTGATTTTCACTGTAGACCACTAGGCATGGCTTTAAAAAAAAAAAAGGTTTTGGCATTATTTATCAAAAAAAAAAAAACAGGTGTTCTCTTAAAATGTTATAATCTAGTTAACTAAACTGCAGCTATACGGGTACCCACATCATAGACATGCAACTGTATAGACATTTTCTGTAGCTTTTTTGCTCAAAGTCATTGAAGGATGTATAAAAGAGGAGCACACTTTGGGGGCCAGTCACTAAAAGGTGAGTTGAGGTGAAATGAGGTGAGTTGAACATGTCATCTCATTTAGCAATACATTGTGCTGGGACAAACCTGGTGACCTTGCTTAGCGATGGAGACTCACCAGGTTTGTCCCTGCACAAAGTACAGTTAAAATGTTGAAATATTTATCTCACCTCCACTACCATCATCTCACCTCACCTGTCAGTGCCTAGGCCCATGTGATAGCACCAAAGAGTATGTTTGCAGTTTGCTGCTTCAATCTCATACTTCCAGGTGGCTACAGTGAGCTGTCCACCAGTGCAATCCTTGCAGAAAGATTCAGGTGCCTAAAAAATGCCAGGTAAGTCGATCAAACAGTATTTGGTGGAGACACAATGTCCCACACACAAAGGTGTCAAGAGGAAAGAAAAAAGGCGCAATCACCATTATCTATATAACGCCGAATGGACCCCTTTAAGCTTCTGACATTTTGTGTGCTGAATCCTAGGTTCACAAAACTGTGCATCTTTGGACATGATTCATCCATGGAAAATACGCTAGTAACTCTATTTATTTACCCAGTGGATACTTCTAAGTTTAACTGAGAGAACAAGGAAATCATTAGGCCTCAATTTTCCTCTACTTCCTCAATGCCACTCCTGACAGTCCAAGGTTTCACTTAACATAGAAACATAGAATGTGTCGGCAGATAAGAACCATTCGGTCCATCTAGTCTGTTCTAAATACTTTTATTAGTTCCCAGTTCCCTATCTTATATCTTGCATAGGCTTGTGCCTATCCCACGCATGCTTAAAATCCTTGACTGTGTTTACCTCTACCACTTCTGCTGGCAGGCTATTCCATACATCCACTACCCTCTCAGTAAAGTAATACTTCCTGATATTACTTTTAAATCATTGCCCCTCTAATTTTAGACTATGTCCTCTAGTTGTGGTAGTTTTTATTTTTTTAAATATACTCTCCTCATTTACTGTAGCATAGTAATTTAGGTTGAAAAAAGACACAAGTCCATCAAGTTCAACCCTCACTGTGTTGATTCCCTTTATGTATTTAAATGTTTCTATCATATCTCCCCTGTTACGTCTTTCCTCCAAGCTATACATGTTAAGATGCTTTAACCTTTCCTGATAAGTTTGATCCTTCAACCCATGAACCAGTTTAGTAGCCCTTCTCTGAACTCTCTCCAAAGTATCAGTATCCTTCTGGAGATACGGTCTCCAGTACTGCGTACAATACTCCAAGTGAGGTCTCACCAGTGCTCTGTACAGTGGCATGAGCACTTGACTCTTTCTACTTAATGCTTGTATTTCATTTTCTTAGAACTATATGCAGACCCCTTCTAAATTTTCATCTGCTTGCGCCTCCATCCCATCTGTTGTACTCCAGTGACGTGATTAGAAGCAGAGGCTAAAAAGCCCGTTTTTCTATTCTTTTCTTTTTTTTTTTCGACTTTGTTCCCAAGCTCCTCTGATACAGCACATTTTGCAAACAACAAAAATAATAATTGCTGATTGTTTCATCTGCTGCTCTTCTTGCATGTTTTTTTTTTGTAATTTTTTTACATTTTTTTTATTCCTTGTTAATTATACGAGGGGGGAAGAAAAAAAAAAACACATCTGTTCGATTTGCATTTCCTGGACTAGGCAGAGTTAGGTCTGTCTCCTATAGTGCGCAGATTGGATGATGAGAGGCTGGCAGTACAGAAGAAGTCTTTGAACTGCTGCTTTCACAAGGGAAGAAGGTTTGTCTTACGTACAGCGGAGGAAGAGAGGAGGGGGGGCTGGAAGAAGAGTGTTGGGGGCTCTCAGGTGTTTATTGTATTCTTGTAAGGTTCAATTCCTTTTTCACATTCTCTCTTCTTCTGAGTTTACCGCGCACTAGTCTTTCTTCTTCTAAAGGAGCTTTTTTTGTGAAAAACAGCTGCCTACGATGAAAAATGCCAACACAAAGCTCCTGTCTGATCTCAGTTACCACACCCTGCCTTCTGGCGCTCTGTTAAACAAGCCTGTCTGAAAGGCTTACAATGGTACAATACATACAAGATAGATGCTGCTTACAATCCATTGCACTTGTGGAGATGCCAACTCTATTGTGCCCACACACGGAAAATGGTACAATAACCTTCAATGTTTGTTTGTTTGTTTGTTTTTATGTGTGCTTTAAGTACTTCTGCTGTTTTTTGCTCTACACAAACATGCTGTACAAATCAAGACCTTCACAGCAGGAATATTAGACACTTATAACTTGCCCTTTCAAACCAAATAAAGACAGGGCCTCAAACTTTTTTTGTTCATTGTCTCGTTATACAGGAGCTTTTTTTTTTTCAAGAGGATCCTTCCTCACACAAACCTGGGCTAGCTAAGAAAGTCAGACACAATAGAAGGACTGCTATTACCACAGGAGGAGCATTAGACCTTGAACCAATGTGCTGTACCAGAAACCTGAAGCTGCTACTCTCTAAAAAGTGAGTGTAGGTGGATTGAGATGCAGTGTGCGGGGATAAAGTGTCTCGTGAAACTGTGTCTCCTAAAAGGAATGCATTGTTTGCAGGGTAGTTCCACTTACCTTATATTCTATACGTATTAAATGTTTATCTTATATGTCAAAGCCACTTGTCTATTTATTTATTTTTTATAGTACAGTTTTTCTGTAGTTTTACATTGGAAACATTTTCACAGAGGCCTTTATATTCAGTGACATCCAATAAGGAGGGCTTGGAGAGGTAAACAGCAGAGCAAACACAATAAAATATTGACACTGACGTTTTCAGACATAAGGAAGAGTTGAGGGAATAACTGATAAGATCTGTTTCTCCTTTACTTTTGCATGATGCAGTATTTATTTCAAAATATTAGAACTGGCCCTTTAAAACTTCAAATAGCTTTTTTTAGACCCAATTATAAACATTTAGAAAACAGTATAAAGAGCTTTTTTTTCAGGAATACATAGGTCCTCCAGTGATAGTAACACTTGTGGGTTCTTCTATTTTTAGCAGTTACCTTTCCTTGCCATTCTGGTAAGTCGGCACCTTCCAGGAGTAATACAGGACTGTAGCCACCTTAAAACTGGGCCTGCCAGTGCCTTTCTGCTGTTTTCCTTTTCTGCTGCTCCTCCTGTTTTCCCTCACTCTCTCCTGTGCCCATTGGGTGTGCCTTAAAGGAAAATTAAACGTTGTTTTAACCATGCTTCCTTGAAGGAAAACAATACATGTGCCGGTAGAATTAAGTAAACTCGAGGTGTATCTTAATCGATACAGGTGGGTTTACTAAATGCTGTGTCTCACATGCGAGACACAGCAGTTCACGTTTGTCAGCACACACACAGCCAATCAGAGCGGCGGCTCGTCCCGCTCTGACAGCTGAATGCGAAGGTCTCTCGCTGCTAACACAGCGAGAGAGCCTCGTTTTTGCATGGGATCAGCAGGGAGGACCTAGTTGATCTCATACAAAAATGAGGGTCTCTCTCTGCGCTAGTCAGTCGCTGACCAGACTGCTGCCTGCTTCCTATAAAAACATGGCAGCTGTCGGTCAGAGGATAAACTGGCGTGTACTATCAAAAGTACACGCCAGTTCTTCCTCATTCTAGGGACAATTAACTTTTCACTTGTGCTTTTATATTAGAAGCACAAGTGAAAAAAAACGTTTAGTGTCCCTTTAAGTGATCTGCTGTGTTTTCCTCCATCAGAGCGCCCCTCCCTCAAGAGAAAATATGTTTTAATGGGTATTCTTCGAGATGCAGTCTAAAAATATTTTTTTCTGGACACTGTAAGCAGAACTGCCCCATTAACAGGCCTTCAGTTAAAAATATTTTTACTACACAATATAAAAAATTGATCCTGACCTTCTACCATAATACCGGCTTCATGCCTCAAATCACCTGTTTCTTTAGCAAACTCTCAGTAAATGGTAATAAATATATTTTTTTATTAGTGTGCCAGAGACAAACATGTAGTGCCCCATATATCTCTCTTGTCTGTCTCTCCCCCCTTTGTCATCTCTCTAATCTATAGTACCTTGTCTGCTCTACCCCATCTCCCCCTTGGCTCTTTCTCACTGGTCTGTCTCTCTCCCCGTACTATCCATGTCTGTCTCTCTTCAACACTCATCTGTCTCTCTTCTCAGTGCTCCCTGTCTAACTCTCTCCTCCATGCACCTTTGATGGTTTTTTCTCTCCCAATTACCTCTATTTTTCTTTCCTGACCCCTCTCTCCTTCAATTTTAACCTTGGGGAGCCACCGTCAATATCAGGTCTTTGTGTCCGACAAGTTCAGACCTCAGTCAGCTTTGCACGTATTCCTCGTATTGATGACTCAGTGTCATGTTCTGAGGATGTGAATCATTACTCGGACAGGGAGCATGAGGCAGCATTGACTTAGGTTTCAGTGTGTCAAACACACAGACCTGATGCTGCCAGAGGCTTCCCAACAAACCAGGTGCTGCTTCTCGTGTATAGTATGCCACCGTTCTAACATACTCCTTCCCTTATATTTATCAATCCCCAAAACATGTCTCTCAATGACAGAATGGATGTAATGGTACATATTTTTTTTGTTGTTTTTTGTTGTTTTATGATGCTTTATTATTATTATGTAATAACATATAAGTGTTTGTACTTGTTTACACAGGTTTATTCAATATATAGTTAAAGGACAACTGTCAGAAAAAAATATGCTTTTTTAATTGAAAGTTTGCTTCAAGTGAAGGCATTTTAAAATGCATTAATGAAAGAGTACAAATAAAAATAACTCACTGAGCCTTCTTTACTTGTTATCAGGGGGCTGACATATTGGGTCAGATGAAGGAAGATCTGATCCAAGATTCTAAACAAAATGGTTGCCCCCTGCTATAGGTACATGGAGCAGAGAGAGCTCAATAAGACACTTTATTTGTATTCTTTCATGAAAGCATTCATATTACACCTGATAGTAATTTTCAATTCAACATAACTTCTTTTTGCCTACAATTGTTCTTTAATATTTTCTGACCACATGTTATATTCAACTAGGTTATTTCTTGTTTGTTTGTCTTTTTTTTTGGCGACACCTGTGAAATCAAACATCTTAAACATATAATAAATATAAAAAAAGGAATAAGGATAACACACAGAGTATTCTCTCTAATGGCCAAATCACCACTGATCACCCTTCCCCTTCAATAGGAATTTCTTCCATTTCATTTTTGGTTCCTAAAGGGACATAATACAATTTAGATGCTGTCTTCTTCCTATATCTCCTATTGTCTTATTATTTTCTTAAACGCCACAGAATTCAGCAGGCCGTCAACACAATTAGACGCTCCATTCTCTGCTTCAAACAGGAAAAAATGATGAAGAAAGTGTATGGAACCAATTCTGCGTGATTTGTAAACCTGGAGAGGGAAGCATTTGTTTCTGTAGGGGCCTTGGCAGCATTAATAGTGTGTGAAATATGTACGGTGATAGAAGGATACAGCTACACCTAGATAATGAGGGTTAGCAAATCTAAAGTATATCAAGGGTATCAATTAGGTATGAAGTAGACATATTTGTCACCATATGTAGGGGCAGCTACAGGGAACTTACATTAATTATCTAATGTATAACTAAATATTAAGTATTTTAACAGTGTTTGGTAAATATACTAGTAAATGTATATGTTTCAAGAAAAAATAATGTTTTTGTAGCCCCTCTTACTATTTTGGAAAGCATTCTTTTTATTTTATTTTTACCCAGTAGAGAAGCTCATTTGCATATGGGGATGAAAGGATGATGTCATGGAATGGCAGTGATCAATAGGTTTTTTTGAATATCTTGAGATAATTATATATGGCACCAATAGGTTACACAGTGCTTATGGTAGGGTACAAAAAGAGAGACTGATACAGAAAGACATAATGGAGAGAATGGTAACCCAAAAAAAAAAAAAAAAGCCAAATAACTATTATTCCCATAATGAGTTTATGGGCATTCACATAATGTATGCCTGGGGGTGGGACAGACAAAAAAGTGAAACTCATGTGTCCAGATAGACCTCCACCCTCCAATAAAATTATATACTAGTCGTTCCAACCCTCTTGAGTGCTCCACTTAGCTCAGAAGTATGGACTCTCTGGTGGTCCAGTGGTGGGCCTGGGCTCTTGCTGCCCCTGCCATAGCACATCCCACACTGTTTGAGACAGAGCTCAACCAACCAGCCCAGCAGCTGATCTGTGACTTGCAGTTCTGGTCTAACAGACCTCACAACTGCCCCGCTTAGTGAGGGACAGTACCTAATTGGAGGCTCTGTCCGACTGTGTTTATCTCATGCTCCTGCACTTTAGAATACCATAACCATGCGCAGTAGTGCTGACACTCAGGTCCCCCAAGCTCAATTCATCAGGGGCAGAATTTGGAAGGTATGGTCTAAGGTTTGGGAGTGAAAGAAACTACTTCATTTAAATTATCCAAACCAGTTTTTTTTCCAATCTGTTTGAAATACAAGGCAAATCATTCTGTACGATTCATAGCTCAGTGCTTTCAGGAATGACCATCTGATCCTAATTGTCACTGACAATCTTTTTCGGCATTTACTTGCTTCAATTCTCCAATACAAGTACAGTGATGTTTATAGAGATCACATTCATGGAGCAGGCAATGCCTTAATCCCTTATACTAGTGCTGGCTTCTCTTACGTGTGCAAGGTTGTCTTACTTGATCAGAGTTAATAACATAGTGACCAAAGGTACTGTAAACTTGGTAGCAAAAAATGAAACACGGAAGGATGTTAAATATATAAAAACAATAGATAAATCAACACAGTAAAGGAAGAGAGTATATTTAAAAGAAAAACTACCACAACTAGAGGACATTAGAGGGTCTAAAATTAGAAGGGCAACTATTTAAGAGTAATATCAGGAAGTATTACTTTACTGAGAGGGTAGTGGATGTATGGAATAGCCTTCCGGCGGAAGTGGTAGAGGTAAACACAGTGAAGGAGTTTAAGCATGCGTGGGAAAGGCACAAGGCTATCCTAGATATAAGATAGGGAACTGGGGACTAATAAAAATATTTAGAAAATTGGGCAGACTAGATGGACCGAATGGTTCTTATCTGCCGACACATTCTATGTTTTTAAATACTCACTTCTCTTTCAAAAATAAGTTCCCTCAACAATCTGGTTTAAGGATTGTCACCTAAATATTGTTTATACTGTGAAACACTATCATCTTTACAATTACTAGTAAATGGTGACATGCAGAGTGGTCTCCTGGTTATGACATCACGCTCTATGCAAATTAGGCTTTTTCAACATTACTATAAATTGCAAGCTTGTAATAACTCATATATTGGTCTGTCTCTGTTCGTCTCATTTAGTTTGTAACTCCTCTTATTCTGTTTATGAAGTGCTGCGGAAGCAGTTGAATACTAAATAAATAAATGTTAATTTGCATATCAAGCCAACTATGATGTCATAAACAGGAGACCCCACATTTTAAAAGCACTTTATCTTAGCCTACATATTTGTTTGCAATTCTGCTAACATAGTGCCTGGATATTTTTTTTTTATTCCCTATATTCACAATATAAACATTATTTAATGTAAATGATAGGGGTCTATTCGCTAAACGGTGAGTGTTGAGGTGAGATGAACATTCCATCTCACCAATCTATCTATACATTGTGCATGGGACACACCTAGTGAGTTTGCTAAGCACGGGAAACTCAACTTGTTTGACTCTGCACAATGTATAGATAAATTAGTGAGATGGAATGTCCATCTCACCTCAACTCACCATTTACTGAATAGACCCAACAGTCTTTATTCCCTATTAATTAATCTTATATCTGCTTTCTTTTCCAGTTAAATGAAGCAACATACAAGATCGCTTAGCAAATCAAAGAAATATATTCTGATTGCTAAAACAAGGTATTAAGAAAAAACATATTAATCGTGTAACTATTTACTGTCTTTAATATATGCCATAAACGTATTACTGCTATTCATCTAATTTCCCATGTCTCCAAGCTAAGCAGACTTCCCCTTGTTTAACTATTTATTAAAATATGTGTTTGAGAACAGAACCATATAATGACTTTTCTATAAGCATCTAGTGTTAACTCAGGTAGCCTGATCACCCTCCATAATACTTAGTCCATACTGATCTTATCACTCATGAAGTGTAGATAAGGATAAACAGGCAGCTGAGAAAGTATAACTGTTAGCCATCAGACACCTGCCGTATGGTGTCACAGAGCCTTCAGGGAATGCATATACATTTTCCCTTAACAGTTAGTAGGCTCATTCTCATTTCCAATGCATGATTTAACTCTATAGTTTAATCTTGCAATGTATAAGTTAGCAGCACTGACTTGGAAGCCCTTATTTAAAAAAAAAAAAAAACACCTGTTCTTGCATGCCTCAAAGCTGTCCCAGATCCAGCAGGAAAGAACTGATTTGGGACCCCTGCCCTACCATCCGAGGCACTTTCTTCAGTGTCCTGGCTTTCTGAAGGTGTAACAGAATATGCTTATGCAGGTCTGAGGAAAAGGGATTTAGCAGTAATTATTTCAGAGGAGTTCAAGGTGGGTAGACAATGAAATGCTAGCAGAATGCTTGGCTCTATAGGGAGAGGTATTAGCAGAATTCTTGGTTGTATAGGGAGAGTTAATAGCAGAATGCTTGGCTCTAAAGTGAGAGGTATTAGCAGAATTCTTGGTTGTATAGGGAGAGTTATTAGAAGAATGCTTGGTTGTATAGGGAGAGGTATTAGCAGAATGCTTGGTTGTATAGGGAGAGGTATTAGCAGAATGTTTGGTTGTATAGGGAGAGGTATTAGCAGAATGCTTGTTTGTATAGGGAGAGGTATTAGCAGAATGCTTGGTTGTATAGGGAGAGGTATTAGCAGAATGCTTGGTTAGTGTGGTTACACTGTGCAGCAGTGATGCATCTAGCAGGAGTAGCATCAAGTAAGAGAATCTCAACAAGTTTAGCTGAGCACAATGTTCCTCTTACCTGAACTCACCTGAAACTCACCCTTTAGTAAATAGATCCTAATGGGTTTTATCCTAAATGTAGTGGATTATTACACTCAAATAGGGCTATATCCACAAAAGCGTGAATTGACAACATCATTTCAAACTTATGGCCAAAGTAGAAAACTTGGAAAAATTCTCCCATTCAAGTACCATGGCTACATTGGCCTGAACTTAGAAAATACTAAAAAAAAATCCCCACAATGGAGTGATCCCAGACTCCTGCAGCTTGCAAATAAAAGTAAGTAGTGTTACCTTGCCACTGTATAGAATGTGCACTTATGATTAAGAGTCAATAGACTCGAAACACGTCACGTGTTTCTGTCCGTTTTTCTGTTGCGTTGTTGCCCATGATTAAATCACATTTATTTGTCACACGAACTGGGGTACCATGCCTTTTTTTACGTATGGATCATCTCGGTAATGAATTTAGATCTATCAATGCCCTGCAAATCTCTAATTCATTAAAATGCCCATAGTGCAAAATAATTACCTTAAATGAATTCCTAAATATTATTCACACGATTAATGCAGAGTAAAAATAAATATGAAAAAAGATCTATATTTTGACTCACAAGCCAATCCATACATTAGGAGAAAAGTATGTAACTGTGTCTGTGGTATCCATTGGTTATTGTACAAATAATGCATAATATCGCTCCCTACATCTTAGGGAGAAAGAATTCAGCACCACAACTTCTGGGACAGCTCCATGACAGTTTCTGACTGTAGTAGGTTTTTTTTATTACCAAATACCAGCGTTCCTGCAGAAATAATTATCACTAAAATAAGAGGGTAGAAAACACAAACAAAAGCCATTAAAGGGACTTTCCCCCAGAACATTATTTTTTACTTTGAAAATAAAAAAAAATGTATTAAAAAAAAATTTCAATAAAAAAAAGTGTTTTAAATGTGGCTGTGGTGACTCCTCTTTGTGACATCACCTGTGTCTTGATATGCAAATGACACATCTCCCATTGAAACTATTGCTACATAGGCACCCTTTAGTTCCACACAGTGTATACATATTTTTTTATTCTATACAGGGGTAAACATGGAATAGGGTTGAACTTAATGGACATAAGTCTTTTTTCAACCTAAACTACTATGTAACATCTCTGTTGTCCCTATTTTATAGGAGCTCAAATTGTGGGTGTGGGTGAGAGTATCACTAATATCCAGAGCAATAAAACTCATAATAAAGTGTATTAAAACTGCAATACATGTGTTTATGTATTCAATTTTGTAGGTAAAATATTTTACTTTTATTCTAAATAAATCTTATCAAATAACATGAATAGTGATCAGCTGGTTGCTTATAATGTCCCAGTAATGCTCCGCCCACAGTCAGACCTTCAGCCACTCCCACAAAATAAAAAGTGCCCCTCTTTTGCTATCTGGAATGTTGGGTTTTATGATGCCCTGCTATTGCCCAACCCACAGCTACACCCTCAGTCCCTCCCACAAAAACAAAAGTGTTTGTTTTTGAAATGTTGGGAGGTATGAGGTCCCAGATGAAGCAAGCACCAAAGCGTCACGATTTCTTCCTAGCCAGGATCAATATGGCAGAGACCCAATCAGGGTCTGAATAGTCACTGTGGGTCCCTGCCAATAGAACGCGATAACTCTGGACGTCACATGTGACGTCACGGAGGCCGCACGGAGCAATTTGGAGAAATGTAGCTGTGCTCGCTTTGAGCACCGGCTACATTTTCCCTGTCAGACTGAGGCCACTCAAAGTGGCATCATCTGACAGGTGGGATCCCGCTGCAAGTCCCCCGGGAATCTGAGCACAGCTCATCACAGGGAGCCGCGGTGAGCTGGTAAATGCTAGGACGTTCTATGCCGTCCTAGCGTCTTTTAGGTACACTAAAATCAGGACGGCAAAGAACTTCCTAGCATCACGAAGGGGTTAAGGCTGGGGATATTCAGATACATAATAAAATCTCAGCAAACAAATGACAGGATGTAAGAATTATGTTACATATTGATTATGGAGAAATCACATGTGGAGAAGGAAATAATGCAGAACAAACTGCCTCTGGTATAATGGCAAAGATGCAATGAGAAGGCCCAGACTTACGTAAAAAGTGATTGTGGTTAATAAATTATACAGATAGACAATAGAGGTTTTTATTTACTGTGGAGTAAATGGAAGTGTATAATCACAGAGATAAATATTTGTCTTTTATAGCAATGCACTAATGCCCCTTAAATTAAAATGCAAATAAAATCTGCAGTCTATGAGGGGCATGTACTGAATAAACAGATATAAACAGATATATTTTATGTGCAAAACTATTTTTGCCCCTTTGCCCCTTGTGCCAATGTGCTAAATATTTAACACTCAAATAGTAAATACTACTACCATTGCGAGAAAAAAATGGGCATAATTACGATTAGCACTTGCTAAAATCTGGTGTCATTTTCACATGCAAAATAAGAATGATTTTTCACAAAATATTCTCAAAAGTCTTTAGCATGCGCAATTATAATCTCAATATATTAGCGCAACCGTAAAAATGCACACTGCTTAAAAAAAAAGGGGGGGGGGAGCGCAAAATGTCACAAATATTCACATATTGCTCCTTACTCATGTTTTACATACTTTTTTTTACTACTGCACTTGTTTAGTACATGACCCCCTATGTACCTTAAAATATAGCATGTTTATTTTGGTGATTAAAAAAATCACAGTTTTTACTCAACAAAGAATCCTGTTTATGTAACTCTGGTTTGTTCAATGTATGACTTTCCAGCTGAGTTATAGCTCCCATGATGCGGAAGAAGCAAAACGACTCCCTTTTTGACCATCCCCAGTAAGACATTTGGTCAGATCTGCTTGGAAAATAGGAAATTTACAGTGGCACCAAAAAAAAATTTCAATGCACCCTGACCAATGCCAGCATTTGCTGTTGTGTGACATCATAAGATCCCATGTGTGTTGACAGAGTTGCAACACCGGTAGTTCCGTCCATGCACAAGAGAGTGACATGGGCATAGCGAACTAGGCACCTTTTCAGACAACTACACCCAAGTGGCATCAGAATTCCAGTGCACAGTAGCAGCTTGTTCCAGCACGCATAGGTGCTGGGGACACACTGTTTTTAAGAGAATGTTGAACTTAAAATGTAAGCTCATGAACTTCCCATTAACAGGCAGTTCCCCAGTGCACTGGCCTATGAAGCACATCATTATTTGTTAATGGTACTGATAAAATGATCTCTCACGAGAGGCGCATTATTTCCCCTTTCATGTACATACCTTTTTCAAAGTATAGCCAAAAATCGAGTTATTGGCTTCACCTTTTAACACCACTATGAAGGAAACAGAGCCAGTTCTTTGAAGCCTTGCAAATCCTGTAAGTGAATCTTGCCTATCTACCAATTATTTCTCCTGCTTACATTATCCTTGTTACACTAAATTGTGAAAAAGTATTGATTCTTTTTTTTTTTTTTTTTTTTCCTATTACTTGTTTCCTGCCATCCTGCCTTCTCCTGTGTTGTGTGTTTAAATATGTAGTGTCACATATTGCAGGCACCTCTAGAGGTTAATGTGTTCATCACTATGGGCCTTTTTTTTGTGTAGGTTTGTGACACAATCCCTTTAAGAAACCATTACAGATATATTTTTTTTATATACAGCTAATTATTCCTATAAGTAAGTTTAAATGAAACTAGAATATATCAAACAGAAAACATCATTAAGAAAAACGCACACGAAGTAATAGATTCTTTTAAATCACAAGAGAATGATGCCATTTTGAAAATGTTAAGGCTATGGGGGCATGACTCCCAACTGTACTGCTTTGCCTAGGACAGTCCTGATTTTTAGAGGCAATTCTGCAGTCCCGCCCATACCTCTTTCCCGCTCTTCGTTTTTTTCAGCAGCAGAGCTAGCTGAAACCACGCCCCTCTGGATTCCAAGCACTTGAAACCGCTGAGTGTAACAGAGAGACACTCATATCACATTAATAATTAATGGAAATAACTTTCTTAAGGGGGAGCATGGAAACTTCTGCAGAGAGAGTGGCATTTTTTTCAAGGTAATAGTGAAGGAGAACTGTTATTTAATTTAATTGAAATTTGGGACCTTGAGATATCGATCCTGAAACTGGACCATGTAGATAGATGGGAACAAAATGTATTAGTAACCCCTTTTTTCAATGTCCTTTTTATGCTCAAATATCTCCGATTTTCTTTTTTGTCCTACTTATGTCATATTTATCTTAGCCTTATTAAAACATAACTTGATTTTAATACACAACAAAAGAGTTTTAAATCAATAAAATTAGTAATTTTTATGATTGTTCTCTTCCCTTCCTATTATGATAATTAAATGTTGCTTTAGTTGTATCTTCCATATTTATAATTACTACATAAATCCTTCGTAATATTTTTATTAGACACAGTTCAGCTTTTAACCTGATTACAGCTCATAGATTTCTTTCCTATATATTTATTCATTTTCTAAAATATTTGAATCTTTGATGATGTGGTTCTTTTTTTTTTTTTTTTTTTTTTTTAAAGGAGGGGGGGAGTCTTAAAGGAAAATCTTTCAGTTGGCATTCTATACATATATTAATTACAATTTGTAAAGAGCATTTCCTTTTAAAGTTAATCAAAAGTGGCATCTCTGTGGGTACACTAAAATAGCATTCAATACTGAAACAGTTAATGGCACATGTATAGATTAAAAAAAAAAAAAAAAAGAGTCAGTACTAATAATTATTTCACACTTTTTAAGGTATTTTTCTTCAAAGTTCTATCATTTGAGAAATGGGGAAAACAGAAATAAGTGCAATGTTGCACTAAGCATGCTCATTTTTTTTTTTAAATGTATATGTTCAATTGTGCGTAGTTTGTTTAAACAAAAAGTATAGGAAAAAAATGTGCTGTAGCACTAGACCTACTGTAGCAAAATGTAAGCATACAGCTATACAGCAATATAATAATACAAAGTATGATCTAGTCCAGGGGTAAGCAAACTTCGACACTCCAGATGTTGTGGCCTACATGGATAAGGCACTGGCCTCCTAAGCCAAGGATTGTGGGTTCATGTCCTATCTGGGGTGCTTCTTTGACCACAACTAGAGGACATAGTCTAAAATTAGAGGGGCAATGATTTAAAAGTAATATCAGGAAGTATTACTTTACTGAGAGGGTAGTGGATGTATGGAATAGCCTTCCAGCAGAAGTGGTAGAGGTAAACACAGTCATAGATTCTAAGCATGCGTGGGATAGACACAAGGCTATCCTAGCTATAAGACTGGGAACGGGGGACTAATAAAAGTATTTAGAAAATTGGGCAGACTAGATGGACCGAATGGTTCTTATTTCTTGACACATTCAATGTTTCTACATCTCCCATTATGCTCTTACAACTGTAATGCTCGCAAAGCATCAAGAGAAATGTAGTCCACAGCATCTGGAGTGCCAAAGGTTGCCTACCCCTGATCTAGGCAATGATATTTATAAGTGAAGATGAAATAAGATACAAAAAGCCTTTAACAAGATGTGAGGCAAAACTTTAGTGACACTCCATAAATACAAACAAATTTTAATCTACAATTATGTCTTTTCTACAGACATAATATAGGTGTACTACACTTCACTTACAAGGGGGACTGAGAGTAGCCACTCCTCAGGTACCTGAGTCATAGGTGCACCCCTACTTCACTCTCTAAGGATTTAACTGCACCCTTTTTTGTAGGAATTGTTTGCTACTCCTTTTACTCCATTCTAGGATCACAAAGGCCTGCATTATTTGAATACATTAGTGGAAACATTTGAGGAAATCTATAAAAATAAAAAGGCACAAGATCCTTGTGTAGAAAATGTATTAAAATACGTTTGTAAAGTAATGTTACAAAATGTCACAGAATGCAGATGGAGTGCTCCTTTTTTTTACATTTCCATAAGTGCTATTTATTTTCTTGTAAACCTGACCTTTTCCCCAAGAAAAGAATATAGATATTTACAATTTATGTAGTAAACACATAATGGGGTCTTTTCACAAGTGAACTGAAAAATTCAAGTCTTAGAGCGACTGCATCACCTAAAAAATGTTTGTACTTCGAAGGTAGAGAATAAAAAAAATGACTGAAATTGATCTATACATTGTGCTGGCAAAATAGCAAGCACATGTGTGGAGGTTTATGGTATTTTATATAAACAATGTTTAGGTGAGAGTCCCTTTAATACAGAACGTTGCTTTTTAAGCCTTCCCCCGCCCTGCAGAGCTCAGTCTGCAAGAGGCCCTCCATGGGCGAGTTGAATTTTTTTTTCCACCCGTAGATTTTTTATTTTTTTCACAGTTGCGGCGCGTATTATGGATTTTTATTTGGCCTTTTTTGGGGCTGAAGGAAGAAGAAAGAAAAAAGAAGGTGGATAGTTTTTCACCCGTGGATTTTTTTTTTTTTTGCGCTCCGTTTTTTTTTTGCGGTGCGTATTATGGTTTTCATTTTTATTAGGGCCCCACCTTCCGGCCATGGGTGGGGACCAGGGCGGGGGTAGGGGGGTATTTTACTAGTGACTGGGCAGCACCAGTCACTAGTAATTTTAAATTTAAGGCGATATTAATCGCCGAACCCCGAACTCCAACCCGGACATACAGTGCAATCAGGGCCGGACTGGGAACAAAAACCAGCCCTGGAAAAAATTTATATACCAGCCCCATCGCATAAGATTTTTAAACCAGCCCATAGCATAATATAATTTTTTTATTCATAGAAGGGAAAATCATGCATTTTAACCCCTTCCCGTCCTTATGACGAGTTAACTTGTCATAAGAGCCTCAGCATTAGCGACCTTATGACGAGTTAACTCGTCATGCAGTCTAGCCGGCGGTGCGCTCCGTGTGCACCGCCAGCTAGTCTGCAACGGGTCCAGGACTAAGCCTCGCACCCGAGGCAAAGCTCCTGGACCCGATTGGTGGATTTCCGGGCATGTGATCGCGTTGATTGAGTGATCACCGCAATAACATGCAAATTAGATGGCAAAGTCAGTGTGTTCACACACTGCCTCTAATTCACTCTCTGTGCTTCACATTCTTATAGTGACAGAGAGTGACCTGTAAGTAAAAATAAATTAATTAAATACAGAGGTTAAAAAAAAATAAAAAAATTAAAAATTAACCCTTTCATTGCTGATCACAGTTTTTAACTGTGATCAGTTTCCTTCCACTTTATGGCCCTCATTTAGTTTTTTTTTAACAGATTTTTTTATTTTTACAATTTATAAAGTTTTTTTAAATAAATAAAGGTAATTTTAATATATTTATTTAATACAATTTAACCCCTGCATGCCTGTTGCATGATTTTTACTGATCTGACATCGCACTCTTCAGAGTTTTTTTCTGTATTTTTTGTTATGGGGGGTTTGGGAACCAATATTTTTCTTTTTTATTAGTTAGTTAATTACGGGGGATAAGTGGGTTAGTGTTGCACTAGTTATGTAGGTTATTACTGGGAAAATAATGGGGAAAAACTTTTTTTTCCTCAAAAATTTCCTCTTTTATATTTATTTTTTAATACTAAAATGTAAATCATTTTTATGTATAGGGTATCAAAAGAAAGCTCTAACTGTCCTTTAAAAAACAACATATAACTTGTATGTGTACGTTAAATGAGAGAGAGGAAAATTATGTTTCAAAAACCGCGTATTAAAAATTGAAAAACGCTCTGGTCCTTGGCCCAGGAAAATCCCTGGTCCTTAAGGGTTAAAAAGCACATCTGAACAGTGTATTATTTATAGATAAGACTGATATATAAGCCTGTCTAGTGCAATATATATACCTCCAGTATGTACACAGAGTTATATGAATTGCCCTGTGCAGAGGTATATATCAGGGCAGTGTGTGAGACATATCCTGTAGCCTGTCTCTCGCATATCTGTAGCCTGTCTCTCTCTGTCCTTTCTGTGGCGTCTCTCTCTCTGTCTTTTCTGTGGCGTCTCTCTCTGTCTTTTCTGTGGCGTCTCTCTCTCTCTGTCCTTTCTCTCTCTCTCTGTCCTTTCTGTGGCGTCTCTCTCTCTCTCTGTGGCGTCTCTTTCTCTCTCTCTGTGGCGTCTCTTTCTCTCTCTCTGTGGCATATCTCTCTCTCTCTGTGGCATATCTCTCTCTCTCTGTAGCATCTCTCTCTCTCTCTGTGGCATCTCTCTCTCTCTCTGTGGCGTCTCTCTCTCTCTCTGTGGCATATCTCTCTCTCTCTGTGGCATATCTCTCTCTCTCTGTGGCATCTCTCTCTCTCTCTGTGGCATCTCTCTCTCTCTCTGTGGCGTCTCTCTCTCTCTGTGGCGTCTCTCTCTCTGTGGCGTCTCTCTCTCTCTGTGGCGTCTCTCTCTCTCTCTGTGGCGTCTCTCTCTCTCTCTGTGGCATCTCTCTCTCTCTCTCTGTGGTGTCTCTCTCTCTCTGTGGCGTCTCTCTCTCTCTCTGTGGCGTCTCTCTCTCTCTCTCTGTGGCATGTCTCTCTCTCTCTCTGGCGTCTCTCTCTCTCTGTGGCGTCTCTCTCTCTCTCTGTGGCGTCTCTCTCTCTCTGTGGCGTCTCTCTCTCTCTCTGTGGCGTCTCTCTCTCTCTGTGGCGTCTCTCTCTCTCTCTCTGTGGCGTCTCTCTCTCTGTGGCGTCTCTTTCTCTGTGGGGTCTCTCTCTCTGTGGCGTCTCTCTCTCTGTGGGGTCTCTCTCTCTGTGGCGTCTCGCTCTCTGTGTGTCCTTTCTGTGGCATCTCTCTCTCTCTCTGTCCTTTCTGTGGCGTCTCTCTTCCCACCTTCCCCCTTAGTGTCTTTCACCCCCTCCCCCTGTAGTGTCTTTCACCCCTTTCCCCTTGTAGTCTTTCACCCCTTTCCCTCTGTAGTCTTTCACCCCCCCCCTTCCACCTCCCCCTGTAGTGTCTTTCACCCCCCCTGTAGTGTCTTTCACCCCACCCTTCCCCCTCCCCCTGTAGTGTCTTTCACCCCCCCCCCTGTAGTGTCTTTCACCCCCCCCCCTGTAGTGTCTTTCACCCCCCCCCCTGTAGTGTCTTTCACCCCACCCTTCCCCCTCCCCCTGTAGTGTCTTTCACCCCCCCCCCTGTAGTGTCTTTCACCCCCCCCCCCTGTAGTGTCTTTCACCCCCCCCCCCTGTAGTGTCTTTCACCCCACCCTTCCCCCTCCCCCTGTAGTGTCTTTCACCCCCCCCCCTGTAGTGTCTTTCACCCCCCCCCCCCCTGTAGTGTCTTTCACCCCCCCCCCCCCCCCTGTAGTGTCTTTCACCCCCTGCCCTTTATGTCTCACTCACCTTGCTTTCTCCTGCTCCCCATCCCGCCGCCGGAACTGCAACTGCAGTTTAAGCAATTCGGCGGCCGTCGCCGCTTTAAGAAATTCGCCTGCTGCCGCCGGATGCTACAGCAGCCGAACTCTTAAAGTGGCGGCCGCCGCCGCTTCACTTTAAGTGGCCAAGGCGGCCCCGGGGCAGGCGGCCCACCGGGATTTTTCCCGGTATCCCGGTGGGCCAGTCCGGCCCTGAGTGCAATGTTCGGGTCCGGGGTCCAAAAATCGTAGTGTTCAGTACGAACCCGAACTTTGCGGTTCGGGTTCGCTCAACACTAGTTGTAATCACAAAATAGATTTTCATATTTTGCCTGAAACCATTGAGGATCCAATGACGCATTGAGGATGCTGTGACAGCATAGAACTTCCTCCATTTAAAAGGCACTCAGCAGCATTAAAATAAAGAAAAAAAAGGTTAAGATCTAGGGTTAGGGTTAGCAACTACGGTTAGGGTTAGCAACTAGGGTTAGGGTACGGTTAGAGTTAGATTAGGGTTAGTGCTAGAGTTGGGGTGATGATTAAGGTTAGGGATCAACAGGTGATTGTAGGAGAAAAAGGTTAGAAAAAATTGCTACTTTTGTTATTGTCCTAAAACTTTAAAAAAAAACAGAAAACATTGTAATTTCTAAACTGAGGATACATATTAGAATCTATTTATATTTAGCAGGATTTTTCATTAGCGGTTTTAAATGTGTAATATAGTTTTCATTTAAAAGTTAGAAAAAGTTTTTTTTTTCCAATTTTCCATCATATTTTTTTATAGTAAATGATATTATAAAAATAATGGTCTCTAAACAAAGCCCTTCTTATGCTGCAAAAAAAAGATATATACATTTGTGTGGGTACAGAAAATGAGAAGGAGGAAAAGTACAGGTAAACATAAACACTGCAGAAGTATAAAAACAGACCTGAACATTCCAAAAACAGTCTTGTCCTCAACGGAGTTAAAAAGTGCAGTTGCAGTTAGTTTTTGTGGACCTATATATACTTATAAAATAATTATGTGTGTGTGTGTATATATATATATATATATATATATATATATATATATAATTATTTTGCCTCAATGGACTGGAATTTATTGTAAAATAATGAAAACAATAATTAACATTCTCCATCTTGCCTATCTTTCCAACTCAGGTATTAGTACCTGGCTTTTGCTACAAGGCTGATAATAAAGAAAGACACATTTTTTTGTTGGCACAATAGTACATTATAACATGAGGGGCATTTACTAAACCACAGTGTGCAAATGTAAATATTTCATTAAACAGAACCAAAGAGTATTATTAGCCATCATTAAATGAAAACAAAATGGTAATACGCCATGTGAATACATTGGTGCACAGAATGAATTAATTTGCTTCTCTTAAGACTATATGCAACTAATGTCTTATTAGTACATCCCAGCAATATGCAATAATGAGATATTATCTTGCAGATCTGATCCCGGGATCATCTTCAGTAATTAACCACATTCACTGGTTGTTAACAGTTTATACCCATTTTATTATTTGACCCATTTAATTACATGTTGACCTGTGTTTAGTGTTGTGTAGCTCTGTGGTACATTCATACAAACTGCATATTACTGTCAGTGTGTGTGTGATACACTCACATAATGCACATTAATGCGTTTTATTGCTGTGGAGCTCTGTGATAAACTCACATACTGCACATTACTAAGTTTTATTTCTGTGGAGCTCTGTGATACACTCACATACTGCACATTACTAAGATTTATTGCTGTGGAGCTCGGCGGGATATACTCACATGCTGCACATTACTACGTTTTATTGCTGTGGAGCTCTGTGATACACTCACATACTGCACATTACTAAGATTTATTGCTGTGGAGCTCGGCAGTATACTCACATGCTGCACATTACTAAGTTTTATTGCTGTGGAGCTCTGTGATACACTCACATACTGCACATAACTAAATTACTACTGTGGAGCACTATAACACATTAAGACACACGACACGTTACTGTGAGTTATTGTTGTGGCATTGTGTGAGGCAACTACACCCCCCCCCCCCCCCCACATTATTGTACATTTTATTGCTGTGGAGCTTTGTGATACACACACTCTGCACTTCACTGTGAGTATTATTGCTGAGCGTGCGTATGTAGTGGGTGTGAGAATGTATCACAGTAGCAAAAAAAATATATACATCCCCCGGGCCTCTAATGGTCCAGAATCTGCTCTGATAATTTGAACAGTGCTTGATGTAAAGCAGGGAGTTCCAAGCATTCAGGTTACATTCATTTTTATTATTTATTGAAAAGTTGAAGAATAGCTTGTTAGCCATAGGAAAATGTTTCCCTTTTAACCCGTAAGTTCAAAACAAGTTTACATTTCAAACAAAAGTATACATTCATACGGATTAGAAGATCATAGGCAACTGGGTCAGGTGGACCACACTTTGCTGTTAAACAGGCAACATTAAGCCCATAGGTCACATATGCCGGACACCCCTGATATACAGATTAAAGGGGAGTTACAAACTAGATTTTATATACTGAGATGGACCAGTATATAAGGTAGACCGATCCATGCTTGCAAGCTTACAACTTATAGGGAGTGGTGCACAGAAGACACATTAAGTTTTGGAAAAGGCAGGAAATTAACATGATGGCAGAAGGTGCATCGTGGGTATTATGCCTGCAAAATAGGTGAGATTGGTGAATTCTAAAGGGGTGTTCTACCCGGATGTAGGGTTGCCACTATTTCTTTTAACAAAAATACCGAACATGCTATTGGCTCCATAGAGCACATGAGATTCTGCCGAAATGAGTTGGCTCAAGTGAGGTCTGGCAGGCACGAATTGGAATAGATATTAAGAGTAGGTGACAAGGGATGCAATGTAGGGGGCAGAGTCCTGAAGAAGAAGCCGGAAGCCAGTTGAGGGGGCTTTACAATGCTGAGGAGGGCAAATGAGAAAGATGACCCTGGCAGCAGAAGTTATCTATAAATAATTAGAATACGCCACCGTTCTAACATTGTTCAAAATTCACCCACAGTCTGGGCCACAGACGCAGACCTAATACCGCATTCTGTGTATCCGTTTCAATGTAGTGTCATTTTAGCCTGTCCTTTTAAAAATACAATTAGGGTCAATCAGAGTGAAACACCGCTTTAAATCAGATATCTGATCTCCAGATAATACTTTCATCCTAAAACAAGTGTTACAATTTCAGATAACTAGGCAACCTCAAGGCACATGGAGATACATACAGATAAGACTTTATCTTTTACTGACTTCACTGCGAAAGGAGGGGAATATACAGGCAATTAACTAATGTATATGAAGCTTCTCATCGGTAGAGTTTTTGTTACTTCTGAAGTAGGCAGTATATTTACACCTTCCGAATGTAGCCTACATATTCCCAGCCTGGCTAAAAAGGCACGATAAATCATTCGAACAAAGGAAAATATGTGTATATATTTATCAAGATTTTACAAACGTTTCTGTGGTCCACGAACATCTCGAGAACAAAAGGTAAAATGTTTACTCGGCATTATGGAAAATCAATCTGCGCTAAGCCAACAGATTCTGTAGGTCTGAGAAGGAGAAAGGGACATGTCACGCATATCGGGGTACTGCGCTGTGACTCAGAATGTTTAAAGTAAAATAAAGATTTAAGATAACAAATTGTTTATTCCCATCTATTTGATGACAACTCTAAATTAATCGCTTATTTCTGCAAGTCGTAAACCTGCCATTTACGCCCACACAATAAACTTCCGCTCCGTAAACATGAGCTAATTCTAATGATAGTGTGTTGTCATGCCTATAGGTAATCCGATCTGATCTGTAACCTATCTTTAACGATGATTACATTGTAAAAAAAAATATATATATCTATTCTGCTCACTGTTTCTGTGTTTCACATATGTAATATAAACTTATTTGTACTTTAAAATAACTGTCCTGTAGTGTTACATTGAAAATCATTTCACAGAGGCCTCTAGATTCAGGGAAATCCCACCAGGAACGCTTGAAGAGATGCGTTTATAACGTAATTGCACTTTATTTGCATTTTTAGCAGATAGGAACGGTTAAGAAAAATCTGGTATAGATCTGTTTCCTTTTTTTGCTATCGTTGCACGAGACAGCGTTTATCTAGAAATATGTGTTTGGACACTGTAAGTGGTGCTGTCCCTTTAAAAGAACACTGTCATATTCCTGTGCAGTATTTATAAGTACGTACACATTTCAAGCATAGTTATCATATGGGCTTTTCTAAAACCTATAGGTTGCTGAGGTTTTTTTTTTTATATTTCTCCCAGGCTCCTGGCAAATGCTGGATAGCTCAGTGGGTAGGTCAGTAGCGAATGAGAAGCTGATATTAAATTAAACATATTTACAATACTGATATTTAAATTCTAATGATTGCTTTTATTTATAATGCTTGCACTTTATTTGGCATGAAGACCTAGACAGTGACTTGACCTGACATTCAGCCAGTGCAATGCCCCAGGGCCTGCTGGGTAAAAAGGGAACAGAAGTGCCTGGAAACGCACAAGGGATCTGTCATATAATGCTGTGTTTCTATCCTGCGCACTGTCTAGAGACAGTCAGTGTACAATGTCACACTCTGGTACACACTGTCACTGTGTTGGATGCACGGGGGCCCAGAAATTGTTCAACGCGGTGTGCCTTACGATGCTCCGCCTTCCAAGCTCCGCCCTCTGGCGGTGGCAGAAGTTCGGAGGTATGTGAACCCTGTGTCTTGGGTCACACTAGGATTACAGAGCGTAGGAGTCCAGCAGTGGCCTTCCATCTGTTTTTGGACTACAACTACCATAGTCCTCTGCCATTCTAAAAAGCTGGTGGGGGTTGTGGGATTTTTAGCTGGGGTCCACAGTTGTGTGCCTTGAACATAGAGCTAAGAGGCGCTCTGCAAACACCATCATTAGCACTGCTGACTACAGGAGTAAGATCTTCCTGACCACAGATAATACAGTATTTTATACATTGGCTGCTGTAAAAAAAAAAAAAAAAAAATCTGCTAGATTTCTTTTTTTTATGTTCAGACTACACGGAGACTCACTGAAATGCTGACAGAAAATTACACAAAGTGCCCCTGAAATTATTATTACTTTACACATTAGCAAGTGTTCTGATGCATTCTGTGAACAGATGTACCTTTATCTGAGGGTTGCTATTTTACTCATGTAAGTGTTTTTGGTATACAATAAATTTAGTTTACTGAAATGCTTGCCTATAATATTTTTTTTTTGTATCTGCTTGCTAAGCTTGGGGAATTTATTTAAATGCTGTGCAGCAATCAAAAAAACTAACATGTCCACCTCTTTTGGATCACAGAGTTACATCAAGGGCAGAATCTGAGCCCAAATCTGATATGAGGATTATCCTTGGTGAGTTCTGGGTCAGCAGACTGAGGAATAACAGTTTAGAAAAAGTAACCTTTTATTCAGCACGATATAACACAGTAACACCGACTGCTTAAAGGACAGCTAAGAGGAAGCAAGCTTGATTCTCAGGGTAGCTAGGGTTGCCACCTGGCCGGTATTTTACAGGCAGGCCGGTAAAAAATTAGCTTGACTCCAATGTTAAGTCTATGGAGACAGTAGCTTGGCAGCTGCCGGTCAGAGGAGAAACTGGCAGGTCCTATCAAAAGTAACTGCCAGTTTATCCTCACACTAGGGACAACTAACAACTGAAAAATCAAGTTGAGTTGTGCTTTAAAGGGCACTCCAGTGATCAAGCTAACTTTGATTCATCTGCTTAAAGGGACGGTATCAACAGAACATTGTTTTTACTGTGAATGTAGAGCATAAAAAATGATTGCAAATGATCTATACATTGTGTTAGAAAAACTGCAAGCAAATGCATGAATTAGGAACAAAACGGCATACCATGCCCAAAATGTGATATGTGCACCTTAATGCCTATCAAAGTACTTGCAATGTTCTTTAATATGCAGGATTTACTTTTACCCTTGGTTACATGTTCTCCTACTTATGTCTATTTGAAAGTACTGGTTTTCTTCCATTTGGGACCATCTCCCAACCTTGCTGCTTTTTTCTAAGCAGGAGCCAATCAGTGGGTGCACTCTATTGTGCCTCATTAACCCCTTAAACTCAATGCAGACAGCGAGTGCACCATATCGTGCCTCATTAACCCCTTAAACTCAATGGTGGCAGCGGGTGCAATCTATTGTGCCTCATTAACCCCTTAAACTCAATGGGGGTAGCGGGTGCAGTCTATTGTGCCTCATTAACCCCTTAAACTCAATGCAGACAGCGAGTGCACCATATCGTGCCTCATTAACCCCTTAAACTCAATGGTGGCAGCGGGTGCAATCTATTGTGCCTCATTAACCCCTTAAACTCAATGGGGGTAGCGGGTGCAGTCTATTGTGCCTCATTAACCCCTTAAACTCAATGGGGGTAGTGGGTGCAGTCTATTGTGTGTCATTAACCCGTTAAACTCAATGGTGGCAGCGGGTGCAGTCTATTGTGCCGCATTAACCCCTTAAACTCAATGGTGGTAGCTGGTGCAGTCTTTTGTGTGTCATTAACCCCTTAAACTCAATGGTGGCAGCGGGTGCAGTCTATTGTGCCTCATTAACCCCTTAAATGCAATTGTAGTAGTGGAGATCTCATCGGACCCACCATGATTAATTAATTGCATTGTGCCTGTGCTTATTTCCATCCTACATACTGCCGGGCTGCACTTTGCATGCTCTTTCTGCAGCACGTGGAACAAATATGTGTCCCTGGAAACATGGCCGATGTTGGCAACGATAGCTATACATGCACAGTAAAAACCATGTTCAGGTGATACAGTCCCTTTAATGATTAGTTTATTTGACTCCCTAGGAGAAAAAAAAAAAAAGATTCATTTTGATAAGAGCATTATTTTAAATCTGGACTATTTTGCAAAATGTAAATTGCTAAAATTGAACTTTTACGCGCTCTAGAATGTCTTTTGTTAAATCCATTGACTTTAGCCTTACAGCAGATTCTTGCAACTCTCAAAGGTATGGCAAAAATGTTTGCAAGTTTGCAATTTGGCCAGATTAGCTGTGAAAAGCAAGCCACACGGAAAAAAAAAATTGCTCATCCCTAATTATATCTCCTCAGATGCCAAAGATCCAAAGAATTTCTAAAGATTACATTTTAAACAAGATGTATGCATCAAGGGAGTCCGTGATTCCATCTGCTGGCACAAACGTTTTGGCATCGGTTTTCCAGAGTCTCTGTTTAACCGCCTGCCATTACACTTACATGAATCAATGTAGCCACTCCAATGGTGAAGTAACAGTGTGGAATAATAAATCTTGGCTCAAAAATATGGTATGTTTCAGAAAGGTCAAGATAAGAGAGGAGGAGAAGAGCAGATGGAGGATGACGAATGAAAGGAAGGAAATGGGAGAGATATAGGTGTTGACTTATCATTATCTTATACACTTAGCGTGTCATGGGCCTCGTGACAGCCGCGGAAGCCCTGCTTTCAAACAAACGTACCTCTGCTCACTTTAGAATAAGCACGTCTGTAAAAACTTTGTTACTGTGGCTCTATCAGTGAAAGCATGACAAGTGTACTGTAGCTTTGAGTACACTTTGTTCACCCAAATAATAATTTGAGACCACTACCAAGCATGGGGTTGTCAGGACATGTCCCCACAACCTGATGTTTGAGGCCCCATGCCATTGTTTGAATCTCCCACCAGTGTCTTATTTGACTCCCACCAACCTTTTCTCTAATATAACCCCTTGGATACCAAGCAAGCTTCCTTCATAGCTGTAATAAAGTATGTTGACATTTATCCCAAAAATAACAAGGGAGGGAGAACCTGTTGCCTGATTAAACTAACTGTACCAACACTGGGGAGGTGCTATTACAAAATCCAACAGCCACTCAAATCTAGGAATTCAGTTAGGTGTAAGACTTTAATTGCAGAGATGGGATGTGGTTGAAGAGGTTAAAATAAAAGGTTTTATTTAGAACAACATTTTAAAATGTCACTGAATAAAATATAATTAGGAGAATGGGTCCAAGTACAGATCACTGAGGTACCCCACGGTTACAAAACTTTCCTCCGAATATAATCCATTGACTACAACCCTCTGTTGTCTGTCACTCAGCCATGGTCTAATCCATTCTACAATATTGGAATCCAAACTCAAAAGATTGCAGTTTATTGATAAGCCTTCTATTTCTCCATTACTGATGTAAGGCTTACTGGTCTATAGTTACATTACATTAACATTTATTTATATAGCGCCAACAATTTATGTAGCGCTAGGTACAGAGCCTGGAAGGGAACTACATACTAAGTTGGACAAACTAAAGCAGACTATTCTGCCTAATCTAATAATGTTACCTTATGGTAACAATGGGCTAGTCTGGCAGGTTATCACAAGGCCCCAAACTATGTTGACCATAATATTAACCCCTTCACGACAATGCCCACACTTGTACAGGCTCCCAATGCCCATATAACCATCACTGAAACGTCAATCACGCCCCCTCAGCCTATGAAAATCGGATGAGGGGTGTTCAAGGCTGTCACTAATGGAGGCAAGTCTGAAAATCCCAGAAAAGGGGCGGTCTTAGCCTTCAATAGCTGAGACAGGCTGCCTCAGCCATTGCAGTGAGGATTGTGATTAGTGTAGGGGCTAATCACAATCCATTGATCACATGCAATATATGCAAGTGTTGTATGAAAATGGCAAAATCTCCCCTCTCTCTCACTGACACATTTTTATCTTGTGTTGAGAGAGGAGAGAAATATACAGTGTCCCAGAAAAAAGAAGAAAAAAACTGCCATTTTTACACTCTTTATTAAATGTACATTTAAAAAGCACGTTTGTGCTTTTATTTAACAATAAGCAAAAAAGCTATTGTCCAGAAACAGACATCAAACAAACAAAATCATTAATGACTGGTAAAATATTAAAATGGTAAACAATGATTGGTGTGTACTAGTATTTCCATACAAGTAATTATTTAGACAATTATATTTTGTACTAAACAAGGATGCACTTGTGGGGAGACTTAAGCGGCATGTTTTGATATCATTACATTTATCGTTATTTCATGTATGACAAATGTTTTAACACTAACAGTAATAATCAATCTGTGACCAGGATCAATAGGAGGTCAGATGGACTTGATATGCTGGCCTTCCACTCAGGCCTCATGCACTTGTGTGAGAAGAGAGTCCCTTGCTACTTACAGCCTTTCTCTCCCCTTTACATATATGGTGCTGTGGTAGAGGTAATAAAAGGCCAGGAAGAGTGGGTAACAGTCACTGGGGGCTATTTACTAAAAGGTGAGTTTATGCACGGATGAACTTGGTGAGTTTGAGCATATAGAAATGTTATAGCATATAGAAATGTTCATCTCAACTCGCCTTTTACTGAATAGCCTCCTCTGTCTTTCAATTCCATTGTCTTGTCTGTCTTACCTGTCCAAAGTCAAGTCTTTGATAATGGCTTTTGTATTGTGTGATAGTTGTAGTCCTGTGTTGTCCGTTAGCCCACTGGTCTGTCCTTTTCACCAAAAGGAAAATAGTTCCCTCCCATCCTGCCCTCTTTTCAGTCCTTGTCTAAAGCCAAGTCTTCAGAAGGTACCCGAGGTCAGACATCAGTGCAGGTGGGTTGACCAGCTTGGGGTATGGCCAACCCGGGAGCCAGTAGCTCTGGTACAGTTTACAGTATAGCACATTGGTGAGAGGGGCAATGTGCTGCTGGTTAGATGGCTATGCCATCCACATGGTAGTTTGGCACATGTATTTAAGAATGGCATAGCTCGTCCTTATGCGGGAAGGGGTTAATGAGCTTCTTAATTCCAGTGTCTGAATAAATTAACCCTTTGAGTATGTGGGTAAGCAGAGGTGGCTCTGTTTGGATACCCATGTCAGCTCCATAACTGTCTCCCCTCAGCTAGGTGCTGTGGGGGTCACCTATGTAAGGGGTGCCCCTAAACAGCCCCTTAATTTGTTTATATGGTTCCACCACCGCTGTTGGTAACTATGATCTTGCTACTTGACCACAAGTAACAAGGGAGTTCTTCAAGGATGTCTGCCTCATGTGCTAGGTCTGGATACTTTTATGATGAATGGAGGAGCCAGACAAACAATTTTAGAATCCAACCCTTCTTTTTTGTAGCCATGCAGAGACGGAATGAGCAGAGATAAATTAAAAAAGAAAATCATGCTTGGCATCAGCAGTAAAAGGTTAGGAGCCGTGGCTACCTAGCTCATGGGGTATGTCCAGCACTGATTCACACTTGAGGGAGCTGTCTTTATCTGCCGCAATATTCCTTGTGTGTCACTACGCTTGGCAGTAATATATCTTCCGCAAGGCAAACAAGGCACCTGCCTAGGGCGGCACTTTTCTCTCCCTCCCCCACCGTTCAGCAAGCTTTAGCTCCTTCCAATTAATTGGGGTGATGGGGGCATGTAATGGACTTGGTGGAGGTATGTAGTGAGGGTGATGGTGCCATGTAATGGGGGTGATGGGGCATTTAGTGTGTATGCATTGTGGGTGATGGCAGCATATAATGGGGTGATGGGGCATGTCATGGGTGTGCAATATGGGTGGGTGGGTACCTGATTTTTGTCTGCCTAGGGCAGCACAAAACCAAGATACCCCACTGACGCTTGGACAGCATAACATGAAGATACTCCCTTGCCTGTAGGATTAACTTTACTCCCTCATTAAAGGGCAGTGATGGCAAAGACCTTTGTGCCCAGCTGCCCATTTTATGCAATAAACCATCTCAAAGTGCCATTTCTCCCTATATTATGACCCGTCTCCCATTTGTATTCCAGATTCTGCTTCTTTTAGTTTCACGATCTCCCTCATTTTATTTCTTTTTCTTAGTTGCTCCCTCTCGGTATCTCGATATTATCGACACCCCTTCGGTATATGATTATGGTGACAATGCAGTCAGGATGGCTCCTGAGGTTCGTCCTCACCGGCATAGGAGAAGGTTCTAACAAGTAATTAAGCATCAGTTTTAGATTTGATCACACCCGGGTCACCCACCCACCGGATATTTACGTTTCCTAAAAACATAGGGGGGTTATTTAAGGAAATTTGTGAGGCAAAGTTGTAAATGTAGAGCAGTGATCAGCCAAGAAACCAATGCAATGGAACTTCAACCTCCATTGACACTATTTGCAGTGTTGAGTGATGTAGCAGAGAAAGTAAAACCTTAATTCTGTAAGTGAATTCTCCTATAATATTCAGATAGCATCTTTTGAGCTTCTAGGGCAGTGATTCTCAAACCTGTCCTCAGGACCCCCCAAACAGTCCAGGATTTAGGGATTACCCAGTTGTGTTTAAATAAGAATATGTAGAACACCTGGTGTGGTTCCCTAACCATTAAGCAGCCATACCAGGTGTTCTACATATTCTTATTTAAACACAACTGGGTAATCCCTAAATCCTGGACTGTTGGGGGGTCCTGAGGACAGGTTTGAGAAGCACTGTTCTAGGGTGTATTAGGCCTTTACGGTGGTGAGCACTGAAGGGCGGAGCGCAGATTCTAGACATCCGTTGGGAATCTGCTTTGTACATAATACATAGAAGTATCAGCGCCCAAGCATTGATAATTCTATGTATTGTATATCCATTTTGGTCAATTCAACAGCACTCTGTATTAAATACTTCGTTTTAGGACTGTGCTCCTTATTACGTTCTATTTGCATGCTTTATAAATAGGCACACATGAAGTTGGTGCCTCACTGGCGTGTTTAAGTATCACCCCCAAACTGTAAAGCAGGGGTTAGCAACTTGTGGCCCTACAGATGTTGCAGGACTACATTTCCCATACTCCTGTGCCAGCCACTTCGCTGAAAGAGCATTATGGGAGACGTAGTTCAACAGCAGCTTGAAGGCCACAGGTTCCCTACCCCTGTTGTACAGGATATGAGTGTTACAACTGGGATTGGCTGGGTCTTATTTTAGGTTGGACAGTATCTGAATGTCTCAAAGACCAAATCACAACAAATGTTTGCAGAAATAAGTTTTTGCAAATACAGATTTTCATCCATCCTCTCAGTGGGTGTGTAAGGATGAGCCCACTGTCAAATTAAGTTGTGCATTTTTTGTTGTTTTTTTTTTAAATAAAAAACCTGGGGCGCTCTTAAAAAGGTGCTTCAAACAGTCGACAGCTGTTCCGTGTGCCTCTCTGTAGTTTCTCAAACCATTAAAATTCATAAACATTTAAAATAACACGTTCAGTGGCAGCATAGTGTTTAAAGACACTTTGAGCCCAGATTGGAAGAATGCATATTGAATAGAAATAATAAAAGCTACGCAGAAAGGGACGAGGTAAAGGAGTGGGTACATTAATCTAAACCTAGTGCTGAGTTTTAAAGGGTGTCATTACAGGTAAATAACCCAAACATAAAAGAGGGCAGAGAACAATTTTCAAGGCATGAATTCAGTACACACAGCAGGGGTTACACATAAGTAAAAGTGCTGTTTCAACATCGAGCCAGATCCTTTAGTCTAGGGTAGAGCTTCTCAAACCTGTCCTCAAGGATCCCCAATGGTCCAGGATTTAGGGATAATCCAGCTATGTTTAGATAAGAACATGCATAACACATGGTATGGTTTCCTAACGCTTAGGGAACATCACCAGGTGTAATATTCTTATTTAAACACAACTGGGTAATCCCTAAATCCTGGATGCTTGGGTGGGCCTTGAGGACTGGTTTGGGAACCCCTAAGGATTTGCAACCTTTTCTTCAACTCAGCATCCTATTCCAATATTCATCAAGGTTTTGTAACCCCTGCGCGTTTTCAGGTCTAATCTTTTAGTCATCCGTGACATAGGTGTTAGATACTCTCTTTCAACTGCATTAGGTGTTTCTGTTTTTTTTCTTTTCATTCTGTATACAAACCCGTTACTGAGGCAATAAAGTATATTGAATATGCACTCTGACATTTTGCCTGGGGTAAGTCACACCAGCCCTTAACCAGACATTCATTTATTGGAAGAACGCCCACAAGTTTGCACTGCTTTAACAAGCGATAACTTTCTCTGGCAAGCTCTAGGGACATGGCAGAGGTGGAGCCTAAACCAATCCGGCACAGGTACTGGCTGTCTAGAACTAATTTTTTGCGTTAGTTTAAATGAAATGCTGCCTGTGCATAGGCAGTAGTAATGATGGGACTGGATCCAGTAAATTCAGGAACATTGGTAACTATGTAATTAGATCATTTTTGTATTTAGGCACAACTGGCACACTGTGCAGACATTAATTATGTGTCTGTGGAGTCTTCTGATTATGACACACACGGTATGCAAATTACACATTTCCCATTGAAAAGCAGTTCATTTGCATACTGTGCCACAGATGATGTCATGGTATGCGAATGACCTGCTTTTCAGTTCTAAATGTGTCATTTGCATCCCGGTGCCACAGGTGATGTCATAAACAGGAGACTCCACAGACACATTTTTTTTTCTATTTTAGGCATTTGTTTGCAGTTTTGCTAATGCAATATATATATCATGTTTAATCATTTTTTCATGCTCTACATGCACAGTAAAAACAAAGTTCGGTTGATACAGTCCCTTTAACCATTTATGTGCCAGCAGGAAAGTGCCTGCCTTGTTTTGGCTCTGAAAAGCCTGTCCCTTTTTTTAATGCCAATTACACCTTTGCCTTGACAAGCCAATGAAATGATGAAGCAGTCTGCATTTGTCTGTGTTCCTGCCATTGAATAAACAGTTCCTTTCCTCCACCTGACATCTATACATATATTATACCGTGGGCATCCCCCCCCCAAGTGTTTATTGTTTGCACAGACTGGGAGGCAAGCAGCTGAACCCTTCTCACACTGGTCATTGTGATAGCTCCACGCTCCCATCTCAGGAGCCTTGTGGCTGTCCAATTCTCACAGCACCTCTAGTAGAAGCTTTGATTCAGCGAAAGACAGCCAGCAGCTCCACCTTCTATCAGTCAGTGGAAGTGCACTGATTCAGAAAGCAGCCAGTAAATCCCCAGCTCTCAGTCTCTTCTACCTCCAGTGCTGCAGACTCTCCATTGCTTCTTCCGTTTGTTTTCTATACCGGAGCTCAGCATTTAGCTGCAAGCCTTCATGGTGTAATGGCAATATAACACTGCAAAGAAAAATGGGTTAATGCTGGCATCTTATGGAAAGTGCATGTTGCAGGATTTCCTAATTTTACACGCAGGTTTGCAGAATCTTCTTGTTATTATTATTGGGGGTTTGGTTTTTTTTGGAAGGGGGTGGGGGTTAACAAAAAAAAAATGCTCTCTGGTATGCCAAGCCTGTCTGGGTCAATTCTGAATTAGGTCTGCTTTTAAGGAGCATTAATCTGTGACTATATGGTGGGCACAGGAGAGGACTGGCAAGCAGGGGAATTGCACCCCCACCACCCCAGTTCTCTAATCTCTCTCAATGGGCTGAGGCTGTACCAATATTCACTTTTAAATGCCCCAGTCAGTAACACTTGATCTTTCTACCCAATAGTCTTGTCTGCCTATTCATCTCTGTGCCTCATTTGTCAGTTTATCATGTCTATGTGTGTCTGTCTATGATGATACCAGGTGGGCTGATGAAGTGACACCAAGGGCAATTAAATAGTCCCCCCCCCCCCCCTCTCAGGCCAACAGTTGCCAGCCCTCCTCTGGGTGGGTACCTTCTCAACCCATGGTAGGCAGAAAAGTAACACTTCATTGAATGATTGCATTAATTGTTGACATTTTAAACAGAAATGGTTTAATGGAAGCATACATGTAAGGGATTGAGCCCTCTTTGCTCTGGGGTCTAATATATTTTTAGAGTCTTGGGTTGGGATTAACGAAAATGTGAACCAAGATTTCAAACAACATGCCCACAGCCTGCTATACGGAGCAAAAAGGGCTCAATCGGGTACTTTACCTGAATTCTTAGTACCAAATAAAGCATTTCTATTTGAAATGTCTGCACATGATGCAATCTTTAAATTTAAAGATAAGTTAATTTGTCCGTCTAACCTTACCTGTCATTTGTTGCTGAATACACGTTACAATCTAAAGTATCACTTAGATGTACTTATATGCCATGTACGAACTAAGTATAAAATACATATTAAAGGGATTCTGTCTCCTTAACCTTGTGTTTACTGTGGATGAAGAGAATAAAAAAAAATATTAAAATCGATCTATACATTGCATCCCTCCCAACTGTCCTGGTTTCATAATACCTTTCTCACCAGGGGCAAGAGTTGGGAGGTAGGATATTGTGATAGCAGAAGCGCGCACAATAAATTAAGTGAAAAAAAGTGACATCATCCTGTAGCTCCATATATAAGTGTGTAATTCTCATATCAAGCCACAGGTGATGTCATAAACAGCATTTTTTTCTACATCCATGATATTAATAGTATGTAGGAGTCCCTTTAAGACTTACATGGCATTTAACCCTTTTTAAGACCCGTGCCAGTGGAACAATCCAAATATGATATTTTTACAATGTACACTGAGATTCAACTGCAATACTGCACAGTGACAAGAAATCATTAGATTAGTGTGTATTCCACGGAGTCTGGCTCTTATTTTACAATCTCCCTCCGATTTGGAATGGACCCAAATCTAGGAAAAGTGAGATTTGTGTGTGTGTGTGTGTGTGTGTGTGTGTGTAGCCTGTTTGTTGGTTTGATAATGCTGTGTTGGATGGCTATCAAACATAGATGGGGCTGTAAAATAAATGTTAATAATGTATGAAAGCTTTTTCAATTGCTGACAGCTGACGCCTCATAGCTCTACCATTCCTTTTTTATGCCGTGATGCTAAAGTAGGAGCCAGCCATCATGAAATGCTGGGGGAACCCATCTGGCGCTGTTTATGAGTACTACTACTTAAAGCTTGACGAGCACACACATTAGACCATCAGAAATCTAGTCTGGACCCATGTGCTCTAGGTGTCCAACTGCTACCCTCTGGCACTGATATACTGCTACTGACTGAGAACGAGGTGAGTTGCCTCTAGCAAAATTACTGAAACTCTTCAAAGCCCACTGTGGCTGAGAACATATTTCCCCCTCTATGAAAGTATTTTAATTAATAAGATGGATGGGGGAGGCACTAGGGATGCCACCCTTTCCCCCCCCAAAAAAATACTGGCCCTGCTATTGTCTCCATAGATTTAACATTGTCAGCAAGCCATTTTTTTACCGGCCTGCCGGTAAAATACCGGCCGGGTGGCAAACGTATGAGGCAAACAATGGGGGTGGGGGCGCAGCTTGGTGGGTACAGTGCTCGCAGGTATTCTCAGGTTTGAAAACGTCAGTAAAATGGACAGCCCTGGAAGGAAGGCTATGTATTTGGAGTGTTGCCTTTTAAGGGTACATGTGGGCGTGGTCATGTCCACTTTGGGTCAAACTTCACCCACATCAATATAATACATGTTTTGACCATCTATTTTTAGTGTTTAGGGAGTGGTTGATGGTACTTCATTTTGCTCACTTGCCAGTTCACCGCGGCACTTCACCCGACCTAATATAATAACCTTCTCTTACCCTGAAAGTACACACTAACCCCTAACCCTGTCTCATACTGACCCTAATACTAACCCCACCTAATAAAATAACCTGCTCTTACACTAAAAGTACCCGCAAACTCCTCAAACTGACCCTAATACTAACCTAGAACGCCAGAGCCCCAATGCTAACCCTAAAACTAACCCCTAAACCTAACACCCTAATACTAACTTGCACCCCCAAAAGTAACCTGCATCGACAGAGCATCTGACAACGACGAACTGTCAGGCGCTTGAACTCCCGTGATGAAGCAGCTGTGAACAACTGTATATATGTCATATATGTCTCCTGCAAGGTGCTCTACCATTTTTTCACCCCTGCTGCCACATTCGTGCTTTAGCTCTTTGCACTCTGACCCATGACAAAGTTAACTTTGACATTTTTTATTTTTTTATTTTATTCTTATCGTTTTCTGTGACAATCAATAGGTGAATTTAAAGATAAAACCACTGCTATAGGTTTATCATTGGCAATAGAAATAGCTATCTACCTGTGCATTAAATTACTGATAAAGCACTTTAAAAGAAAGTATTGATCACCGGAGTGTTCTTATCTATAGGGACCTAAACATTTCCATTAGTTGCACCATTCACCGTTTAGTAAATAGCTCCCAGTGTGTTGTCTATATAAACAGATGTTTACTTTTTATGTATATGTAGTACCAATTGTTTATTACTCAAGATCTTTAACCCATTCCATCCCAACTATATATATATATATATATATATATATATATATATATATATATATATATATAATGTGCTATAGCTGTGTAATGTAAATGTTTCAATTCCAATTTAGAATGTCCCTAATAAAAAGAAAATAAACATACGGATTTGATGGGTAGTTTAATTGTGATATAATGCTATGTATGCCATTTCATTGCAGTGTATTCATTTGAGAACACAGGGAATTAAATATAAGAGTCCCATGAATTATTAGTCAGGCACGGCAGGTATATAGTGACATGCAGGATCCAGCATCATGTTCTGTCTTGAGAAGGTGCCGGGAGATTTTGCTTTAAATGAGGCTAGCTGTGGAAAGCTGAACATATGCCAAAGGCTTATATCCTCTTCCTTATGCTACATATTTTATAGGATTACCAAGAAAAATGCCTTCTTAGTCTTTGAAAAGGATGCTTTGTTACTAGAAAGCTGCTTTTCTGTCCATATCGTAAAGGCTACGTCAGGCCTAGTTTCTACACTTAAGGGTCTACTTCGTATGCAGAAGGAAATTGAGAAGGGAATTTCAAACTTAAGGCCAAAAGTAGCTGAGTTGGAAAATTTCTCCCACTGAGCTGCATTGGGGGATTATTCCAACTCATCTCACTTCCCTGTAATTCTCTCTTTTATTGAGTAGACCCTTCAGTCTGCTGTAACCCCAGCAGAATTTTTGAGATATTTAAAGTAGATTTTCGTGGATCAATCTGACTTCTAAACTTTTATATGTCAAAAGAAACAAATCCTTAGTAGGAATTGAGCCGAGGGACATCATAAGGCTCAGGGAGAGGCTTTTACTGTGGTAGAGTACAATTCCTATCATGCTAAGCCAGCTTCAATCATTCTCTCTTCGAAATTCAGTCTGACGATTCCCAAACGTGAAACTAGGGCACTTGAGGATAGATGTCTAGCCCTTCAGCTGGTGTGTGTGGGGTAACTCTCATCATCCTCAGCCAGCATCAGGCACAGTCGGGGGGGGGGGGGGGGGGGAGGGGGAGAGTGATGGCATTGTTTATATTTTAAACCACTATAAACATGAGTCAACAATGACAAGTAATTGCCAAGAGAATAAGAAAGAAATAAAACCTAAAGACTTGTTTGGTCAATCCATAAATATCTCTATTACAATTTTCAAGAATTCATTTGTAAAGGAAAAATGATATGTTTAAAGAATTGCCAATGTAAAACTATCGCCGAGTGTCTGTAGTTATTCTTTTTAGGCTATGCAATATTAAATGAGAGTGATCTTTCATGATATCTTGTCTTCCATTGCTTTGACCAATCCCAGTGAGCTCTAGTTTTAACCCCTTTCGTTCCCTAAGCCCATCATTTATCTGTAGCTTGGATGGCAGAAAAGAACTATAGTGGCAGGAGCTTCTCCCTCCCTCTCTAACGGAAGAGCGAGGAAAGAACCCATTAACACCATCAGCCCTGCATTTTATTCAATCGTAGCAGACACGTCAAGTCTCATCCGGAAAGGATGGGTAATGCACAATATCAGCTCACTACAGAACCATTAAGAGAACATAGCCCACAGCCATTAAGAATCATTTTTTATTCTCCATGAATGTAGGAATGCTGAACGATTACGGGATATTAATTCAAGTCACTGAAATTCTAAAACCTTCTGATTCCTTTTTTTAATTTAATGTATTTGTCTATATTGTGCATGTACTTATGGACACTAGAGTATGGACAATTCTGTGCTTTAAGAATCATGCACGCACAATCAATGGGGCACTGGGGGGAAGGGGGGAATACCATGTGAAGGAACCAAATTTGTAATTAACGCCTGAAAATGGGAAGGCCTAAAAAAAACACAAATTTGTAAACACGTCATTGTAATCTTGCTGCTCAGGAGTTAGTGCTAAATCGCACCAAATTTTGGGAGTGGCGCATTCGCGGCTCTCGAAAAGCATTGGGATTTCTAAAATATTTTTTTTATTCCTTTCCATTACTTTTCCGAGTGCTAAATTTATACATAAACCCCCCAAATTTTCACATTAGGAAATTCTTAAGTTCTCAGCCGGATTCTGTCACCGGATGACTGGGGCATCCAGTCTCTGACACTCTTTAACAAAACACAGGTCACCTTCAAGCAGTCCAATTAGTTACTCTCCAAGGCACCCAAATGTTTCAGCACCTATATTTATTAGAACACGCTGTATAAGTTTATGGCTTTTTATTATTGGATATATCTTTGTGCTTGCTGTATAGGTGCCAACAGTCCTGAATTTGCCGGGACACTCCCATTTTTTGTGTAGCAACATTGTGTTTAAACTGTGTATGACTAACAGACAAATACAGTCAAAACACAGAGAAAGGGACTCCAGACAACTGGCGTCATGTAACCTTGTGACCTTTTGGCCCCGCCCCCACTGTGTGCAACTTTATTACTCTTTGTATTTTTTTTGCATATAGAACTATATCGCCTCTCTGGAAAGTGTAGAGTTAAACTATTCAGAATTTGCAAATTAGGGAGATTCCATTGCAGAACTAGATTAACCACAATATTTCTCTTTTGAGTATCACCCTCACTGGCTCCATTGTTATGCTCACTGTCCCTCAGGCCTATTCTTCTGTTGCTCCCAGATATATCTGTGTGTAATCTGCATACTGCTGTAATACAAACCCCCCCCCATCAATAGGATGAGGCCTGCTAATGGAAGCTTGCGTGCCACCACGTGCCACTATGTGACCCCCATGAAAGTCAGTACTATGCCAGTGGCTTTAAATACACAAGTCTATGTTTTGCACTACTTGTAGAAGGATTGACCAAAATGTTTTTTTTTTTTTTTAGTGTTCGCCCTTCATTCCTATCTACTATTTTTCTGTCTTCTCCATCAGTAAATCTTTTATACTCCAGAAATAGATTAAAAAAAAAAAAAAAAAAGGATAGCTCAGCTGTCAGTCTTCACAACTTGAAAACATGAGGAGCTAGATAATCAAACAAATGGTATGGGGCTGGGTGCATAATGTATACAGTGAAGTATTGGAATATATTTTCCAGATGTTAAAATAATATATTTCACATCAATATAACATTCTGTACTGAGAACATTAGATTGCGGAGATAAATATGTTACAATCAATCAACTAAATGGAAGTCATTTTATCGACCTCAAAAGGATTTAAAAAAAACCCTGATATTCTACAACTGTTGCAATGTTTGTTTGGATGCCCCTCTATCACAGTCCTGAAGGATATATTGACCATTCTCTGACCTATGACCTATACCACTTGGGTTAGCAGACTCATTAAGTTAGCAATTACAGACACATAGACGTGATTGCTCTAAGTACGGATGTGGCAGACTTGTCGGTAACTTTCGACTTTCGTTGGGATTTAGCATCATCCGTTGGCACATGTGAAGACGGCTCCACAATTAGTGCTATTTCCGCACTGCTCCTGTTTTTATACAGACCCCACTTAGTTTTAATGGATCTGGCAGGGGGGCTGCATTAGCAAAATATTTAAGCTTGACTTCAGCAGATACTAATAGCTTATTTATTTCATTTTCTGTTCTAGATTAATTTATTTGATTTACAAACACTGATTTATTAACAAATTTTATTGTCGGAAAAGGTACACAGCACAATTGAATTATGCAGCCTCTGTAACACGTTTCCAAAAATGTTGTTTATGGGAAAGTAGTAAAATAGCTGAATTTCACAGGTACAAAAAAAAACGAATTTGGCACCTAGATCATAGGTCATGGTCTATCAATGCATATAGGACATGGCTTTTTATTTAATTATGTTTATACCCAGGAATGCTGCTCTGTGATACATTGCACATAGAAACCGAGGTTATTTATAAAAATCAATTTGGGGGTAAATGTCTAAAAGTGGAACAAGGATCAAGAACATTCCATTGGTTTTTAGGGTGATTGCTCTACTTTTAGGACTACATATGACCTTTAGAAATAACCCCCAACGTGTAGTGGTGCAGTCTCTGTGTGCGCCAATGTAGGGCCAAATTTATCAAGGCAAAACAGGTGCTTTTTTTAAAAAAAAGGTGCTAAATTTGGAGCAAAATGACAATTTTCCATTGGTTTCCATGGTTACTACTACTATTTTAGCACTTTTTCCTGAAATACCACCTATTTTGTCTTGATAAATAAGGCCCGTTGAAGGCCAATTCTACGTATTGCGCTAAACATCGCCACCAACCTGTCAGGATGTATAAAACAAGCAATGGCTGTTATAAATGTTTAATAAAAAAAAAAAGGCATTGCATATTTTTTCTTGAAACGTACAAGTACGGTTATAAATTCCCCCAACATATTTAACCATTACCTGGCCTGTACCGTATTGCTAAAAAAAAAACAATTGATAACGGACTCCTCGGGGCAAATGTAGACTCAGAACGAATTTGCAAATGAAGTATATTCAATTACAACGTTGGTTTAACCCATTTTCTAGTGTCTACCTAACCAGCTTCATTGTTATGCCAAATATTTTCAACTGGGGAGAAGGCTCAAATGGCCGTTCTAATGATTTTAAAGAAATGTATGCACCCTCTAACCCCCCACCTCAAAAATCTAAATAAACAAATAAGACAAAACAAAAGCTTTGTTGAATATTCCACTCCATGTGTCCTTAATTGTGTTAACACTACACAAGACCTGACTGACTGCACGCCAGGTGTGAAAAGTATATGCTCCCAGCACAAATGGAGACTGAGTAGGTGTTACCACACCCTAATTTGACACACTTTGGAAGAAAAGTGTGTCTACTGTTATATGTTTATTGGTGACTGTAAACTGCACAGCATGAGCTGTGGCTGAGAGGGATGGATTAATAGATGCTGTTTTTTGGGGCATTTTACAAAAGCACTAGTCTGAGCAAAAAAAAAAAAAAAAATATATATATATATATATATATACATACATACATACATACACAAAGTGAACAGTTATTATATTATTTTAGTAAACCACAATCTTTTCCACAATAAACAATTTATGGCCGTATGTTAATTTGTACTGATCCAAATAGAAATTGAGAACAATGCCCAAGAGCTTACAATCTAGCCATATAAGTGTACACCTCCATTATATTGGGAGCCTGGTTAAATGAATAGGTCACATTAATGAAGTCTTTAATAAGAGATTGTGTGGGAGCGTGGTTTTTATATTTTTAGTGACTTCCCATATACTATGCTGATAGGAAATATACACACATCTGTTACAACTGTACACAGCTCGCCGTGTGTATTACTTCCAGGATCAAAGTAGTACAGATCCACCCAGTGATTGTAACAAGCTTAAATATTACACTGGAATGGCTTTCTGAGTTTAGATGCTGCAACCCTGGTCTTCTCTGTAAAAACCTAAATCTCCCCCCCCCCCCCTTGCAGGAATCAAACAAGTATCTAAGGGAGGAGGGGCTGTTAGCTTCTTCCCTTGTTTGTTAATTACCAAGAAAAGGGGGAAAAAAAACCATTTGCAAGAGTTAAGGCATGCAACAAGCACACAGCAGCTTTGCATGGAGACACACAGGGATGAGATGCTTGCAAAGCAGTGCTGAGTGCTTGATGTGATAGGAATCAGAAGCTCCTCCTCCCAGTATAGAGAGAGAAGTGCTGGCAGTTTGCAGCCTTATCCACACACACACACATACAGCAACACACTGGGACAGTAGCTGGGGCTCTGCCTGACTGCTGCAGCCTGATTTCCAGGAGAGCTTGCCCTGCACCTTACTGAGGACCTTAAAGGGAGAAGACAACCAGCTGGTCCAAACCAAGCGCTCCATAGGAGGGACAAGTTATTTTATTTTTTTAGCACTATCATTTGGGTGGGTTTGTTTGATTTTTCTCTCCGATTCGCTGGACTTGCTTAGTGTGGATGTGATACCGGAGTGAAGACACATGAAGAGCCAAGAAAGCGGAGGTGGAGGCGGTTGGAAGACCGTAGGAAGAGCCGGGAAACAAGGTAAGGAGGGGAGGTACCCCTAAAATGCAGACTTGGGGTGGTGGGAAGGGGGATTTTTTTTTTTTTTTTAAATCGGAACCCTCTATTCAAATGATCTATGCATTACTCCCTGTTGGAAGGTAGGTACACGCTCTAGAACCCGTAGTATTGGGGTTGATGGAACCCTAAGATCTAGTTGGTTTAGTGACTTCTGAGGTTTCTCCTAACAATTTTTTTTAGGGGGGGGGGGGTTGAATTTTATAGGAAGATCAGAGGCATTCATCAAATGTGTAGGTATTTTAATGGTTTTTAGCGAGTGGGTTGACATGGGGGTTCTCACCCTGTAACCCCCCCATTACTAAGCTAGGGCGTCAACCCCAAGACAGAAGAAGGAAATATAATGGATGGGGGGGGGGGGGGGGGGTGCTTAATGTCACGCTGATAAGGATGTGGATGTAAGAGCATCCTACAAGGAATGATATGAAAGAGCATTAGTTAGAACAGGGGAGCTGGCACCTCAAGTCAGCAGTCTAGCTGAATTATAGGAATTGGGCTCAATCAATGCACTGCCTTGGAGAATAGGGGGTGCTTCATCACACTGAACCCCCAGTTTGGGCAGCTCACACACCAGCTAGTGATATGTATCAAACGGATTCGCAGGGAAATGATTGACTCCATGTTCATTAACTCGTTATGTGCAGTGACTTGCTTGAACTTTTGGGGGGACAGGGGGGTTGCGTAAAGGACTATTTTAATAGTTTTTTGGGGGTGTATGCTAGTTACCCACTCTTTAAATGGGCGTATAGAGTAGTTAAGATACTGGCAATAGGGGGATAGGAATGGTTGGGATTCTAGTTACCCCCACTATAACAAGTTCTCTTCTATAGACAGTGTCTAGAAGATGAATGGTTTGGAAGCTCTATACTCGCTATTTCATTGTATGAGGGATAGTGGGTATATACTATGTATATGTACAGCTCCTATACTGCATCAGAGAAAGTGTTGCGCAGAGAGAGAGGGGGGATTCCTAAAAACTGCCTGAGGAAGGGGGGGGGCTCATGTGTTTACCCCTATAATATACTCTTATTATTTAAACGCTGGGCTATAGTAGGGGGCCGAATTGCTATACGTGGGGAGAAGAAATCATCCTGGAGATGATGGTGGGGACCCCCCACGGAGACCTATGGAGGATGACCATTGAATTGCGTGGGGTGTTGTCCATACATGTAGGTTCCTGGGTATGGACAGATCAAGGCTTTGGTGGGTTTATGAGGTTTAGTTAAGGGGATCCCCCGATATATACGTGTATAGGTTTTACAGCCATGTAGGGTGTTTTGTATACCTACCAGTACAGACATGTTTAATCTGAACAGCGGTTTCCAACTCGGAATCTCGACTGGAATGGTGGGAAACTATATAGCACTGTATATACTGGTAACCGGGAGATGTACAGGCTGTACATCTCCCGGTTACCAGTATATACAGTGCTATATACCGGTAGTTTGCTGTATAGCTAGCTGTACTGCTGATTCTGTGTAGAGCTGTAGGTGGATGTAGTCGGTGTATAGTGGTGATGACGCTATTTATACAAGTAATGGTTCCTCTATAGGGCTATCTATATACCTACCTATGCCGGGTGATGTACATTGCTATGTATATGGCTTTGCGTTGTGGTAGACCTCTATGGAGCTACAGGCACTGGAAAATAGACAAACTAGGGCTCTGACTGGTGATGGTTTGGACAGCACGGGATTAATGGTCCAAATTCGAGAGATATACTGTTAGGTGGAAGCCAGGGCGACACGTATATAAAATGTACACGTTAAAATGAGATTCGAATTCATATTCACACTGGGGAAAGAGATAAACATCTGGTGGTGCTATGGCAGAGGTTGTGGGTGGGATTAGGGGATTGTGGGGGTATTCATAGGGTGAGTGAGGCAGCATGATCCTGCTCAGTGTCGGGGAGCAAAGCTCAGCCCTGGCCGGTATAGGCGCGCCTTATGGTCGGGAGCGCAGCTGCACTTTCCCTTTAAACGACGAGATGCCTGCAGGTGTCCAATTAACCCACATGCAGCTGGCAGGGACACGGCGAGAAAGGGCTGCACAGCCAATGACTGTCCTTTTAATCCATTAACCATTTATTTCTGTGATCATTGTTGGCTATTTAACAAAAAAACATGCATACTACCAAAACCCCTTTTTTTTAAGGGTTAATCATTGACAGGCCATCCCAGTGATGGCTAATTCAGCACTCTTGCTGCCGGTGACTACATGTCCCATGGTGCCCGGCCAGCCTAAAGGCTAACCTTTTGGTGATTTGTAGATGGTGGATTGGCTGAACATCATGGGAATTGTAGTCTGCAGCAGCTGGTGTGCTAAAGATGAGCCATTGCCGGTCTACACTATAAATTTTCAGTATAATGGTCCCTTCTATTTAGCACAGTTTTGCATTTTTTTCCCACTTGCAAGGTGGCCAAGAGACTGACTCAATCAGCGAATGCCATTAAAATAATCCAGTCGGACCGTAATAAACAGTTCCTATGAGTTGGCACTTGAGAGAGAACATTTCCATTATTGTAAAGGTGATAGATGACTGTCAGGGATGGACTGGGCACCTAGACATACGGGCAGGGAGGTGCAGTGATACCCACTGGTTAAAAAAAACTATGATTCTCTCTATTTCTTCACCTCTTAATGTATTTGTTTAGTGACCATTGGTACTGGCCATTTGTTCTTTGGTACAGTTCAGGATACATTGCAATGGGATAATGAAGAGAAAACCCATACATAGATGATCCAATCCAACACATGGTAGAATTACTGAAAGAATGCTCCCTTATTATCCCATTTATTCCATAATGCTGTATGTAAGGTAGTGTGCCGTCTAGCATTCCTCAGATCACCCTATAAATCATTTCATCTCAAAGTTTTTATATTATTTATTATAGAGTGCTTTGTAATGTGTGTTAGCCAAACATTCAATTGGTTTAACATGTTGCTAATTAATGGCTTGTTTTGAATTAAGCATACCCCCCCCCCTCCCCCCCTAAAAAATAGATCACCATCCATTCATTTAAAATCTGTAACCCATATTTATTTCTTTTCCTAAGCTAATATTATTTCATTTATTTTACTGCTTTGGGTGCTGTGGGTTTATTTTTTATTTTTATATATTGATGGTTGTGTATGCTTGTCCTGTATATACGCAAGTATTACACTCCTTACTGGGCTATCTGATCTTTCATGCTCTCTAATGCCATCATTTGTGACTTTCTGTGGTATTTATTTTCATAAACTCCATATTATTATTATTTTTTTTTTTTTTTATTCTTGACTATTCACACTTTTTTTTTTTTTTTTTAATAGGTATATTATAGTCTTGATTTAACAAAGTAGTCGTCCCTATTCTACATGTATATACATATCAGTAGTGGCCATATGAATAAGACCAGCCTTATTGGCAGTTTGGCAACAGATGCCATAAAATATAGTTGTTTTATGACCAGTTGAAAAAGCCTCATTACAATAAACATTGTTTCATCTAGTATTGTGCCACCGATGCCTTGTTGTAAAAGGCTTAGTAGAGAGAGCTATTGACGTGTGTTTGATACTACATTGGTCACTCTGTGACATCTGATCACACCTTGTTTGTGTGGGTATATACACATCATGGCACTATGCTCCTTCATTTAATGAATCTATATCTGGTGATACTACCTAGCACAGGATCTTCTCTTGCTTTTCATCTTCATTCCTCAAATTAGATTCTTGCGATCCGGTCTTGTTGTTGTTGTGTATTTGCTCGGGTTTTCAACTCTCCCAGGCTAGAGAGGCAGACCTGCAGAGTGCTTCTTTTAGGACTTGCATTTATCATGGTTTCCCTTTATTCTTCAATTATAGCTGGTATTTAGATGTGCGCTGAGTACAATTTAAGAGAGGAATGAGCTGCGATGAAGGTATTGATTTCAGAATACTTTTTTTTTTTTTCCTGCTATATAGTGTCTTAACTATTTATGTTCCTTTTAATAATTTGGTTGTCATCCATTTCCAAATGGATCAATAAACCTTTTTTTAGGCATAGCCCATCATTTCAATTGTTTTTAAACATTGCTGGGGAAGGGGTGGTTGTGATGGTCGAAATGCACAAATTTGGGGATTTCAACTACCGTAATATTAATGTCAGTCTCCCTCCTTAGCCGTTAGTTCCTGCTGCAGACATTCAGATATGATCTGTGGCCGTCCAAGTCGGACCGCGTTAAGAGAGTCTAACTAATAAACGTATTCTGGATCTGGTGTCTGGCAGCATCTAAATCAGTGATTCAGAGAGGATCATCAAGAAGGAGAGGAAATAAAATATATATTAGAAGTAACGTTACCACGGAATCCTAATCCATCAATAAAAACTAAATGGGCTAGGTTTTTTTAAAAAACAACTTGTACTCAGGGGGATTCGCTACACCACCAACACTAAGGCGATGAAGGAAATGAGACCGACAGACGCTCTATTGAATCAAAATGCTCATTTTCTAAACCAGAAGCAAGATCAGATAGAAGCGCTGATGTGTGGGAGACTCTCTCAGCCAGCATCCATCATGCAGCAAGCAGAGATCCTCTTAACACTTGTATAGGCATTTAAAACATTAGTCTGCGTATATGGAATTTTTAATTTTTTTTTACCCTGATCTTCCTTGTTTCACACACTCCTTCTCTCTGGACAGTCAGCTTCGACTTCACGCCCTCCCCCGTTTACACTTCCATATTTACAGCCTCCTATAGCCTACACGAAGCGGTAATTAACGTATAATGCGTGCACTTATGTCTATGCATTTCTTTTGCTTAAACCGGGAGTCCCTTAAAGCAAAGAGGAAGATTAATGTTAAATGCTAAATAATCTAAACCAAGTTTTTAGTACATGTATAACATGCATGATATATATGCGTGTGCACACGTATATGCATTGGCATGTTGTTTTTATGCAGAGATACCATTCCGTACCATTTATTTATATATAATCTATCCAATTCAAAAAATATAGTGTGTGTGTGTGTATGTGTATGTATATATATATATATATATATATATATATATATATATATATAATTATATTTGCTTGCTCTTTCAAACCACAAGCATTTTTTTCTCTCTCTTGTACGCTATTTCCCAATCAGTGTGTGATTTCTGTGCTTGATGCCAGAAGGCAGACAGCACAGTATGGAGAATCTCATAAAATGTAGCGTGATTATGTATGTAATTGAACGGAATGCACTGTCCAAATGTGCTGATACAATGGACAGCAATAGCAGACTGCCCTGTGATGGAGCTTCCGAGCTGTGAGTGTATCAAAAAGGCTGTGCCTCTAAAAAAAAAAAAAAAAAAATATATATATATATAATTTTTTTTTTTCCCCCTCATTTCTCCCCTTTCCTCCTGAGTAATGCTTTTGAATCCTGGAGATTTATGGACAGTTCCTTTTTAATATGCTGGGAGAGTCAGCCCCATAAAAAGGAAAGGGGGGGGGGGGGGGTGTAATTTTAGGTTTCCAAAAGAAAAATATACAAGAATGGCAGGCTATGACATAGTGTGGGAGAAAAGCTGTGGATGGTTTCTGGGGTGTTGAAAATATGATCTAACTAGTGTAATACACATATGGTGGTGATTTTAGCAATTTACTGCATGGTGTTAATTGGAATTTTTATGGTTTACAGGGCATATATAGTACAATATGTGTTTTTTTTCTTTTTTTTCTTTTTTTATTTTTTTAGTGATTGTGGCACACTGATTTTTAGTACAAGTTTTATTTTTTTGTTCCCTGCCTTCCAAGGCCACAACAATTATATGGTTTACAGAAAAGTTGGTTTTCTGTCAAGTGGTTTTGACAAGCTTTTCTTTGTTAATTATTCAGTGTTTTATCTTTTATATCTGGGTTTAAACATATTTGACGTGACCTAAGAGATCAGGCTTCAGACCTATACAGTATTCTGTGGTCCATGTACTTGTATAATATTGTAACATTCTGTATAGCGATTGTCGACACATTGATAGTCCTAATGTGTGTAGTATCTACAGATGGGTCTTCACTGTTGTCACAAAATAATTCAATTCAGGAGATAAATCACTCGTTACACATCACCTGGTACCTAATACAAAAAATAAATATTTTGTGTTTAGGGTTTAAAACCGAGTGAACTATGTGTTGGTGGTTGTTTGTGTTTTTTTTTTTTTTTTCTCTCTCTCATTCTAATAATTGTAGTGATCATAATGAAGGGAGACCAGGGAAATTAACTTGTTTTATATATTGACTTTTTCTAAAATTCGAGGAATTCTACCAGTAACTTTGTCCATGACTCTCAACCCTTTTGTTTAAAGTAGTCGTAGTATTTGGTCAGCAAGAGATACAATTAGATTTTTGCTGTAGAATAGATGAGTATTTTGGAGAGTCATTCGTTAGTTATGTTGACTTTATATATTTTTTTAATTTTATTTAACTTTTTTTTTTTTTTTTCAATCAGTTATCCTAACTACCACTAGGGGCACTCTAGAGTCAAATTTAGCATTTGCTTGGAGTTGAGCACCTTAGTCTTTTTGTTAGATTGTGTTTTTTTTTTTTTAATGGTTTTTGCTTTTTTTAAATTCGTGATCGTAAAACACAATCCCCTGTATTCTACAAACTATCGTACATTTTTAAATGTCACTAATGTGGGATTATTTTATTTTTTTTCTTTCATTCTCATGATTTATTAAGACCTGAAAAATAAAACCTGAAACAAATATATATATTAATGGTGCTCACTACTACTTTATAATTGCAGTGGCATAAGCTGTTTTTCTTTTATGAGAATACACGTCAGGGGTTGTAAAACTATAGCCATTTTAAAGAAAGCTGTTTGCTGAGTGTTTCAGCATAAACAAATAGAGTACACCAATAAAATTAGTAGTCCCCTAGGACTCACTTTAAAATGTATATTTAACCAATGTATTCTACAAAATGTACATCCGGTCAGGAGCTAATTTGCCTGTGGCAACCTCCAGATATTTATTTTTTTATACTTTTTTTTTTTTTGTATTTCCCCCCCCCCCCCCCCCCCCCCCCCCATTTTCCTGCAATGTAAACTCTACACTACCTCCTCCCATTTGTGTAAAAACTTGCACCTTTCCCATATGTAGATACAGATGGCACCTATGTTCTGTCTGTTTTTATATATGTCTAAGATAACTCTTCCTTGCAGGATGGTTAGCAGATATGTGTTGAATTTGCCACCCCAGATACTGCTGTGTATTTTTTTTTTTTTTTTTTTTTTTTTGCAACTGTGTAAAGTTGCTGTTGGATAATACTACCTTTCCTGCATCTTTCACACAAGCCATGACCCCCTGCAGGACCAAAAGGTACCGACTTTTTGAAATAACAGATGGCCCAGGTTTCTGCTGCTCTCTGCATACAAAGTCCAGATCTCTCTCTTTGATTCTCCCGAACAGTCTCCTGTCTGGTAGATCTGCCAGTGACTGACATATGGATGTGAATCTTCTTTTGAAGACTGTCTTTTATTGACATTTATGTGAAGAGTGGCCCAGTAGTTATATTGTCTTAATGAGAGACAGATTGCCAGGCCTGGCTATAAGAAAGTGCCAATAAGCTTTGGTCATCTTACGAATCGGCTTATACGATCCTCAGTGAATATATTTCGGATTGACTCAAACTGCATCAGTTTACATAGGATGGAATATTTATGGGGAATTAAATGGCTGTGTTCTAATCTTATGTATAGAATTATAGCCTTTGAAAGTGATTTTATAGCAAGGATATTTTATTAAAAAATAAACGGTTATACAATTTTGATATCCTGTATATTTTTTTGGATTAATAGTCTCTGGAAAGTATGGATGTAGATCAAAACTGAGTGACTTTATGAAGCTGGGTAATGTTTTTCGGAAGATCAATCTTCACCTGTGTATGGACTCCCTTTCTCAGTGAGCGTTTTACTTTGTCAGCATTATCTTGTGCGGAACATATGTCACCTCCCTTTTTTTTTATTTTTTTTATTTACCAGGCTACTTTTATAAATTTTATCCAGGCAGTGGTCTACAGTTCCTGACTGCTCCAAAGTCATTTCATGAATTCAGAATCTCCTGCTAATTCATCCCGCAAGTAATTTCAATGTATGTGTAATGTATATATTTTTTTCAAAATAAGTGACTGTTTCAAGACCAGCTTTGTGGTTTTGCCTTGTCCAGTTAAGACCATTGAACTGAACATTTTTTCTTATTTATATTTTCTATTTCTGTGTTGATTGTGGAATAGACTGAGGTTATGACAACATTTTTTATTTTTTGTAGATTTAAGTTTTATCAATGAATCCAATTTTGGGGGTAACTGGCCTCCTTTTTTAACTCCCTTTTAAGAAACTAGAGTTGTTGATTTTGGTACTGTGAGGTCACCCTGTTATTTGGCCCAGGAAGACTTTTGACTCTGTAGGTCAAGGGTTGGAATCCATTGATTTTGTACAAAGGCGCAGCTATTTTGTAGACTCCTGATTTTTTATTTATTTTGTGCTTGTTAAGCAGGAGATTGACTATGTGAATCTACAAGTCTCTTCTATTAGTCTCTCTGGCTACTAGCAAACCGTAAGATCATCAGAGTAAGGTACGTTGTTCCATGAAGATTTAAATTGGTTGGTGTTTGACTACCGATCATGCTAACAATATGTGATTATGTATTTAGTCATCTCTTACTCGATCATCTGATTTAAACTGCACATTTGTTGGTTAACAGGGCTAATCTGTCCGGTTTAGGTTGTCACAGGCAGTAGCCATACTAACCAGTCGATTGAGAGTCACATACACCGAAAAGCACCATTTTCTTCTCCACCCATTTCCCATTCGAGTGATCATTATTTTGCATCATTACATTAGATTAGACCAGATCCGCTTTTAAACCGTTGCATTAACCCTTCAGTGCTCGCTAAAGCCCAGGTTTTTTCACGACTACTTTGGAATCAAGTGGGACATTCTGTAGTGATGTGTAATTATTGTCCTTGTCTTATGTTTCTGGTGAATTCTAAATGCTAGAGAAGCTTCTCTCTGGCTAACAAAGCATAGACTTGTCACTCTGGTAATGCAATGTATAGAACAAAGCATTATAGAGGTATGTTGCTGGGTCTGTTTTGGAGATCTGTATTAACCTTTTGTGTGAAGCATCTCTAATCTCTATACAATGACAGTACTGTCATTGATGGAATGAGGTTCCTTCAAAGTATACAAAATAGGATAGCCACCTCCCCACACTCTCTACCTCGGAGATAGATAACCTTATGGGACCTACATGTCTCATGATTCCTAGCTTTAGTGTGGTTTAAGCTATGCCAAGAATCATGGCACATGTAGTCTATAGTGCATTTGCAGTGCCAAGGTTGGCTATCATCTCTTCTGTTGGGAGTATGGTCAGTCTTACCTGTAATGTCTGCATCTTCATTTTATTGTTGTTGGTATGCAAACCAGTTGCAGAAAAGTGTCTAGTTTTAATTAATCATTTATAAGCCAATACCTAGATAGTCATTGAAGAATTATTTTTTTTCTTTTTTCTTTAACCCTCTATCCCTTGCATATATTTATTTGGTCTATAAAGAAGTTGTCCTCTCTGGGTCTCTGGGGCTGACTGTATGACTGCCAGTAGATCGCCATGGAAACGCAGCAAGGCACGAATGGTAACTGCAAGGCCCGTTTTTTGGTTTGGCAGCTGAATAGTTAAAGTGAAGCATTGCTGGTGGTGTAATAAGCAGGGTGGTCTCCATGAGGGAGACCCCCCCCCCCCCCTCCTCATTTTGCTGAACAGAAGGTGGTTCTGGTGTCTTGCAATAAAATAGAGCAGATTTTGATGGAGTGGGGTGAAACTGCTGGCGCTAGACTTGGTGGCGTTTTGCGAATGGCCATCACGCGATACTGAGCGTAAGCTCTTGTACTCACCTTGGCTTCCCCAACGGATAGATTAGCACTGATAATTACTGAATTTGCTGTCCAGCAACCTAAACCTGATGGTACTGATGTAGAGGGTGTGTAAAAAAAGAAATAAAAAAAAATGTAAGAACCATTTATCACCCCCTAATATTTTAACTTTTGCAATTATATTTATACAAACGTTTTGCTGTCCTGGGCAATCAGTCAAGGCAGACATATATATATATATAATTTTTTTTTTTTTTTTTTTATTACCTAAAATTATATTTATTTTTTAATGTATTGCTTTCTACTCTGGCTCTCTTTTTTCCTAAGATAATCAATAATAATGTTTCCTTGCTTTAGTTATTTTTAGGAAGTGTTGGAGGGCATTGGTTGTGGTCAGTGGCAATAACTTCATTTGGATGTGTTTCAGATTGGACTTTTATTCTTAAGTTCAAATGCATTTTTTTGTTTTTTTTGTTATTGTGGTTTTGTTTTATTAAAATGTTTAATACTGTTTCCATGTTTTAGTTCTATTTCCATTGTTCTGCATAGCCGAGTGGCGGGTATATTCTCTAAAAAGGTGTACACTTTGGTGAACCGTACAGTTTTGGAACCAAAAGGCGAATTCCAAAATACTCCAATGTTCCCGTCTTTCTGAAGCTACTTTTAATGCCTGGCTTATGCAGTTCCCCTGTCTGTCCATCGCGGTGCACTTTTTTAATTTTTTTATTAACGAGATGATGAGTTTTATAAATCAAATTATTTAGTTGAGTTAACTGTCAGGTTATTGGGGAAATCGTAAATTCTTGTTGGACATCCCTTTCCGTCCTGTGCTGCTAACCTTTATTAGTTCTTAAAGGGTTAAAGTCCTGTGTGCCTCCGTAACCATATATTTGCTTCTTTAAAGTTGTCGGTTGAGACAGTGTGATGTTTGTGTTTTTTGTTTGTTTTGTATGCGAAGTTAACTTTGTACTATCTTGGCACAATGTATTATTTACAAAAACGAAGGAAAAGAAAAATAAATATTTTTACTTTTTAAAGTCAACAGGACCTCTTCATTTTATCTGTTTTTTAAGGCTCACCATTATTAAGTGCTGAGGTTTAGCGCCTTTTAATTCTCATTCTCCTCATCGAAAGTGAGAAGTGGGTGCTAAATCTTGTCGGCTTTGGATATATCTAGGTTTTATAGCCTTTAAAAAAAAAAAAAAAAAAGGCTTTTTACATAGTCAACTCTAATTTTATCGAGAAGTCTTAACACAGGACTGGATATTGCGGCCCTGTTGAATAAAAATGACCGTAACGATGAGGGATCCAAAATACTGGATTGTCATCTAAGGTTGCCACCTGTTTATTAAAAAAAACCCATAGGCCTCAAGCAAAGTAAGAGACCATCTTGGTGGCAACTCTAATGGCATCATGGGAATTATAGATCAACAGTTGAAGGACATTGCCCAGCTTTGGTAAAATAGCACCCATAGCATGATGTTAGACCAGCAGGGCCTCTTCTAAATATCTCCCAGACTCTGGCTCCAGGAATGTGGCGGGCGGGGCTTGAAAGTAGAATCTCGGCGTCACCTCGGAGGTCTGCGCAGCATTCATTCCCTGGCGCCCAGGACAGTCATGATTCAGTGCTGAATTGGAATAAAATATGCCTGTGGTTGAATTGTAGCATTAATCAGGAGCAATGGGGTTAATGTTGCTTAGACAACATTTAAAAAAAAAATATATTTTGTAAATAAAAATTCAGAGGACTATTCTGAGTTGGAAAAAATAACAAACAAAAGCATATTAAAACTAATAAAGTAATCATTTTTGTTGTGTAATATGTACTTTAATCCCCAGGGATTGAGATCACATATATAAATGATATTGTCATTGGACTACAATGCCCGTGTCTCCCAAGTCATGGTTTCTTGTAGTGGCTTAGGCTGGGGATATAGGCGGAGCCCTGTTGATTATGGTAGCTAGACTTGATCCCATACAGTGTTCTTTCCCTCTGTTCTCTTCGGAACCGTTTGGGGCCTTGGACACGTGTGTTTTCTTTGCAGTAGCTGTTATCAGAAACTGGGCCTGAAGCCCAGAACTATTGTTTAGACAGAGGTGGAAAAAAAAACCCCATCCTTCCTGGAGTTATTTAGAGGTGGTCTTATTAGTTTAAGAATAAGCCTGACCTTGACACAGTCCGGCTTCAGGTGAACAATGTGACTGGTCTGTTTACACCATCAAACAGCCGCGGACCCCTTTTGCCCTTTCCAGTCTGCTTATGATAAGGTTTTAAGTTCTGGATGTAATCTATCAGAGTTTCAGCATAGTAGTAATTAAATTAGTAAACCCCTGATAATGGTGTACCATTATTGGATATAGGGGTGGGAGATGTAACTGTTTTTGGTTGTGGGGATATCCCTACTGAAGATTTTGACCTGCATTTCACAAGGGGCAGTGATATTCTTTTTTTTCTTTTTTTTTAATCTTGTAGAACATCCAAGATGTTGAAAGCAGGGGCCTGGCTACTTTGTTCTACAACACCTAGTATACTCATCTAAGCTGTTAATAGAAAGGTGATCAGTAATTCTGGGATTTATGTCGTTATGGGAACAAAACGTCGAGTGGCTGTGAGTAGTTTAGAGTTGCAGTATCCTGAGGCAATTTTAGAGATACATTTGCCTTTCTATCTCTGTAGCAATTTAATTCAAGCAGATTCCATGGTTCTTTTTTTTTTTCTATGTGTTTTTTTTTTTGTTTGTTTTTTTAAATAACTTGGATATAGAATTTTTAGGAGTCTGCAATCGCCACATAATCAGATATGCCTGCTGATATTAAGAGCTAATGGAAATGTGGAGTTACTCCGTGCAGTGTGTGTAGTAATGGGACAAGAGCAATAGGCCTCGGGCAACAATGGAAAATTCCACTATTCAGGGCTTGTAAGATGAGATGATCAGAGGGTTAGCATTAGATTAATTTACTCTTTCTTACCCCCCAATAATTGTACATCTGCCCTGCCAGCAGATTTAATTAGGGGGGACCAGATCTGTTTGTATTGTGAGCAACAGTTGAACTGGTTTTGGGATAAAACCTGTTCTACGACAAGCCGCGTATTCCTTTTTTCTTTCCCCCTATTTAAGATGATGCTTCCCATAATTGCTGACCATAGATCCATTATGGTAGTCCCGTTCATGCTATAAGCTCTCTAAATGGTTCACTTTTAGAACTCTGCTCAATCGCCATGGTCCGCAGTGGACAGAGCACTTTTAGAACGTTGACCCAGAAAGTGACACAAACAATCGATCTACAATATTGTAGATCTGCTAAAAGTAGATTAGCCAGTGCTAGTTTCGCTTGCAGTGTTAGCTTTCTAACGGGAACTGATTTGCCACTTTTATTTGATTTTTTTTAAAATGCCAATAGTAGGTGTGAGGTGAAATTCCACAGTGGTATGAAAGCACAGGAAAGTCAGAAGATGGAGCAGGTTCCCTTGTCGGCTCTCTAAACAAGTTCAGAAACGGTGACTGCATAGCCAAAGGTCACTGCTGTCAGCTAGATGCAGTATTTCTAAGGCTGTCATCAGAAATTACTCCCGACTAGGCCTCATTTTTTTTTTTTTTTCCTTCTCCGTTGAAGAGCCTGGTCTAACCCTTTGAATGATGTTGAACAGTAGTCGTCGGTAATATTAAGAGTTGGGGTCATTATATGTTATTGGGATGTCCAGTGAGTGGGCTTGCCACCGAGCTGGTAATTTACTGGCAGGCCGCTACGAAATTAATCTCTTGCCAATGGTAAGTCAAAGTATAAAGACAACAGCATGATCGGTCATGGTTTCAACCCTGCCATTGGGGACTCCAGTATTTCACTATTTTGTATACAATTGTTTTTTGTTTTGTTTTTTTATTGGTCTGCATTGAAGTTCTTGGCCTGTTGTATGACAGACACGCTTGTGAACTCAATTAATTGTTCCCTAGTGATTTTGGTATTACACCAGGCGCAAAGTTAGATCATAAGAATGTAGTTAAGGTCTTGAGCAAGGACCCAGAGTCAGGATGGGGTCTGGACTTAAAACCGTTCCCTTCATGATGCTTTTGCTCAACTCCTTATATGCCCCCTTTTGGAATGGAAGATGTGAACTCTTTCACCCCTGGATTAACCCTTTATGCCAGTGGGATCTAGTTAATGAAGCAGCATACAGTCAATTCTTTTTTTACTTACCATTACAAAAATAAGATTAACCCTTTAACCCTTCCTCCCACCCGATGTGGTTTATCAAAACTCCAATGTGCTGTGACCTTCCCTTGAGTTTAAAGGAGTCTGACTTTGTATGAACTTTGATCAGCTTGTGACAAACTAAAACATAGTAACTTATTTACAACCTGCAAGTGTTGGGTAAGGTTGCAGAGGAGTATTTTTTTTTTTTTTTTCTTTTCTTGGGCCTGTCTGTGAATCTGCAACAATATTTTGGGTTTTTAGTTTTAGGTCGGCTGTTTAACTCAGGGCTTGACAAATTTATTTTGATTTTAGGAGCCAGACATTTTTTTTAGGAGCCAGACAATCACGCAAACATAAACACAATTCATAAACACACACGCCTACTTCACATATATACAAACACACATACTTTACATATACACATATATACAAACACCTCACACACACATATATACACAAACACCTCACACACACATATATACACAAACACCTCACACACACATATATACACAAACACCTCACACACACATATATTCACAAACACCTCACACACACATATATTCACAAACACCTCACACACACATATATTCACAAACACCTCACACACACATATATTCACAAACACCTCACACACACATATATTCACAAACACCTCACACACACATATATTCACAAACACCTCACACACACATATATACAAACAACTCACACACACATATATACAAACACCTCACACACACATATATACAAACACACATACTTTACATATACACATATATACAAACACCTCACACACACACACATATATACAAACACACATACTTTACATATACACATATATACAAACACCTCATATACACATATATACAAACACCTCACACACACATATATACAAACACCTCACACACACATATATACAAACACCTCACACACACATATATACAAACACCTCACACACACATATATACAAACACCTCACACACACATATATACAAACACCTCACACACACATATATACAAACACCTCACACACACATATATACAAACACACATACTTTACATATACACATATATACAAACACACATACTTTACATATACACATATATACAAACACACATACTTTACATATACACATATATACAAACACACATACTTTACATATACACATATATACAAACACACATACTTTACATATACACATATATACAAACACACATACTTTACATATACACATATATACAAACACACATACTTTACATATACACATATATACAAACACCTCACACACCCATATATATAAACACCTCACACACCCATATATATAAACACCTCACACACCCATATATACAAACCCCTCACACACACCTACTTTACAATACATGCAAACACACACCCACCTAACACAGTCTTTTCTTGGGGGTTTCTTCTTGATGTGTCCCCCTCCCAGCTGCTTTACCTCACTGCAGGGGAGGGGGACATTCACGCTTCAGCTTAACTCCGTTGGTCGGCGTGCTGAGTGCCAGGATGTCACGTGACGACACCCTGCACTCAGACACGCGTTGCGCGAGGGGGCGGAGCTTGCAGTCTGTGCCATCGGCCATCGGCACAGACTTTACCCCCTCGCGCTGCGGAAAAATCGGATGGCAGCGGCAAGGGGACCATGAGGCTGACAGCACCCAGGCGCCAGGTCTAATTTCCTGGTCGCCATGGCGACCTGGCGCCTGGGGTTTGTCGAGCCCTGGTTTAACTACAACTAACATTATGCCAAGCCAACAACTTGCATTGGCGCGATTGGCAGGCGGACAGAACTGGGTGGAAGTGGCGCACCCCTGCTGTCCTATGTAATATTTTAAGGATGTGGTATGCCATTCAAAATCGCAGAGTAGTGGTCTATTATAGGCTTGACGTTTGTAAATCTATCCTTTTTTGATTTTTATTCTTATTGGTAACTTACTTGCATGTCGTGTGTGTGTGTTACCCTTCTCCGCTACCCAGAAGTAACAGGGCAGAATCTCCATAAATTAAGAAGGGGTGGGGTGTAAGTTGTATAGTGGTATTACTTATTTTTATACAGTCCTATATGCTTGCAAGATAATGAGATTAGAATAAAAATAACCTGCTAATTTTCAAATCTCCACAAGTGCACGTGAAGGAATAAATGAAAAACACAACGGTGTCTATTTCTCTAAAATACGGGTCTGATTCACGGGACTACCGCCCTGGTAACAGACCCTGCATGGAAACCCCTGATCAGGTGAGACACTGCTTACCATTCTGTCACTTGCAGTCTGTTCCCGCATAAATACAGCAATCTCTGTGGAAGAATTCGCGGCAAGAGACCCGGGAGGGGTCAAATTGGGGTCCTGAGCAGTTATAACTGTGTGGTGCACAGTCTTCCTGTACCTACATGTTTTGTGTCATTAGAAGACCTCTGCGTTCCTTGTGCCCTGTTATTTCTGTACGTTGTTACAATATTGGCCTGTAGCCTGTTATTTTCCTGCTGTGACTCGGAATACAGCCGTCCAACATTTTTTTTTAACTAGGACTAGACCTGGTAGGTGACTGTAGACGCCAAATCTCCATCAGTCTGTGGAATTCAAAGTAGAAAAGTGATCCTAAAAGCATATTTTCAAAGTCAATAAAATGAATTGAAAAGCAAATTGGAGCAGGTGAAAAGGTAAATTGAGATTTCCTGAGTGTAGCTGTAACTAAACTTCCCTTCCCCCCAACACCCCAGAACCATATGGATCCAGCTCAACAAGATCCTGGGTTACAACAAGATCCTGGGTTAGGTAGTTGGCCAGAATTCCGGGTCAGTCTGTGCCAATCGCACAACACATCATAGTGTGACTTGCTGGGTTTAACAACCTGTTTTCACAGGTTGGTAAAAATGTACACATCACACAGTAGGATGAACACCAATATTACCCCCCTGCAGTAAAGGTTACTGTCTCATCGAAAAGCCACATCTTTTTGCACATTACAAGCTTCAAATCAGCTGGCTTCTGTCGCCTAAACATTTTTTTTTTAAATACTGTATAGAGAATAATTTGTGTTGCAAAATTGCAAGCAAATGAATGAATGTGTTTGGAATGTGTCCCGCTTCTGATTTCGCCTTGTGTCTTCATATGCAAATGTGTCATTTGCATACAAAACCACAAGGTGATGTCAAACAGAGGAATTTTAAAATACATTTAGCTGAATTCACACATTTGTCAATTAATGCATTTAATTCTAGTAACATGATGTAAAGGTCATATGTGATCATTCTCATTGACTGTTCTAAAAAAATGTTTAGGTGACTTTTTTTTATTTTTAAAAAGAGGATGAGAAAGGTGGGTAGAACATTTTCTTCCAATGATATGCTGGAAAGGGGTTAAACATCCACAATATTCCAAGGAATGTTGAACAGGTTTGACTGCATGGTACAGCTTCATCCAAAGCAAGTGCCAGAATGATTAAGCACTTGGAAATGTTTAAGTACATGGTACCGGCACGGAGATGGTTCTGAGTGACCTAGGTGGAAATGGCTGACGTGTGTGCATAAGGGGGTGTGGGTTTTATTTTTTAAATACAGGCTGGCACAGCATACCATATGCTTGAATGAGTAATTGCAGCTTGCAATTACTCATTATGTAAAGTTTCAACACATTAAAATATTCTATTTTAAAGGATAGCAGTTATATGGAACAGCCTTTCAGCCACAGGCATTCTTGTGTTATATGAAATACTTTTTTTTTTTTTTTTAAATCAACCGAAAACCTAAAGTTTTGCAACCCGATTAGTTCCTGGGCGGTAACTGATGTATAAAATGATGTATAAAAAAAAAAAAATGATGTATAAAAAAAAAAAATGTAAAATGATGTATAAAAAAAACAAAAAAAGAACCAGTGTTATGGATTTAAGGCAACTGCCGTCAAGTCATGTTTAATTGAAAGATTGCATCAAGTGAAGGCATTTTAAATAAAAAATGCATTAATGAAAGAATACAAATAAAGCACATTTTTGAGGGTCTACTAGGGGGCGGACATCTTGGGTCAGATTTTCATTCATCTGACAGAAGATTCTAAACCACATGTCTGCCCCCTGATTATACTATACAGGCAGAGGGGTCTCAAAAAGATACTTTATTTGTATTCATTACAAATAAAGTTTAAATAGAAAAATATTTCTGTTTAAAATGCCCACACTTGATGCAATCTTTCAATTAAACATAACCTCATTTTTGTCAACGGTTGCCCTTATCCCCTTTCTGACACTAGAACGTTCTATGCTCCCCGTGATGAGTGGCCTCAGTCTGACAGGAAATATGTAGTCGATGGTCAAAGCGAGCACCGGCTACATTTGACTAAATCACAAGTTCGGGCACGCCTCCATTATGGGAGATCTCGCGATCTTTTGGTAGGGATCCACAGGGTCTATTAAGACCCTGATCAAGTCTCTGCCATTGTGTTCCTGGCTACTGATCACCTTGTGATCGGCGGCCAGGAACAAAATGTGGTGTTTTGGTGCTTGTGTTTTTGGGGACGCAAGCACCATGCGTCATGATGGGGTTAAAGCGTCATGGCTTGGTAAATCTCTGTATGTATGCCCTATAACAATGACACACTGGGCATAACCCTTATATATAAGGGGAGCTGGAATTTTGTGATGTTGTTGTAATGCTTGGACAGGGGATTGGAGTGTTCCAGTTAAGTAGTTCAGCTCACACAGTCCTTTGTGTGTTCTTGTATAATAAACCTCAACAGATAAGGAGATGAAGTGTATTTACAAAAAAAAGCCTGCCTGGTTTTGAAAACAGACCCACAGGGAGGAGGGATAAAACCTAGAAAACAAACAAACAAACAGAAAAAAGAAAAAAAAAAAGTCTTGGTAAAGAACAGATAATGTAAAGTACACATCTTTATCTGGAGCTGTCCAAATGGGATACCCAAAGAATGAGATTGATGATCTTTCCCATGGCTACCAGACTGGGTGAGAAGATTTATTACCACATTCGTTTTCAAACAATTGGATTGCTGACCAGAAATATGCAGAAGTCTTTTGAATTGCGGGGACTATAGATAGATAGATTTAACTAAACCAACATGATACAGATCACAGGGGTATTTGGATGTGTGCCAGTATGCCACAAAAATGATACTAATATATAATACTAATATATATATATATATATATTTTAGTTAGTGTGTGTGTGTGTTTGCAGCTCATATTTTAAGGGTTAAGTGTCCCCTAAAAAATGTGCACGGTGAATGTAGACCATAATAAGAATGAAATCTATACATTTTATTGGCAAAATTGCAAGTAAATGCCTGAAGTAAGAAAAACCGGTTTGGTTGTTCTCCTATTTGTGACCTCCACTATGGCTTGATGTGCAAGTGAATTACTTTTTAATAGTTAATGTGTAATTTGCATATCAAGCCACAGGGTGATATCATAAATCTGAGACTTCACTGACACATCTATAACACGGTTTTCTCTTTTGATCCCTGCATTTGCTTGCAGTTTTGACACAATGTATACATCTTTTTTATTTTTTTTAAATTTACCATATAAGCAATGTTTAGAGGAGTCTTTTTTTTTTTTTTATTTTTTTTTAAAGAATAACCCCTTCAACGAAATATCTGAAATTTTAGCATCTAAATGTTTTTGGTATGGTAAATATTATTTTCTAGAGCATAAGCACTGCAGGTAAATGGGATGAATTTCCTGGTCGGTAGTGGAATGCTAATGTAAGGTGCAAGTTGTTAATAGTAAATACTTGTTTCAACCATTGCTTCCTAAATATCTGATTTTGGCCAACACTGAGCGAAGGTTCATGTAAAACAAATCTCCTAGGCCTCAAGTGTGTGTGTGTGTGTCTCTACGTTGATAATATTACACTTCCATTGTAACTTTTATTTTTCTTGGGAGCCGTAAATCTAAGATGTGCACACAGTTAAAAAATGGATGGGCACTGGTTACAGAGAGGGAGCAATGTATCAGGAAGTCAGGCGTGCAGAAGTGACTGGCTAAAGTGCAAAAACACTTGATCAAATGCCCCATCAGCTCCAGCTCTTCACTGCTCAAAATGCCTATGGAGCGTTTCCTCTCCATCTTCTGGAAGAGAAGTTCATACACGGTGACACAGTGATACTGAAAACAGTCTGTGGACTTCGCCATTCGCCATGATGTATTGTCTGACACACCGCGCTGCTGTTTTTTTGAGAGTTTTCACTTCTTTTTTTTTTTTTTCTTTTTTCTCTCTAATATATTTTATAGACTTACAAAAGCCTGCATCTCCCAGGTTGAGTTACTTTATCCCCCTTGGAAGGGTAAAAGGACAGTTATAGTTTGGCAGCAATATATGTAATCTCTGAATTATTTGTAAAACGGCACCTCAGGAAAGAGGGGGAAAAAAATGTTATGTAACCATTTGAGACCATGCTGTGCTGTACTATATGGATGTATTGAGGCTCCAGAGAATTTATATATTGTAGTTTGTAACCGTTAAATGCAAGGAAATGGCGATTTATTCACTGAGCAGCTACATCAGGTTGTTGGTGACCATTCCTCTCACCAATATGGCAGCCTGCCCTAATGCATTTTTTGTTTTTTTTAATTTTTATAAACTGGTACCCAGTTAGTTTCTATAAAGCTTGTCTTTATGGATGAACGTGGATTATTGGTTTCCTCTGGTTTGGGATCTAATATATTATTCCGCTCGCACAGGGGGCAGACATGTTTAGAATCTTGCCATCATCTGACCCAAGATACTAAACATGTCAGCCCCCTGGTAGAGCTATTTGGAGCAAAGAGGTCTTAATAAGGTACTTTGCTTGTATTCTTTTGTTAAATCCTTTCTATTTTAAAACCTGATGCAGTCTTTCAATTGAACATAACTTAATTTTTCGCAGACTGTTGTGCTTTAAGATATCGACTACCCACATTTGCTCACCAATGGAAAGTCTATATTTGTAGCCAATCGATTTGTATTTTGATGTACTGGTGAAATCCTCTATATTAAGATAGTACAGTCTCCTGGTGCTAGAACAAGGGTGGTTAATGGGGGAAATTAGCATTTTAAGAATACCCAGAATGGAACTACCTTCAGTTAAACAATTGGACTCATTTACATAACCCATTCTTCCTTTTGGCTTTCATTCTAATACAAAATGGCCCTGCAGTTTCTAGTCTCCACTGAACCTTCCCTGTGGAGTCGCCTGTTGTGGACCTCGCTAGCCCCACACGGTGAAGGAATATTCACATTACATTACACTTTCCCTCTGGGCTAGGCCATTCAGCTTAGACATGTCACACTTCCTTTCGACCTTTACAAGTAGACTCACAATACAAGTATTCTGGATCTTATTTAAGAGTGAATGTCTGTCTGCTGTGTAATGGCTGTTCTAGGCCTTGTTTGCACAATAACATTGTTCCCTTTGTTTTACGTATGCTTTGTAATATAAACACGTTTAACGTCTTTAAAGGGGCCATGGCTGAACTGCACATAACTGGGGTAGCCAATGAGCAGCTACTTACTAAAAACCGCCAAATGCCAAGGATTATGGGAGTTCAACAGCTGGAGATACTTTGGCTTCTAAATGCACACATGCAAAACATAGCATTGTTATATTTAGAACTTTTTATTTTAGTGACCAGTAATTCGGTGTTTTTAACCGTATTTTGTTGTGAATGTGCTTATATTGGTATAACTTTTTCTATTTATTTTATTTCTCCTCCTGATGCTTTTTACTGTTATAACCGGATCGTCGGTAAGTGTTGGAACAGAGGTGGTCCTTGCTATACTCCTGCTCTGTGAATAAGCAAGTTACCATCACAAGCATGCAAGGCATTGTGGGATGCCGGTGTCACTATTTGAGGTGGGCATGGGTGCGCACACACCTGTTTTGCCGCACCCATCTTGGTAGATGAGACGGCCATCTTTTTTTTTTTTTCCCCAAGGCTAAAGAGCGATCAATGGTTTCTTTCATTCACATAGACCCACCTGTTTGTTAGACATGCAGGTACTACAGGGGTTATGATTTGAACCATACTGAATGCTTAATTGTTTGAGTTGAAGGGACTGGCACATAAATATTATTTTGGCTTGATATGCAAATTACATATTGAAATATTATTTAATTTACATACCAATTGTCCTAAACAATAAAAACTTTTTTTTTTTTTTTTTTGTTTCTCCCTCTTAGTTGATGTTTGTATACAATCATGCCAACACAATAAATAGACCATTTTTGAATTCTCCTTTTCTCATAGTATAAGCAGTGTTTATGGAATATTGCCCTCTAAACATTGCATACTAGTTGGCCAGTGAGGCTAACCATAAACTGCTTCACTGATTACCGCACTGTAAAAATATACTTTACCCCTCTGTTTTTAGATAAGGGATTATTTTTAGCAACACTAATTTTTATGGTTGTCTCTCTTTTGCCACAGAACTGTTTGGAGAGACATCTGTCTACCCTTTTGCCTGTATTTATCCCACAAGGAACTAATGTGTTAAATTCTCCACATGGCAGAAGTTTTTGTTGTTGTCTGGCTGCCCTTGAATTTCTTTCTATATGTATTTGCGCTTTATCGCTTAATGTAGCTATATCGGTTATTTGTTCTCGGAACACCACAATAAAGCTAGTATTCTTTTGTTCACACCCTGTTATATAAATTTACCAGGGTTATGGAGTTGACATTACGCAGTTGCCTATTAAGTGATTTCAACAGCACTTGTGTTCCCATTAAGTTAGGTGAACCTGAGGGATTTATTTATTTTAATTTTATTTTTTATTCCACTCCCTCTTTTACCACCACACACATTTATCCTTTTCATTCTCCATGGACCACAAAACAAACTTGTGGAGCCCAGGTAGTTACGGAAAGAAATGCCCTTTTTTTTTTTTTTTTTTTTTTTGATTAACTGCTGCTAAGTTGTGGATGACAGACTCATTTTTAACACTGAAGGGGGAAGAGGCCAGTTGATATTTAGAAGGAAGAGGAGCTTGAGATGGGAGAGCCAGACTGCTGGTGGTGGTGTGGGATGGGTGGGTGGGGGGGGTGGGGGGGGGGGGGGGGTGATTGGATGGCTTGGCTAAACAAAACCTGCTTGTGTGCAAACAATAGGGCCATTAAGAAACCTGAACGTATTTGATTTTGTGATTGTATGAACTTCCTGGCTTTGTTCCCATCAAATACTCTGTAAGTTCACCTCCGTAATACCAACATTCATTCTCACAAAGGAAATCTAAATGGGGCTTAGATTTTAACATCTGCTGAGACGTTACACCATTCGCAAATTCAGAAATATTAAAAAGTAGCCTAGATTATTTATTTTATATATATATATATATATATATATTTTTTTTTTTTTTTAATTTCAATTACACTTTTATTACTTTGGGGTGTGTGTACAAATGTTTGACGAATGTTTTCTCAAGCCTACCTTGCCAGGATTGATTTTGGCGGGAAGGGAGGTCCACTACCCTACCGCATGACCAAAAATAAGTAGTCTTACATTGATTTTGTATTTTTGGTCATGTGGTAGGATAGTGGACCTCCCTTCCCGCCAAAATCAATCCTAGCAAGGTAGGGCCTGAGAAAATGTAATCGATCATATTAACTTTTATTTTCTTTGGTATTGCGTCGTATTTGGAGGACTACAAGCAGAGGATAAATTTAAACTAACTTTAGTGAAAAATGCCTTTTTATAAACATGGCAATACAAGACCATACCATATGCTGCTTTTGGAAATTGGGGGATGGGGAAAAGTTGCTTTTGCAATCCAAACGTAATAAAGTTGCAAAAAGTTATAGAATTAAATAATATAAATGTTTGTTGGACACGGCCTACCAGGCATAGATTGTCACGTAGGGTACGGAAGTTCACTTGATAAATGCTGTATCTGTTCAAATCTCTGTCACTTATCATTTCTGATCGGGTCATTTCAGCCTACTGAGGTCAATAAAGGTAGTACCATTAAGTTGGGTAACATCCACAATTCATTTGCCGAAATTCAAGGATTTAAGCCAAATTCAGAGTGTGCGCTATTAAACTACAACTTCCATATTAGTCTAGCAGAGCATTGTAGGAGTTAGTTAATTTTAGGGATTTCGGTATCCCTGTCTTGTCAATGGTTAAAAGGTCATGCTTCCTCACACTGTGCGTGACCTGCGGAGCTGCTAAGGTCACCGTTTAGGTTTTTCGTTTCCGTCCTTGTATAGCTATGGAAGATTTTTTTTTTTTCTCCCCAAAGCTGCATTTCATATTAGTCCAACTCCCTCTTTGCCAACATCTAAAAGCGGACAAGCGATTGGATCGCTAGCATTGCAGCTGGTGTCGTCTACAAACCCATAGGGATCCACGCACAATGCACTTCAATCTATTTAGCTGGAGACACAGTTCCGATCGTATCGCAGCTCAGAGCTTTTGTTAGTGAAGGCAGCATGGCAGGGGCAGAGTTAAGCCAGAGTGGCTGCTTCCATCAAGAGAAATGTGCCTCTTCATGGCTTTAAATCATGCTGTATAAGATAAGCCGGCTTTGTAAAGGGAGCCTACGTTCAGAATCACCATAACGTCTATTTGGTAATAGTTTCTTACACTCCTCCAACAGATCTAGATTAAGCATAGTCTGGTCAGTTCACGCATACATCTATAATGTATAAAGCCCCTGCCTTTAACCCTTTTAGTGATGAGATTGGCCACTCAGACATAGGCCCTTATGTTGCCTACCTTTTTCCTGTGTGTGTGTGCGCGGGGTTAGTGAGGCATAGCATTTTCCATTACTTGTCCGTTACGTCCTCATCCGCCGCGAGCTCTGTGAATGAACCCTTTAATAGAAGTGTAGTTCATCGCATGCCCATCTAGAGATTGGGATAAGCAAGTGTCCGCGGCAAGGACTAAATCGACTTGTCAGAATAGGGTTGAGCCCGGAAATATTTTGTCAATGGTCTAAAATACAGATAGTAGTCCAGCATGAAAAATTATAATCTCGAAATCTCAATGATGGAGGGGGAGGGGTTGGGGCAGCAAACATTATTTTAGATGGTAGACTTGTTCAGGGCCCTCTTGACCATCAAAACCTATGTAAATATTGTTTCAGATTTGTTTGCCCATTCTACACTGCTGAATAGTACCGTATGTTGGTGGTTTTTATAAATAAAATAAAAAAACAAAGCCCAAACCAAGAGCTGGAGATTTTTAGGCCTGTGGCCTAACATGTTCCTCCTATTTGCTTTTGGGGAAAAATTGCTTTTTTTTCCCCCCCATTTTGGAAGTTTATTCAAATTTCTATGCTTTTGTATCCGAACCCCAGGATTTTGTTCATTCATATTGCCTCTTTTGTTAGGTTTGCAAGGGTCCAGGAGATCAGATGTTAACCTTTTTTTTTCTTCTATAACAAATACTAAAAGTAAACAGTCCAGCCCCGTGTTTACACACATGTATGTGTTCTGTACTGCAAAGTATAAGTTAGTATTTGGAAATGGAAATAAAGGGTAAAACCAAAACACTTTAAAAGCATAAATATTTTAAAACACTAAGTGGGCTGTTCTGTTTTCCTTAAGTAGACATTGGAACCGTATGTGTATTAATTATTAAGAATAAAAAAAGTAAAGTCTTAACCAGTCTGCATAGTATATGCGTTTTTTACTTGTGTTGCGCATGTCTGCTGATCTGAGCTTAGAACTCTGATTTTAAGTTTTTTTTAGGGTTTTTTTTCTACATTTATTTAAAATGTGCACACATTTCTGACGCTAGATACACAGCATTGTGATGCTGCATTACAAGCAGTCAAATACCCCTGACTCCTAAAATCACAACTGGTGACTTATTTTACACATAATTCCCTGGGAAGTACCATCTCCCTGCCTGCTAAATATACCTAGGCTGGTTTCTGAATTAGTCGCCCTGTTAGAACTTATGCCCTCTAATAACATCTCTGACAATCCTTTGCACATCGCTGCATTCTTGAACTCCTTTGGGTTTGGGCTTTTACTACTGGAAAGTCTTTCCATGCATCTACTACTCCTTCAGTCAAGGATTTGCTCATCCATTTCTCTCCATCAATCTCGAAGTTGTTGTAATTGTACATATTAAATTTTTATATTTTATATATTTTTTTTTATTTTTTCCTTTTATCGTCATTGGTCTAGCAAAAGCGTGGGAGCCCCTCTGGCTGCTATTGAAATACGAATTTCTGTGACTGGGGGAGAGGCAAACAGGGAGAGGACGGACTTGTAACACTTCAGGAATAACTTGCTTGTCCATTTATTGCCGAGGCATTATGGGTTCAAAGACTTATTTTTTTTTTTTCTCCTTCATGCGAGTCACCAGACTCTCTCCATACACAGTGCCTACACTGAAAACACCCCAGAGACTGATTCGCTTCACCCTGAAGGCATCTTGCGGATGGTGGGAGCGCTGTAGGTGTCTATTTAATTCGGAAAGCTGTCTGTGTGCACCTGTTGCCTAGGACTTGTGCCAGATCTGCAGATTCCAGCTCTCTGAAAACCCACGAAAACAAGAAGTTATACCTGCTCTACCGGAAATCTAAATATAACCTTTTATTGTAAAGCTTATTTTTACATGCAGTTGTCTCTCCCACGTCTCCTGTGATTTAGGGATTGCAGCCTTACAACCCTTTTGGCAGTGAAGCAGTTAAATGTACTCTGTTTTTATTACAGCTTGATGAGTATCGGTGCATTTATGTGTTGTGTTTTTTTTTTTTTTCATTTATTTATTTTTTAATTGGCTGATGGGTACTTTTGTTCTGACATTTCTCCAGCCCCCTGATTATTCCTCTTAAACCCCCTTTCCTTGCTTGAATATCCCCCCCCCCCCCCCCCCCCCCCCCACACACCAATTGTCAGTCTGGAAAGGGACAAATACCCCCTCCTAACCTACTTTTTCTTGTAACATGACTAATACTCCAGTTTCAGCTACTGATTTCAGAGATGGGGCAAGGGTCATGTGTGTGCTGGTGCAGAATGGCTCTCTGATGAAGGGGGGGGGGGGGGGGGGTAGTGTATAGGGAGAGCCAGCACTTGCTGAAATAATAACCTCCTTGCTCGCTAGCTCCTGTGTGTGGGTTTTGTTTTGTTGTGCTGAATGAGGCAGATCTAAGATGGCTTCACTGCATCTGACAAGTGGGAATAGACGGGGAGCACTCTTCAGTTAATACAAGCCTGCAGGTGACACTCATCGCTTGCTTTCTCAAAAGCAGGTGAACCACCAGTGTTTGTAAGATGCAAGGAGCCTACATCATGAATTCCTGCCCTTTCTAGTACTCGAGGGGTTAATTGTTTGCCATCTTGATGGTCGAACAATTTTTTTTTTTTATGGGTATATTGTTTTTATTGGTGAATATTTTTTTCATAATACTGTATTTTATTTTGAGTGATAACAGAACTTTAGAAGGATCCTTTTGGCAGTACACCTTTAGGAAATTCCAGCACTGGATACTGTAAAATATTCAGTGTGGAGATGCAGTAGAGTGACTGACTGCCACCTAAACATTATTTATACTGTGAATGCAGAGAATCAAATATATATGGTTAAAAAAAAAAAAGAGCTTTATGTTCGAGTTGCCAGGAAATGTATAACTGTGTCTGTGGAGTCTCCTGTATATGACATCGCCTTGTGGCTTGCTATGCAAATTACACATTTCCCATTGAAAAGCAGTTCATTTGCATATCAGGCCACAAGGTGATGTCATATATAGGAGACTCCACAGAACCATTTAAAAAAAATTCTCTTCAATTTACCCTTTTTTTTTAAAAACATTTTTATTTAATATAATCAGTGTAAAACAAGAAATTGCACCAAATTACATGACATGTCGATCTTTGGCAACAATCATATAGATACCTAACATCATTTACTACCGATTTGTTTAAAATTCTGCTAACATAACAGACCTTTTTTCATAGCGTTTTTTTATACTCTTAGTTCGAGTCTCTCTTTAAGACAAATTGTAGGGTGGATGGAAATACATTTTAAAATATATCTAAAAATGGATCACGACTGTCAGTCTCTACCAGAAGTAGTTTTTTTTATTATGGAATTCATTTTCCATTCTACCTTGTGTCCATCAAGTATTTTTGTTAAAATCAAGTGAATAGAGATTTCTCTTTTTTTTTTTGTAATGTTCCAAAGCTTTAAGGTTCTTAGCGACAAATCTCTGTCTACCCTTATTTTAATATGAATCTAAACAATTCAGTAGATCTGGTCTGCAGTCCTCCTGTAGTAGAAAGTCTCGATACGTTTGTGTTCTTAGCTTTTTCTAAACCAAAAAAAGTTATTTGGGAACTTTCAAGAGGGAGAGTACAAGACACAGAGCATACAATTAGACATTCCAAGTGTATGAAACATATTTTTTAATAGGTACACACTTTCATCATAGGTGTAAGATGGAATGTACACTGCACATGGCTGAATGGTATGTGTCTTCATTTTTATTCTTTTCTCTCCTAGTTTCCTTTTAACAGGAACCAATTCCTGTTCAGGCCTTTTTTTTTTTTTTTCATCCCCCAACGTAGTTTACAAAAGGTGTGAAATTGGGAGGAGATGCTGGCAGATCTTTGAACAGCACGTCCAGTTTCCAAGTAGATTTGCATGATTAGATCATTGCTTGTTTGTATATAAAACAAGTTTGTGATTTTGTGCAAAGACCAGCCCCCTGGAGTTGTAGTTGGGGGCATGCCATATGTGAAATTAAAATGTGGTTCAAGCCACTGGCATTTAGCCATTTTATTTAGGAGCCAGACAATTTAGGAGTTATCTGTGTGTGTGTGTGTGTGTGTGTGTGTGTGTGTTTGTTTTTTGCCGGCTTGCCACCATGGTTTCCTGCCTTTTTGTTAAACTTTGGACTAGTTGACAGACTCCTTATCTGTGTGTCTGATGTCAAGCTAGTTATACTGGTTATCTGAATTGTGCACTTAGGTGTTTGTTTCTTTAGAGGCGGTGCTTTTGGTCCTTGGGCTACACTGGTTTCTGGTTCCAGCTCTACGTGCTTATGTGGACAGCCTCCTAACCCTGGTGTCAGGCAGGGGTTAAACACAAATAGTAACCTGGCCTCCCTGTGAACAGCTTTTCGGTTTACATGGCCCCTCCTTACTTTCCATGTCCTGGTTTTTAGTGACTTGTTAATTTTTAACTTGGTGTTGCTCTGTTACACTTTTCACAGTGGCTTTGTTAGTAGTTTTTGAAAAGCTTAGTCTGTCCTACCTCCTCAATGGATGTACCTCTACCATGGTGACTTTAAATTAAAGAAAAAAGTTCTCCTTTCACTAGTCCTCTAACTGGTGTAAGAAAACAGATTTGCAATTTTATAATGCTTTTTGTTGTTTGTTTCTTTTGACTGGTGATGGGAGACATTTTGAACAGTATGTGTTTTATAAATTGAATACTTTTCATGTTTGTTTAATTTCTAGTAGACCACTAACACAAGGCTGTGTATGTATGTGTGTATATATATATATATATATATATATTGTTTGGTTTATGAATGTTACCCATGCTTTTATGTAAAAGGACAAACCTAGCTTGTTTCTCTTTTTTTTTATTTTTTATTTATTTATTTTATTTTTTATTTTTTTTAATCCTACCTGCGTGTTTGAAAAAGTTTTCTTTTTATAAAGCCGTCCAAATGGCACCTCTTAAGTAATCATTAATTGTAATTTAAAAGGTGTGGCATATCATAGTGTCACGTTGGCGTCCGAGCTGCCAGGTGTATGTGACACACTCCAGTAAAGATAACCTTGTCCTATGTAGAGCTGTTGGTTGATTTGTGATGTGATAAAGGAAGTATTTGGATTGACTAACAGCACCTGCATTCCACAGCAGGGTGTCCTGTCTCTCTTTGCATGTTTCTGTGATTACCACAAGGTCTATTAAACCAGTGTTTGCTGATTGGCTTACAGTCCCTGGCTGGCTCTAACAGTTTCTCATTCCTCTCTGTCTTCCCTCACAGAGTGGCCTGACCCACTGAAACGAAGGATGAAGAGTGCAGCCTCCTGCTTTTTCTTATGGCTTTTTCTCCAACTTCCCCTGCTCGGATCTTCCACCCAAGTGAAATACAAGGTTTTGGAAGAGCAGCCACCTAATATCTTGATTGGAAGCTTGGCCTCGGACTATGGCTACCCAGACTCAAAGCACCTTTACAAGTTGGAACTCGGGCACCCTTATTTGCGTGTCGACGGTAAAACGGGCGATATATACACTACAGAGACTTCTATTGACCGGGAAAATCTACGGCAGTGCCAGAACTTGTTCCCAGGACAGCAGTGTTTCTTGGAATTTGAGGTGTCTATGACGGATCTGATGTCCCCGGTCCCCAGGCTTCTAGACGGACAAATTGAGGTTCTGGACATTAATGACAATACCCCTAACTTTGCCTCCCCGGTAATCACCCTTGCCATTCCAGAGAACACAAATGTCGGAACGCTTTTCCCCATTCCGGCTGCCACGGATCGTGACTCGGGAGTAAACGGAGTGGCCAGTTACGAGCTGATTGTGGGATCTGAGGCACACGAGCTGTTTGGTCTTCAGGTGGCCGAGGATCAAGACGAAAAACAGCCTCAGCTCATTGTGATGGAGAAGCTCGATCGCGAACAGAGAGACTCTTATGACTTGACCATCAAAGTACAAGATGGCGGCAGCCCACCCAGAGCTAGCAGCGCCCTGTTGCGCATCTCCATCCTCGACACCAACGACAATGCGCCTCAGTTCGAGAAAATGAATTACGAAGCGGAATTGCCTGAAAACAGTCCAATGGGGCATTCTGTCCTTCAGGTAAACTGCATAGCACTTTAAATGCTCAAATGTATTATTTTAATGTATGGCTTTATCTCGGGGATGTAGGATGTGAGTACTACACAACCTTTTATTGGCTAGTACATTTATTTCACCAACCTCATCATATAGATTGTATGGATCCCCAAAAAGTTCTATTTATTTTAATTGATTTAAAACATGAATGCATGGCAGGTGATTATGCTGCTACCTTAGGTTGGAATCTCTCAAAATTTGGCAGACCAGCAACAATTGCTATTAAATTTAATTGCCAAGGTTAATCAAGGTCAACTCATGGGGTGCCAGGACACTGTGCTCCACACCCCACCCATGCAGATAAATATTTATATCCTCTTTCACATTTTACCAGATCAAGTCAGCGTGCATCTAGGATTTCTCCCAGGTAATGAAACTATGCACTGTGTGCTTAATGGAGGGGCCACTCCGTTCAGGAGAACTGCCTGGGGGATCGGCAGAAAATGATTTTTGTTAATGTTGGAACTGTAGTGAAGTTGAAACAATCTGGGATGTGTAGCTTTTTTTATTTGTCCTCAGGTCCCTTCTAGTTGTTTATTAGATTTTGTAAAAAAAAAAAAAAAAAAATTGGCTTAAAGGAAAACAAAACTTTTTTATTTTCACTTGTACTTTTAATGTAGAAGCACAAGTGAAAAATGATTTGTAACTAGTCTGAAAAACTGGAAGCTACTTTTAAATTGTACATTCCAATTTATCCTCTGACTGGCAGCTGCCATTTTTCCATGGGAAGCACGCATCCTGTTCAGGTCGGTGATGGCCTCTCTCCAAGGGTTTAAAAAGTTTTTTTTTTTAATTGTCCTTTTGAAGCTGCCCCTTGCTATGCCAAAGGTACACCTCCCACAATGCTCTGGTTCACACAGTAGACTGGCCAAGACTCTAGATACATTGTAACTGGTTAATGAAAATCTATTTTCAATGTATCATATGGCAAAAAAAAAACATGCAGTTGGTAGAGCACAATACAGGTATATCTGGGCAAAATATACCTTTTAGTCACTATGGAATGTACTTTCTGGTCTGTATAGTCTGCCCATAATGTATGCTCTGTTTAATTCTTCAGAATAGCCATATGCACAAACTGAGTTGTATTCCTTTACCACTTCCACTGGGTGGTTATTCCAGGTGTGTACTACTGCATAATCAATTATAACAATTAGCACATGTCTCTCCAGGTTCAACAGGTCAGTGACCTAGTTTTTTGTCGTCATTCTTACCATTGAATCAATACCACCATCCCATGTGCCAATTTGTAAATGTTGAACTTGATTTGATTCTATTAGGCATAGAGAAGTGATGGCTAATCTGGACAGTGCAGATGTTTGGGGACTGCTTATCCCATGATGCTCAGCTTGATGACACATAGCGTTCTCAAACATCTGCAGTGCCTAGGTTAGCTCTCACTGGCCCAGAATCTTCAGTCTTCAAATCGAAGTGGATTTTTGCACTGAAAATGTATAGTTACACTATAAAAATATATATACGAAAAACCTTGAAAAAACTTTAGGAGCCATGGTAACTAATCTCTCTAATGCTGGCTCCTAATTTTTTGTTTAACATAGAACTTTATGAGCTCACTAGGCTGCCTCCTGCTCTGCCTCCTGTTTATCGAGCCCTGAATTAGTACTCTAGACACACCAGGACTAAATTGACAGGTTGTCCTTGGTTTAATTTCACTTGTATTAGGGTGGGGGAAAAAACAACCTGTTTTTGTTTTGATTTCTTTCAAGGCCATGTCTCTCTGCCCTCCAGCAAAACATGAGGAAGGTTACAGTAAAGAAAAGCAGAGGCCTGGTTACAGGTGACTGCCGCTGGACTGGATTTTTTGCATTCCAGCCAATTACCGACTCCTAGGCAGTTGTTGTACTAAGGAACCGGTTTGGCAACTGTTTGACAAAAGCTTACTTTTCAGCAGTTACTTGGATTTCTTTCCCGGTTTAACCTATTTGAACTGGATAGTTCCACGTATTTATTTATTCCTTAAATAATGCATTACTGAAACACTTATACATTCTACCTAAGCTGTTGGGCGACTATATATCCCATGTTCCCCTGCCAGTCTCTTTGCTTACAGAGCATTATGGGACATGTACGCCATCCGCAGCTGGAGGGTAACAGTTTGTCAATCCTGTTTACAGCTGTGTAAACTAGGAGTCCTAGCAGTTACATTTTTTTAAATTCTACCCAGAATATACATTGTAGCACCTAAAGATATATCTTAATGAGTGTAGCCATATTGCTTTTATAGCGGACAACTGATTTCGTAGATTGAGTGCTGGTTAAAGACTTAAACAATACTTACCCCCCCTTGTCTTTTGTTACAAGACAACTGTAGCAAAAAAAAAAGTTTAACCGAAAGATTGTATAAACTATAAATAATTTATAATAAAAATTTTAATGAAAGAGTACAAATTATGTTCCTTTTTATTGAGCTTTCTTTACTCCATATCGTTCTCTCAGGGGGCAGACATCTTGTTTAGAATCTTGGGTCAGATCTTCACTCACCTTGGTTCAGATAAAGAAAGATCTGATCCATCTGACCAAAGATTCCAAACAAAATGTCTGCCTCCTGGTGGAGCTATATGTAGTAAAGATGGCTCAGTAAGGTACCTTATTTGTATTCTTTTATTAAGGCATGTCTATATAAAATGCCTACACATTTTTTGCTACAGTTGTGCTTTAATAACCAATTGTTTTACCACCTTTTAAATAATAATTTTCCCAGTAGCCAACACCCTTCTCTAAAATGTGATGGATGATGGTTGATAAAGCAACGAACATATGCCAGTGCGCTGTACAACAAGCCAGTGTTATACTAGCCATACACCTCTTAAATATTTTACAATCACTTTTTGTGGTTTTATTAAAGTGTGAAATGCTGAATCGGAGCCTGCTAGCCATAGAAACCTTATCTGCGGAAGGGTCATTCCTTTCCTATTCTGTCTGCGGTATCTTTTTACCTGTGTGGACCTGGCATACGATGTCTGGAAAGCAGACTCTTTCAGATACGTTGATGGCAGAGAATTGTGGTGCATTTTAATTGAGGAAGTACAGCATGAATAGGTTCAAATGCACAACAGTCATGGAAGAGTGATTTTGACCCTATCAATAAGTGATCAAAGCACTCCCCACACGTCATGGTGATATTGATCCTTTTGGCAGATACTCATTTCAGAAGATTGATTCTGGTTTACAAAACCTGTGAATTTTTTTTTTTTTTTTTTTCCTGAGTTTTTTTTTTTTTTTTGCCCTGATTATTTGTTTAGTGTTTTTTTTTTTGTTTTGTTTTTTACAATAAAAGGCAAATATGCACATATTTTCTAAAAGAGTAGTAGATACCTGGAACAGCATTTAAGTAGAATTACTAATTGCTCACAAAGGACAAAGGAAAAAAAAATCGGATTATACTTAAGGCCGTCTAGAAAAACAAAAACTGGGAATTCATTCGTGGGCAGCCTGTGTCGTCTAGTTGGTTCTTATATGCTGTTACAATGTAATACTAAGGAGGATGAAGGGGGGAAACCTGCCCCCTCCCATTTATTTTACCGTTAAGTGCCTTGGGGGGGTCACTCCACTTTCTCTCCATCACTGTATCTCTAGAACAAAGCCTAGAAGGTGTTTTGTAGGGCTTTTATGTCAAGTGTTTTAGCAGAGACCATCTTTCAGTGAGAATCCTCTGTACCATGCAATGTGCCTCACTGGAAGCCGTCAGCCAGATCATTTGGTAACTTCCTAAGAAAATTGTTTCAGCAGTTGACTTACCCAGAAGTAAAGATACAAATTTTTCTCGTTCCATATTTAAAAGCAAAGGATTGTGGGAGGTTTGATATTGTTCCCCCTCCTTTCCGAATGAATACCATAGGCCAGTTCAGGGCAAGCTCTTTCTATTCCTTTTAAATTTAGAGGATTTGAAAAATTGCCCTGCGTTTTCCCACTCGATGTAGAATTAATGTGGTTATGCTTTTCCTTTTTTCCCCCTTTGTAGACCTGTGATGGAACTCAATGTAAACTTAGGTTTTTGTTCGTCTTCTAATATGAATTTCTTCTCATTACAGGTGAAAGCGAATGATTCTGATCAAGGAGCCAATGCTGAAATTGATTACTCTTTTCACCAAGCCTCTGATCTTGTACGGCGATTGCTACACTTGGACCGGGCTACGGGTTTGATTACAGTCCAAGGTCTCATAGACCGGGAAGAAGTGGGTACTTTGAGGTTCTCTGTGGTCGCCAAGGACAAAGGATCTACTCCTCGATCTGCCCGTACCCAAGTGACCATTACCATTCGGGACACCAACGACAACAGGCCTGTGATTGACATAAGAGGGTTTGGTCTTGTGACACACCAGGATGGCGTCGCTAACATCTCCGAAGATGTGGCAGTGGAAACGCCTGTGGCTTTGGTACAGGTTTCGGACATCGATGAGGGAGAGAATGCTGCTGTAACTTGCGTTGTGGCCAGGGATGTCCCCTTCCAGCTGACTCAAGTCAGCGACACCGGCACAGATAGCAAGAAGAAGTACTTCCTACAGACCACTACACCACTGGACTATGAATCCATAAAAGAATACACCATTGAAATTGTCGCTGTTGATTCTGGCAACCCTCCCCTTTCTAGCACAAATTCCCTTAAAGTACAGGTTACTGATGTCAATGACAATGCGCCAGTCTTTACTCAAAGTCTGATGGAGGTAAGCTTCCCAGAAAACAGCCCCACTGATGGCGTTGTGATGGAAGTCAGCGCCACTGATGCAGACAGTGGCTCCAACTCTCAGCTTTCCTACTCCATTCTGGCTGACCCTTCCTCCAGGGGTATCTTCTCAATTAACCCCGACTCTGGTCAAATTAGAGTCAACACAGTGCTAGACAGGGAGCAGCGAGAACATTATGACTTCCATGTGGTTGCTGCAGACAAGGGTACCCCAAGTCTAAAGGGGACAGCCTCTGTTATAATCACGGTTTTGGATCGCAACGACAATGATCCCAAGTTCATGCTAAATGGGTACAACTTCTCCGTTATGGAAAACATGCCCCGGCTGAGCCCTGTGGGCATGGTGACCGTTATTGACGGGGACAAAGGTGAAAACGCTCGTGTCCAGCTCTCGGTGGAACCAGACAGTGGAGAGTTTGTCATCCAGAACGGGACGGGCACTATCCTTTCTAGCATCTCCTTTGACCGGGAGCATCAGAGCACATACACCTTCCGGTTGAAGGCGGTGGACGGAGGGGACCCGCCCCGTTCCTCATATGTAGGGGTGACGATAAATGTTCTTGATGAGAATGACAACGCCCCAGTGATTGTTGTACCCTCAAACAGTTCCTATATACATCTTACCCCTCTTACTCGCCCAGGCACACAGGTCAATAGAGTGCGTGCTGAGGACATGGATACTGGCCTTAATGCGGAGCTCTTTTACAGTATAGCGAGCGGCAACCCATTTGACCTCTTCCACATAGCTCCATCTGGGGGTGAAGTAACGCTGGAAAAAGAGATCTTAAGGAAGCACTATGGTCTGCATCGCCTAGTGGTTAGGGTGAATGACCGAGGAAAGCCTTCCAGATATGGCACTGCTTTGGTCCACTTCTATATCAATGAAACCCTAGCAAACCAGACCTTTGTGGAGACTCTTCTTGGCCACAGCCAGGACACCCCTCTGGACATTGACATTGCTGGAGACCCAGAGTATGAGCGTAACAAGCAACGCAGCAATATATTGTTTGGGGTCATCGCTGGCATTGTTGCTGTCCTTCTAGTAATTGTGGTTGTGGTTTTGGTGAGATATTGCCGACAGAAAGAAGCCAAAAGTGGATATCAGGCTGGCAAAAAGGAGTCAAAAGATCTGTATGCCCCAAAGCAGGGTAATAAAAACAACAAAAGTAAAAGCAAGGCCAAGAAGAGCAAATCGCCCAAACCACCCAAGCCAGTAGAGGAAGATGAAGAAACGGGGCTTCAGAAATCTCTCAAGTTCAACCTCATGAGTGACTCTGTCGGTGACAGCCCAAGGATTCACCTCCCTCTAAATTATCCACCAGGAAGTCCAGACCTGGGGCGTCATTATCGTTCCAACTCTCCCCTGCCATCCATTCAACTTCAGCCCCAATCTCCATCTGCCTCCAAGAAGCACCAGGTGGTGCAAGACCTGCCACCTGCCAATACCTTCGTTGGTACTGGGGACAACAATTCTACTGGCTCTGATCAGTACTCGGATTACAGCTATCGGACCAATCCCCAGAAATACAACCACAAGCAGGTAGGCGATCACTTCCTACGTGATGCTGCCACGGATGGCACACTAGCGTGGACTGACGTTTGGTGATATTCTCCTTTTTTTTTAAAAATATTTTTATTTTAAACGAAGGGGGGGGGGGGGGGGGGATGAACCTAAAGAGCCAGTGGGATTTAAGTGCAAACACCGCTTTCTGATTTATTTTGCAAGTTAGGATGTTTTTAATTGCGATATTGAACCAAAGAATGAATATTTTATGCAAAACCTAACGCAGCATTGTATGTTATTGCTTTGGTTCCTGCATGCCTTCAAAAGTCATTTGTACTTTATTACACAGGTGGTGATAATTCCTTGACAGTGTTAGAATCTTTAACTTTTTTTTTTTTTTATGTCCCACCCTCCTTAGAAATTTCTTGTAAGAAAGAATTCTCTAGTGAAGTAATTTTAACAGACTGGGTTTAAACCCCAATTGGGAGGCTGGCTTCCCACTTTGATTTAAGGATGAGTCCTTTTTTTTTTCTCTGTAACTTGGCTTTGTGTGTGTGTACTATCCTATCTTTCAGAACATTTTATCTGTTTTGAGGGAAGAGACTGGAAGAATGAAATGTTACTTATATAACCCCCCTATCCAACATTGCTTAGCCCTATAATTTTTTTTTTTTTTTTTTAGAAATTTTGGATGTGATGGATGCTAACTGCCTATCTAGGATATACGTTTTGTTGCATATATGGCACGGCTTGGTAAATAATTGTAAATTGTGAGTGCTAGGCAATAATTATATTTTTAGAAGTCAGGGACATGCTACTTAAAGGATAACTGTAGCAAAAAAATAACTAATGTTTACTTGACAGATTACATCAAGTGTAGATAGTTTGCACAGAAATGCTTTAATGAAAGAATATAAATAATGTAATTTATTGAGTTCTCTTTGCTCTGCTTAGCTCTAACAGGGGGCAGACATGTTGTTTAGAATCTTGGATCAGATTAATCGGGTCTTCCTTCATCTGAACCAAGGCAAATGAAGAACTTTCCTAAGATTCTAAACAACATGTCCGCTCCCTATTAGAGCTATACAGAGCACAGAGGGCTCAATAAGGTACATTATTTAAATTCTTTCATGAAAATATTTCTATTTAAAAAATTTTAAGCAATCGTTCATTAAACATTACTTATCCTTTTGCTGCAGTTGTTCTTTTAAGTTTGTCAAACAATAATAATAATTTAAAAAACCCCGCCAGCAATATGGTTATTTGTTAAGCCCTGATATTTGAATATGCTTTCCTCTAATTTCCTGAATGATTGGATATAAGAGTGCATGTATTTATAACCGTGGGGTGGGGGGGAAGAGACGGGGTGCTGCTAACTACTTTCTGCTGTAGTGATCAATGCACGTTTTTGGGTGCACGGTCTGAGTTTTTGCTACCTGCGATTAGACCCTGCCACCTTCTCCAGCTCCCTCCCTGTTTCTAACCTCTAACATAAAACTACTTCTGCCAAACACAATCACTGTGGCTTGTCACCCGATTATCCAAACGGAGACGCAGGCTTTCTGTGCTTGTCCTATTCCAAACATGTGTGTTTAATGCCGGTTATCACATTCACATATTACGCCCCTGAACTAAACACAGAGCAACCCACTTAAGCTAAAAGCCAAGCAATCCTTTTAACCAACCGAAGAAGCCATCAAGTGGATGGCAGCCTAATAGCATAAGCTTATTGTTACATGTGGCAGTTAGCAAAAAAGGACAGGGGAGAATGGAGAGGAGGGTGGGTTGGTGGGGCGGGGGTGATGTGATGGAAGAAGGAGCAAGAACTGGGGATTTAATGCATGGCAGTGTGACTAAAGCAGAGCTTTGTGCGTTGTTACGGGAGGCATGGCCTTTACTAATCTCCCACTTCCATCCCACCTCTTGGATATGATGGTAGGAATTTAGAGATCAAAGCAAACTAATTGGTAATACTTTAATTCTCCAGCACCAGATCTGTACGTGAAAGTTTCCATGACTTGGTAGAACATAAGATTTTGGAAATGACGGTGGGCACTCTGGAACTCCTCCTGTGTGCTTTTTTCCGACCTGGAGTCTGCCATATGGGTGAACAGAAAGATATCGCTAAGAATCATTGCTTCTGCTCTACAGCCGAATGGAAAAAGCGGCAACTTGGTTTCCATTATCTTGTGTTCTAGGAAGACCTGGAAATTTTTGCCTATGTCATTTCGGTGGAGCTTTTTTGGAGAAAGAGATTTCTGATCCACTTTTCTATAATGTTTGTTATCCATACTTGGAAGACCAATAGGTATAATGTAAGATTGAAAGTTATTATTCAATCTGTCTTCCACAAGTTGTATGTATTACATAGACCCAAATCAGCTCAGTTACAGGGGCATAGCAGGACCACTCACTGTGAATACCTACACTTTATCACTTTGCCAAGATCAGTTGTTCCCTTGTGGTGGAGGCGAGCAAAGCATTCTGTGGCCACGCATTTCGCTCAGCATTTTTCCTAACCTTGCCTACAGTGCCTTTATCTACCATTTTGTTACATATAATCATTTTGTAAATCAGGAAGCAATAAATACTGTGCATTAAGTACCCTTTTTGTCTCTTAAAAAGATGAAGGATTTTAGTAAATGTTTTCATTCAAAGAAAAGAAAAACATATTTATGAAGGTGTATTTATATGGACACCGTAGCTTATTTCCTAAGCAAACCTCAGTTATATTTTCACACCATGTTGGACTCCTGGGTAATTTCTGAAGACGCTACAAGTTCACTTTTTAGTGTTTTTGTTGTTGTTGTTTTTGTAACATTTTTATCTTAATGTGAACTGTAGATTACTGAATGGCCTAATTTTGGTATTTTATGCTTAAACAAAAGAGCCATTGGCGTATTTGTGGATTGTTTTCATCACCAAAACATTTTTTGGTATAAAAATATGGTATAGGGTATGGCCAGCAGCTTCATTTTGGCTTTAACTGCCACAAAAATGCCTATAACTTTAGGTTGACAGATGTCTGGCCGTGAATTACTGTAGATACCGCTCTTTATTTCACTGGAATGTATATAAAAGAACATCACTGGTAACTTTTTTGCACACTACAACATACCATAATGTTGCTTATGTAAGTTGTAAGAATACTTTTTTTTTTATTTCTTATGTTTTGTTTATTTTGTATTTATTTTTTTTAAATTTAATTTTTTTTCCCTACCTCCCATTAATCATTTGTGTTGTGTTGAAACAATGTGCCTATTTAACATTGAATTGTTTGTTAATAAAGTTTGATTTTTACATTATTTACGATCCATTTCATTTTTTTTTCTCGTCACGCATACATACATTTCTTTTTAGTTAGCCACCATACAACAGTCACTTTTAAATTCAATAGAATCCTAAACATAAGCAAGAAAATGAGCTGTTCCAGGCTTTCCCAAATTTATTAGCCAAACAAGCTGATTGAGGCCTAGTGATTTTTAGTTCACTTCCATTGAGTTCTATGGGTCCATGGGTCCATAGCTCTTAAGATTAGTCAAGCTCTTTTGTTATAAATAATGTATACAAATTATCTGTTCAATTTAGTTCCCCTGCCACTTTAATTTGCATGTCATGTTTCCTTTTTCATGTATGTTTCAAAGAATTTGTTGCTGTCTCTAACCACAAAATAGGTTTCCCACCTAACAAATAATTCCTGCGAGATTAATTCTAAAATATTTAATATTCCAGCAGTAACTTTACACAACAGATACTTGTCCAAACAACTAGCATGTCCCATAATCTGAATTTTTACTGGTTCACTCCATACTTTTGCCAACAAAATAGCCTAGAAGATATATATTTTACAAAGTGGTAATACCCTATGTTCACACTTCACGTGAGCGGGGTGAAAAAAAAAAAACCTCTCTGCTCCTGAATTTAAGTGGGAGTAAAATGGTCGGCATATCTCTCCTAACCAAACGTGAAGTTGATTTACTGTCCATTGGCCTTGTGTGCAGAGGAGGAAGGCTTAATAAAAACAGGAGCACTGTGTAAATGCCAGACTAAAGAACCATTAAAAGGGGGGTTAAGTATGCCTTCCATGTTCCCATACCTTCAAAATAGGGCTTGGATTTCCCCCTCAAACCATGCTGCATAAACCATCCACCTCTCGCATTGAGTTGGATGATGCATTCAGATATTTATAAACAGTTCATCTACTATATTTACTGGAGAAATCCCCTCCAGCAAGGCTGCTGATATAGGATTACACCCACCCATCCATCCCCAGTGGGGTGAGACCTACATTCTTATAATGCTGCGTTTGCAGCCAATGCACTGGTGGGATAATGTAACGACTGATATTTGTTTTCATTTTTTTTTTTTTTTTTGGGACTATCTCCTGAAATCGGGGACATTTGCCCCTCGCTAGTGTGGGACAGACAAAGTTTGATTTCACCACTATTACATTAATATTTATATAGTGCCAATGAGGTACAATTAGTACAGACATACTACATACTCGGTTACATAGACTGGTACATGAATTAATGGGTCTATTACTACCAACAATCTACAGAACACTTAGTACAGATCCTACTTTGTCACACGAACTGGGACAGACTGGTACACTAGGTAGAGGATCAAATAATGTTTAATAACATTTATGTGCAATTGCTAGTAATTTAGCTAGCACAATATATAGAATTAATATTTTCCAATTCACGTAGTACTAACTGGGAGGGTACCAAAAAGATGTTTTGTTTTTTTTTCTAGTATTTTCTTTTATTAGTTTTTTTGTTTCTTTCAATATTGCACTTTTTGTCAACAATTCATGGCATCAAGGCCTCCTTTTCATCCCTGGAATTAGGCCAATCCCCAAATAAGACAAAGATAAATACACTGTAATCTGAACTATTATCACCCCCGTCACATTAATCATGTTTTTTCTTTTCTTCATATCCCCCACTACTTTTTCACGTCAGCCCAATCAATAAAGGCACCAACGGGCCTCCTAGCTGTGTGACCAGCTGAATATACACACTGCAGCCTAAACTGAGTCCCCGGGAAGGAACTACCTCATAATCCCTCACAATATGTTGTATTTGCACTGTGCCTAGTAATGTTTTTCCTTTCAGTTCTAGGATTTAATTACAGACTAAGGAAGCGGGCCCCTGACATTTATTTTCATTTCGCACTTTTTTTTTTTTTTTTTTAACCATTGGCGTTTCAGAGGCTAGAAAGGGTTAAGAGGCTACTTGTTAAACACACGAGTGCAAGGCTGGAGCCTTTTATCATTTTGGCTCACGGAGAATGATCACTTAGGAGTTGCTTTTGGAATTTGTCCTACTGGGATTATGAAGCGCAAGGTTGCAGGCCCTTTGGAGGGGGGAAAAAAAAAAAAAAATCGCCAAAGGAGAAGCAGTATAACCTTCTCACCCTGACCGACTGACTGGGAATTGATCCCCCAGCTAGGCCTTGGTTTGTTTCTGTTTTACATTCCATCCCAAGGCATAGTAAGCTTGCTCTAATCTATCCTCCCTTTTGCTCACCTTCCCCCTGGGAGTGATAAATAATACCAGAACAAGAGACAAAAAAAAAAAAAAAAAAAATGCGCTCAGCCATTCGCCACTCTAATGGCTTCTAATGTGACAGATCTTTGTTTAATAGACTAGAGCTGCCCCAGCCTCTGAGAAAGGAAGACTTTCAAGGTTGCTCGCTGCATGGAAGCCACAAGCTAGGCATAGAGGCCCCAGACTATTAACAAATGACCCTGATTAACCCCTGCCAGGCTTAATGGGGCCTTGTATGAAGTATTTATAGGTTTATGCACCCTTAATAGAGTTTATCCCTCTTGTCATGTATGAGGTGCGAGTATGAAAGAAATCCCCGTTATGGTACACTCAATCCTTAATGTCTGTGCGTGCAAAGCAAACCTATCAAAGCTTGAATAAACGTATTTACATTTCAAAAATGCCGGTCATGTGGAATTTTGTTTTAATTTTATACTGATGGTCATTTTTCTACATTCAGAGTCTTCTCTGACTGCACAATCTAGGCAGGATGCTAGCATATAAGCAAATGAAGCAGCTCATTTGGGCCTCCGAATTTTTTTTTTTTTTCTTTTTTTTTTCGACTCAGATATTGAGGCATTGTCCTTTTTTAAGTTTGTTCATTCTCACTTCTTTATGCCTTCAATTCATCCTTGTGAAGTTTATTAACAGTACAAAAAAGACAAGACATGCCACACACAGGATTAGCAGATGGTACTATACACCGCAGAGGCAATTCTGGCCCATATGGGGAATGGGCAGGGGAGAGGAGGGACTCACGATATATTATATTTCTAGGCAGGTATACAACAAAAGGTAGGTATATAGCAAAACTTATGCGAGTCGAGTCAGGTTAATACCTAGGGTCCTTTCCCCCCCGGTGAGAGTGTACTGCTCAATCTAAGGAGAAACTCCTCTACCTAGTTCTTTTTGTTTTAAGCTCCTCCGCCCCCCACAAATATTAACTGAGGGGCGCCTGTAATAAAGTCATGGCAAATAGCTGAAATGGGCCCCCCATGGGTTTTTTTTTTTTTCGTTTTCCCAAAACCACCCTGTGCAACGATCATTTTTTTTTTTTTTTTGTATCTAAGTATGCCAGATTTTGGCACCACTACGTGCGTTAATGAAAGCCACGACTTATTTTTTAATTTAGTTTAAAATCTTTATTTTTTATTTATACAGATTTTTGGATAACATGGGACTAGTATGGGGCTTCATGTGTTTTATTGGCTAGACTAGAAATTAGCTATTTCTCAGCATACTTTGACAGCCTGTCATCTCCATCAGTTGGGAAATCCTTGCAAAACTCCAGAAGTACAGCACAGGATGAGCAAAGTGTATATGGCAAGGTCCATAGAACATCATTCATTTGTCTGTCACAAAGCATACTTCCCAACGTCTTCCCCTGGGATGCCAGAGGCAGAGCTTGGGAGGTTGAATGTCAGCTCTTCTGCACACGCATGCTCCCTCATATACTGACGGCGCTACTGCGCACACACACACACACACAATACTGCTCATGGGCATTATGCATTATCCAGTGTTCCAGACACTGAAGAATGAGATCGGTACGTCAGGATGGTGGTCCCGAATCCCACTGCAATGCAAAGCTCTACCTCTGTCCCCAAAACTAGGACAGAACCAAATCATCTTCAAAAGTCCAGGAAATGTCTGCCATGAACAATGTTGCAGCCTACACCAATAACTTACTAATTTGAGAAACCCACATCCTAATGGTGCTCATTTTGTGACCTCATACGGATGAAAGGTTGCACTGACCACCAGGGATATAGCCTGAAATTGATCAGGGGGGTGATGTAATTTAAAATATCCTGTATTCCTGGTTACTTTAATGGCATACAGTAATATTTCCAATGAGTACAACACTGCTGTATTATATGAAGAAAGAAAAAATAAATAAAATATATAATATATTTTGTATCCCTACCCAACTCATAAGTGATTAAGCGTGCTAGTCACGCGAAACGCGTCAAGTGCGGTTCCCCACAATATTTTATTGCTGTATATGTGTATATTTTTTGCCATTAAACACTATCTTTTCACTGCGGAGTATCCAGAGTACAAGCTCCTTTTTCTTTTCTTCTCTCTTAGACCTACACAATTTAAACACAATATTGCCTGTGCGTTTGACAGTACCCCAAAAAACAGAACTGTTCTGGCAAAATCAGGTAGTGTTGACACGGATGTTCTTTTGCCATTTGAAATGGCAGATATGGTAAGACGGCCTGCAATCTTTTTTTTTTTTTTTCCTCCACCGTTGTAGCAGACATGTTCAAGAAAAACTTTCAAAGAGGCACTGGCAGTCGTTTGTATAACCTTTTGTTCATATGCTGCTAAGCTGTGTATCCAGTGTAATATGTCCATGCAATTCCATTCCTGCTAATCTAGCCCTCAGAGGCCTGGCATCTGCCAAAGACAAAAAAAAACAAAAAAAAAAACGGAACACCACTGATCCAGAGAATATTGAATTTCAAAAAGTCAAACTTTAAAGTATTAGATTTTTTTTTTTTCCACCGAACTGGAGCTATATCTATAAATTCTCCAATTTTTTTTTCTTGGTTTTGTTCCTTTTTCCTTTCCATACCCTTCCCTCCCCATTTCAGGATGCTTTTATTGCTCACCAACCGAAACCCATTAGCATTTGCCTCCAGAATGCAATAAACCACAAGCATTAGAAGCTGCATCCTCTCCTCCTGTCTTATTTTTTTTTTTTGCAAAGCATTTAACAGCAGACTAGATCTGGCTTTATCTTACAATCTGTGACTCTCATTGGGCATTGATGTCCCTGACATATGCAAGTGGCAAAAATAAGTTTTCCCCTTCTTCAGAACTGATTTGGTAGCCAACAGTATTCTTTCAATGTCCGTACTTCTCGTGCTGTATTTGGAAGCTAAGGTTCCTTTAAAGGACAACTGAAGGCAAAACATTAAAGGATGCTTACAGAAAGATTGCATCAAGTGCAGATGTTTTCAGTAGAATTGATTTAATCCCTTCGTGACCGAAGGTGGTCCTGGACCATCATAGGGAAAAACTCCCTTGGTGACCGATCGCAGTATGCACTCTGGCATACCGTAATTGTGTTAACACCGACATAGCAAAGTGTCTCGATACCGAGACACTTCAGCCACGTCGGCTGAGGCCCTCCCGGAAACATCCGGGCACCGTGACAGCCAATCACAAAGGTGATAGCTTTGGCAGCTATAGTCTCTCCCTGCTCCACAGCAATTGTTGGGCAGGGAGAGACTAAATATAATGCTGCAAGTCTCCCCCAGCTCCCCCCAAGCACATCCAGCTCCCCCTCCCCAAGGATTATTTAATTAAAAAACAACTTATTTTGTAATTGTGCTAGTTCATCAAATCCCTAATCCTAGGGTTAGAATTAGGGTTTGTACTAACTCTAGGGTTAAGGTTAGAGTTAAATAAAAATTTTTAAAAATTAAATAAAATGAATTAAAAAAAAAAAAAAATACATTTTATATAAAAGAAGTTATTTCATAGAGAACCAGTGACAGGTTAGGTCCTCTAGAGTTTTTCTTTATTTTTTAAAAGACTTCTAGTGGGGCCAGTGCTTTGCATTGGCCCCCAGCAATAGATAGGGGCCCGCAGCAGCTGGATATATGATCCATGCAGACGCAGGGTTGCAAGGATAATAACAATCTTTTCTTCCTACTATAGAGTAAATTTCTCTTAGATACTAAAGTAGCTTTTGGCTGGCTAAGCATTATAGGAAATGTAGTCTGGAAGCATTACATAAAAAATACACATTATAAAGCTGCAATGACCATATCCTAAATTTGACCCTGTACCTGCCACATAACCCTAGCAAACCTATACATGTGGGGTACCGCTATACTTGGTGGAAGTTGCTCAACATATATTGGGGTGTTATTTGGCAATAAAATAGAACAACCCCTTTAAAATCATACCTAAAGTTCAAAGTGTGTCAAAATAACACACAAAATTACTGTGCCAAAACTTGTCAAAGATTGGTGGCAAAGTGACTGAATGAAAATTGTCAAAATACCCTGGGATGTCTACTTTATAAAAATGTGTACATGTGTGGGGTCATTCAGGGTTCATGACGGATATTGGTGTTACAATGTCATTGGCGCTAATTTAAAAAAAAAAAAATGGTTTTGAAACGGCTATGTTCTACTTGTATTTATTAACCCATAACATGCAAAAAAACATAAACATTGGGCATTTCTAAACTCAGGACCAATATTAGAATCTATTTAGCAGTTTTTTTTTCATTAGCTTTTGGATCCTAGTAAAAGATTTTACAAATAATAGTCAGGAAAAGTGTTTATTTAAAAAAAAAAAAAAAATTATTTTCACCATATTTTACTATTTGGTTCGGTCACTAACGCACAACATTCCAAAAACAGTCCGGCCATGAAGGGGTTAATGAAAGTCTTTAAATAAATGGGTCCAACATGTTGTTCGGAATCTTGGGTCTAATCTTGCTTTACCCCTTTTACCTCTATTAGCCTGCCAAGCAGTGATCAGATGTAAAATCACATAGATTTATTTATTCTTGGTTTGAAAAGGTCTGCTGCTGTACGAATGTGTTCTAATAATTTTATGGATCCCGCATCAATAATGCCTCCAGAACGGATCAATGATTCATCAGTGGTCACATGCTTCACGGCACATTTCCCTTGCAGGCAGAAGTAGATGAGATTTGCCAACAATGTTTCTGAGCCCTGGGTGTTCATGTCTTTCAGATCCAAAACGGATAATTTTGGCACCACCAGCCTTATAAATGTTCTACATTTCCAAAAACCCAATGTGAACGTGTTGCTCACCTTGGATAAAGGTAATGTAGAACATTTAGAGGAGTGGAGCTGCTTAAATTACTGGCTCCACGGTGCTGACGAGAGCGCTGTGGGAACTACATTTCCCAGGACTGCTCCAGTGGCGGATGCTCCAAATGTGCTAGGTGTACTCCGCACAGAGCTTCCACACTGTGTATTTCTGGGGAACCCCCGGAAATAAATCCTGGAGACAGACGGCAGCTGCGAATTCGGCAACAGAGTTACTCACTCTGTTGCCAGTTCTACAAGCGCTAAAAGTATCGCAGCACACGAACCCGCGGAAATCCACGAGATACATCGTGCGTCAGAGTGACAGGAGTCCGGACTGGCAGCACGCCTGTCACTCATGGGCACGATCCGCCCCTGGACTGCTCCCTTCCACAGTAGGGCGCTCGATGGACGAAGAATGGAGTTCCACAACTAGGGTTTCAGGAAGGTTAGTATCTATACTGACCCTTACCAAAAAAATGAATTTAGGATGTTGGGTCATTTCGGATAATGGCTCTTCGAATAAGGGATACTCAATTTGTACATCAAGTACAGGTTGAGTTTTGACATTTCTGTAGCTCTTTGATGCAAAACGTTTAGTTACATGCTAATGAGAGAAGTTCTAGAAATCTGGCAGACTTATGGACCTAGAGCTGTTAATTTGAGAACCCAGCCTGAAAGGCTGCACTGACCACCAGAGAAAGGACCTGAAATTGATGAGGGTGGGGATATAATTGAGTGTATCCTGTATTACTGGTTACTTGAACAGCATACAGTAACATTCCAATGATATATAGTAGGTTCAAATGGATTGTCATGGATAATGAAAGCTCCCCTACCTGGCTGAGGGTGATATAAATAATTTGCCAATAACAACTGTAGTTTAGAACCTCTATGATATATCTAACCACTTCTAAAGCTTCATTGCTATTTAAAATGCTACATCTCTCGTGACTTTTTTTTAAAAGAATGTCATAACATATATTTTGGATTTTAGAGTTCCTTTGATTGAAGCATTTCACAGGCCTGGGCGTCCGCGAAATAATTACAATTATTTTTATATATATAAATTATTTTAACAGGCGTTCGTTAGAGAAGTAGTAACAAGTTGCCACCATTAAGTCAGCTCTGTACAATAATACAACAGGAAAGAATAATTACAAGAGTCTATTAATGCAGCCCCTAGCATAAATATCATTAACAACAAGGGATAGTTTAATTGCAATTTCAATAAACTTAATAAAATGTCTAGTACCATCAAACTTTGTAACGGGCAGACATAAATCTGTTAACATTTACATATATTTTGTTACAGAATTTTTATTGTGGCACGCATATATAATTGTCTAGATAAAGTCAGATGGATGCGGACGAGTGTGGAATGAAAAAGGAGGCTAAGAATGAGAATAAAGAAAAATATTGATTCTCTAATACGGTAGCATTAACACTATAGGTAAATTTTAGTCAAGCCAGGGTTATTTCAATATACTAGATGGGGGTTCTAAATGAATATATTCTTTTTTGCGGAACGTTTTTTTTTTTTTTTTAGCTACCAGAGCAAAGGACACAAATATAGGCACTGCACATCTACCCTCCACCCCTCCAGGCCTTGGCGTGATATCACCAGAAGCCATTTTATGTGGAATTAATTTTTATTACCTAGCTGTTTTCCTTCTATTGTTTTCTTTTTGGTGTCAAATTCTACCACAAATTTTGCCTGGTATAAAGCTCAATTAGTGACACAAGTCATTAATTGAACTGCTGTTAATTCCCTTTTTCACAAAAGTATAACTGTTCCTTTTAGAGGGACTAAGCCCAAAACTATTTTTAATCGGACAGAAGTCCGCTTCCCAGGGAGCACTGTTAAAAAAAGGATTTGTATTTATTCCGAAGTCTCCTTAAGACTCCCAGGCCGCCATGTCTTAATTTGGCCAACATGCCAGAGGGTGTGGCAGAGGCGGGAGTTTAAGTGCTACTGCGTATGTACAGAATCTTCATCACGGTGTCAGACCTACTGCACATGCTCAGTAATTAGAAAGCTGAACAGTTGGGTGTATCTGTTATGGAACGACCGCAAAGTAAGGAGACAGCATTGACTGGTGTACAGCATCTGACAAACTGTACAGTTAGGGTTGCCACCTGGCCGGTAAAAATTTGGCATCAGGCCAATGTTAAGTTTACGGAGACAGTAGCAAGGCCGGTATTTTTCCTGAAGAAAAGGTGGCAACACTATGGACAGAAGAATATCTACATGTCCTTTGCAGCTATTGGTTATTTGCTGTGTGATTGACACGCCCACTCCCCAATGACTACTGTCACAGTTCTGATAAATGGTAGCCCTTCTAGTCATTGGGGCACCATTCAAAAAGGAGTTTTAATATGGCAGACTGGTTTAAAATAATTTTAGGGTTTATAAAAACCATAAATAAATTTACCAAAATAGATGGAAAATGTGTATGACTCCTGTTTTTTTTTTTCCCCTGTCAACTTCATTAAAATCCAATATGTAGCAAATGTTCTAATTGCAGATAGGGGGTCTGAGTTTATTGTGACGGATAAAGATTAAAGAAATAATCATGCTGAATATTTACATATGTTTTAACATGGTTATTAGCTGATGATGCAGAGTGCCGGTTTATTGGATATTCGCAATAACCTCCTGGCGGTAATAAAACAGATGGTGCCTTTTAAAATCTTGATAGGTCATCACTGTTAATTTCCTGAATTTGAACACATTGCAGCCATCTTAGCTCCAGCTCTCATTAGAATTCTTATTTCTCAGGAATGATCAAAACAAGCAAAGCATCCTCCTGTAACATGTATGGCACACGCCATTTTTTCCCCCTCACTAAAAGGCAAAACAAGAATGGCTGCTATAAACTACAAAATAAGCAGTTCCCTATGCTCAGAGCACAGATAGGATAATATATATAAACAATATCCGTACTAGAGCTTTGCAATACTTTGTCCACAGAGATATTTTTACTCTTAAATAATTAGTTGGTAGTAGCTGCTGCCATCCAATTGTTAGATTTCTTGTACACCATATAAGACCATTTATCTTATGTTAAATCTCACAGCCTATTTTTGCTGACAGAAATATATTTGAACATTTTAAATACTTACCTCTGAGAAACCCGATTTTAAACGAAACGCATAAAATCCCTGCCTTCTACATCTTTTGAAGCACATATCCCAATCATTCTTTATTGTGTTGAAAACCCTTTCGTTTGGACATTACTATTAATTGTATTGTTCATTTTGATTTTGTAATATTTTTCTTTTATTAAACTTGTTGAGCACTTTCACCGATCTTTCACTAACAAATGTCTTTTTAGACAAATTATTAGCACTCTGATAATTGATCTGTCTTGTTCCATGTCGTGTATGCACAATTTGAGGGAATGGCAAAAGAACTTCCATACAAACTCAGTTTATTGTAAGCGTTCTCTAGTTTTGTGTTTGCTGACGGTGACAGTAACTCCCTATAACCTGTACCTGTAGGTGCGAGTGAATCATGGCACAGTTCCATAAGTGACTTCAACAGCATTGTATGTTATTCAAATGTGGTGTTCTCATGCAAAGCTGAGGCAAAGGTATTTGCTTTGGTAGATGCAGTTATTAACTATTGAATTGAGCTCTTCCCAAGACTATATTTACCATTTCTAGTTGACCTGTCGACTGTCTCGCTCAGGACTGTGCCACTGTCTAAATCTATTGTTCAAGCTGAACCCCCAAAAACCAGACTCTGTATATGCAAAAAGTAACTGGGTTAAACAGAGCTGGCATTGCCACAGATCCAGATGCCAGTGATATCTTCTTCATTGATACGCCCCCCTAGCATAGGCACATAGACTGTGTTGGCAGATTAGAACATACCCACCTTTGCAGGACAGAGTTAGAGGACAGCGGGACTTTGGACAGGAATCTGGACGCAATGTGCGCATGCGTAGCAGCAATCACTCTGCGCGTATTTCTGCTAGCTCTGAATTCCTCATACCCAACTTGCACTTCGGAGTTATCTAGTGTTCAGGATAACCTTATGGTAACCCCATACATGCTTATCAGCAAGTTACAAATGTGGAACACTGAAGATCTCTTATTCTCTCCTAACATTCCATCATTATGCTGCCTATCAACTAGGCCTATTCCATAACATGATGTGTCTAGAGAATATAGGACACGACTGGAGTGCTAAACTGGCACCCTCTCCAGGACAGCTGGGGGCAGGAGTACCCACATTGCTCATTGTGTACAGTTATTGGACATTTCTGATGGATAATCCATTGAGTTTTCATGAACCTTTCCAAGGCCACTGACCTTCAGACTGAGGTGACGGCAGCTGGATCCTGCCCCAAAAACTGAACTGTCCAGGCCCACACTGGACACCTGACAAATTCTAGCATGGTGGTATACTTAATGCAGGGCTTGACAAATTTAATTTAGTTTTAGGAGCCAGCCAAAAAATTTAGGAGCCAGACAACGGCACATCACAAAATCGCACGGACACAGTGGCATACACCCACCTCACATACACAGCCAGTTACATACACACACACCACATACACAGCCAGTTACATACACACACACCACATACACAGCCAGTTACATTCACACACACCACATACACAGCCAGTTACATTCACACACACCACATACACAGCCAGTTACATTCACACACACCACATACACAGCCAGTTACACTCACACACACCACATACACAGCCAGTTACATTCACACACACCACATACACAGCCAGTTACATTCACACACACCACATACACAGCCAGTTACATTCACACACACACACACACACACACACACACACACACCACATACAGTCAGTTACATTCACACACACACCACATACAGTCAGTTACATTCACACACACCACATACACAGCCAGTTACATTCACACACACCACATACACAGCCAGTTACATTCACACACACCACATACACAGCCAGTTACATTCACACACACCACATACACAGCCAGTTACATTCACACACACCACATACACAGCCAGTTACATTCACACACACCACATACACAGCCAGTTACACTCACACACACCACATACACAGCCAGTTACATTCACACACACCACATACACAGCCAGTTACATTCACACACACACACACACACACACACACACACACACACACACACCACATACAGTCAGTTACATTCACACACACACCACATACAGTCAGTTACATTCACACACACACCACATACAGTCAGTTACATTCACACACACCACATACACAGCCAGTTACATTCACACACACCACATACACAGCCAGTTACATTCACACACACCACATACACAGCCAGTTACATTCACACACACCACATACACAGCCAGTTACATTCACACACACCACATACACAGCCAGTTACACTCACACACACCACATACACAGCCAGTTACATTCACACACACCACATACACAGCCAGTTACATTCACACACACACACACACACACCACATACAGTCAGTTACATTCACACACACACCACATACAGTCAGTTAAATTCACACACACACACCACATACAGTCAGTTACATTCACACACACCACATACAGCAAGTTACATTCACACATACATACACAGCCAGTTACATTCACACATACATACACAGCCAGTTACATTCACACATACACAGCCAGTTACATTCACACACACCACATACACAGCCAGTTACACTCACACACACCACATACACAGCCAGTTACATTCACACACACCACATACACAGCCAGTTACATTCACACACACACACACACACACGCACACACACACCACATACAGTCAGTTACATTCACACACACACCACATACAGTCAGTTACATTCACACACACACCACATACAGTCAGTTACATTCACACACACCACATACAGCCAGTTACATTCACACACACCACATACAGCAAGTTACATTCACACATACATACACAGCCAGTTACATTCACACATACATACACAGCCAGTTACATTCACACATACACAGCCAGTTACATTCACATACATTCACACATACATACACAGTCAGTTACATTCACACACACACCACATACAGTCAGCTACATTCACTCATACATACATACAGACCACATGCAGCCAGTTATATACACACATACACACCTTTTTCTTTTTTTTTTTAAAGAACAAAATAATATTTCTTACAGTGTCCTCCCTCCCTGCTGCTTACCTCATTGCAGGGGAGGGGGACATTTATGCTGGAGCCCGATCTTCTTTCGGTTCCTGTGCCGTGTTGTCACGTGACAATCGGCACTACAGCGTGTTGCGCGAGGGGGCGGAGCTTACAGTCTGTGTGATCCGCACAGACTTTCTCCCCTCGCGCTGAAAAAGAAAGTAAAAGAAAAACGGATGGCAGCCGGCAAGGGCTCCCTGTGACAAACAGCACCCGGGCGCCAGGTCTGATTTCCTGGTCGCCATGGCGACCTGGCGCCCGGGGTTTGTCGAGCCCTGACTTAATGCATTATAAAAATACATCCCTGATTTTGCATCATTTAATACTGTAGTCACAACACTGATGTATATATTTTTTTAAGCACCCAGTACTGTTTTACGTTAGATTTTCAGAAATCTTCTAGTCTAACAGTTTGTTTTTCTTCAAAAATACTGCTCGAGGCATTTGAAATTTATTTTTGTAACTTTTTTATATATATATGTACATTCGTGCCCTGCAGCACTGTACTGTGGACACCTAGTTCCAAGCTTAGATGTGACTATAGTGGCAAAAGAATCCCAGAATATATTTTATATAGAGATTTATTGGTGATGTCAAGTATGCAAGGGAAGGAAATGAGCACGGTGTGTCTGCTTTGAAGAAATATATCCCAACTCATTAAATGTGTGCTAAATAAGTCTTTTGCTTTCCAAGCAGTGAAATTATCTGTCTTCATTCAGTCTGTATTTTATTTTGTTGTTTTCTTTACTTTAATGTGAAGCATAAATGTTTTCTTCTTTTCTCTGGTCTTAAATCTTTTTTTTTTTTTCTTTCTGTCGTTGATTCTTAATTAAAAGTTCAAAAGAATGTGGTTTCACTTCAAACTTCTAATTTAACATTTTGTTTTGTTTTTTTATATACCTTTTGTAGGATGGCACACAACCACAAGAAAAATCCTTTTTTAAAACAGGTAGTGTTAAATTAATCTTCCACACACACGTATATATTTCTTAATATTTTATATTGGATTGTGTCTACACAGGTGCAGTCCTCTGACCTGCTGCCATTTTTAAGGGCAGCTAGTCATACTATATTGTCCGCTGCCCTGGACTGAGCATAACCAGGGATGGCATTTCTGTAAGGTATATTAAACCCTTCTCTAGAGTGCCTTTTTTGCCTTGGAGGGTGTATTGGAGTGACCAGATGCTAAGCCTGCCCAATGCTGATCTTGCTATGCCCACCCCAAACATCCCTTTAAAAAAAAAAAGTGGGGCTTTGTGGCCTAGGGAAGGACAAAATGGGTGTTGGGGTGGGTGTGGTCAAAACGTGGCAACTGGCCTTAACCTTGACACAATGGCATTTTAATATTTATAATCTGGCTACAATACACAGCAGCTGAACACCAGCGATGAGGAGCCTCAGAATCTTTGGTGGGCAAAGCTGTTTTTCGTAGAGTTGCATTGGCTACTTTGACCTAGGATCTAGATCAGGGGTATCCACGTTTTGTCTGAACAGGCTGCTTAATCTGAAATACATGTGTTTGTGTGTGTGTGTGTGTGTGTGTGTGTTTGGTCCCATTCATTTCTGTTTATTTATGGTAATGTGAACAATCGCTTGTTAAGCATATAAAAATGTTTGGTTATTTATCCGTAAATCTAAAGCAGTTCAAAACAAGTTGAAATTAACTTTATTCAACCAAAAAGTATCCATTCCTAGGTATAATGAGAATATGGGCAGTTATGTCATCTTGCTATCAAACTGGCCACATTTGGCCTTCACGTCACATGTTGGGTACCCCTGATCTAGATCGGAATGATCAACTCACAAATGTTGCTACACTACAGCTAGGATAGTCACCATGTTGAAACCAAAAAAACAATGCCTGCCATTCTATTGCTCCCGTAGAGTTAGCATTGGCCTCAATCCAATTTTGTACCGCTAATTACAACTCCCATAATCCAATGCCTGCAGAATAAACTAAATTTAGTTACTATGGAATTAAATTTAAAGGTGCAGTTCCACCTACCATGTCTGAAAAAATATTTTTAGATAAGTACTGCATCTAGGGATTCCACCCAGCAGGTACAAAAAATGGTACATTTTGTATACTTCCTGTATACAATCATTTAATCAGCAACATCTCTTTGATAATACATTCTTTTAATGAGTCAGAACCTATGCAGGGAAAAAATAAGTTGACAAATATATTTCTACTATTTAGCATCTAGGCAGGTCTACTAATGAAGACATCCCACTTCTATCTGATTTGATATGGATTTTTGAAGGATGATTCTATAGAAGTGGCCCTCTGCCTGGTTTAAGCTTAGTCCCTCTTTAAAGGGATACCTACAGTGTCCGAAATATATTGTTATTTAGATATTTACTGTATTCTGTGAAGTAAATAAAAAAGAATAAAATCTTCTTCCTGTCTTCTAAAAACTGCAAATAAAGGGTAATAGATATACTGTGGTTACGAAAGAAAGTCGTTACCATCTTTCCAAGCCCTCCTTATTGGATGCCACTGAATAAAACTAAAAGGAAAGCTGTAAATGGTTTTAAAGTAAGAATCATTGCAAGTCACATATATTAGAAACATGTACAACATATACAAAAAGAAATAGGTGCAACTGCCCCTTTAATTTATCGGTATTTATTAAGATTCCTAGGAACCAGGCACTTTAGAACTTTTTTTCTTCTTCTTGTATTATACCACAGACCATGTAATAATCTGAGTGACTGGCGCTATATAAATGTGATGATACTTTGTAAGCAGCTTGGTGGTATAACATAGGTTAACCTTTCCTAAGTGTATTCCGCCTTGGCACCAATTGCACCAGTGATGTTTCCATTTGGGCCTGTGCTTATCTCACTAGTTTCCTTCCCAACTTGTGGAAAGATACACAATACCGCTTCAGACCCTGTTGTGTCGTTAACTGATGCATTGGATTTGAATGGATTTGCACAAGTATCTCTGCATCTGGCTAGGGTCCTGCTTCGGTTGTTGTATTTGTTAGAAACCAGGGAACAAGAGCCCATTATCAGTGAACCTTTTTATGCCCATGTGACAATATCCAGGAACCATAAAGCAGGCCATGTAATCTACCGCTGCATACTAATTTGTTTGTTTTCAGTCTGTTTCATTAACCACACCTGCTAATGGTCTTGTGATAAGCTTTCTGAAATCCTGATATTACCTTGTAAAACTCCTGGTAACCATTTACTAAGTGGCTATGCAATATTGACCTGAGATTTATGACTTGATTTTCAACTCAATTTGTGCCTCTCCAACCTTTCACATTATCTTACCTCGTCAAGCCATCTGCTAACTTTAATATTATTTTGTGTTTTGTTTTGGGCTATCTATGGAAACTAGAAATCTAACAAAGCTCCCCAGTAAGATACACCAATATTGCTCTTTCTAATAGCTTTATCACATTCATGGTAGATACTAAAACATTGATTTGTTCGTACACCTTTTTATTTGTTGGTGTTGGGTATGTGTGAGGTCAATACAGAAACTCTGGAAGTCTAGAAAATCCAGAGTGTAATGTAGGAAGAATTAAGGTGCATTTGCTAATAATTTGCTGTATCAAGACCTTCAGAGTCCTTTATAAAAACTCCTGCTATGCAAAGTGTCGTCAGACTTATAAAAAGGCTCAATCGCTGTTTGCAGGACATCCCCCAATCACTGATCAGGCACCTGATTTTAAAAATAAAAATTATACATTGGCTGCAGACGCAGCACCGACTTCCAAAATTTGATGGGAAACTGCTTTACACATAAGTACACAACGATATCGGCATTGATTGGTGCTATATGCATGTGTGCCGCAATACATGTCCCCCATAGTTGTCAACGGAGCCGGTTTGATCTCAATTTAGTCTCTATTTTGGCCCTTTTTTTCAAGTTTGGGGATGTCCCAGCATGGTTGCGGCATGTCTGCAAGACCGCTATAGCCTAAATTTGCTTGTATTGAGCTTGCAGGGTCATGCGATCCCACTCCTTATTTAGCCCAACAAACATGGCATCTTGGGGATTGTCCAAAGCTCCCAGTTCTGATTACAATCCATTTTTTTCGTGCACAATCTATATACTATATATGTTTGTGCATAAATTATTCTAAATAATGGGTGCGGTTGTTCTGTTAAACTGATCTGCGCAGAGGCACCTGTACATGGCTGCTGGTTATGCATGTACACCTTTCAGATATACATGTATACTACATACACATTAACACTATCTGTAATACCGGTATATACATTTAATTTTTGTGTGCGTCATATTGAATTTGCTGAAGACCATAACGTGGTAGGAGGCAGACAGATGGCATGAGCTTAGATCTTAAGGCTGGCATCTGAGCTGGCAACTGAATGCTGGCCCAATTAGACATGTTTTGGAAAGGAGGTATGTTTGAGTGAGCAGAGTAATTTTATGTGTGTGGGTAACCATGCTTAATGTGTGTGTGCGAGGGGAGCTTTTCAGAGATCTGTTTTACAGTTATACTCCTACGAAACTTTAGAATTCCTTGCGGATTCTTTGGGGTATACCCCTAGTTTTGTCCAATTTTTGTTTCTTGTTTGGCCTTGGTCTTGGAGGTTGGTTCACCAGAAAATTTATATACATTTGTTTTATGAAGAAAAGTCTCATAAAGTGCTCTTGAGCCCTCGGACATCCTGAAAGCCTTCCGATCGTAAACGTATAGCCCTGCATTGAGTCGTGATGCAAGTTAGCGAATTGTGTGTACTAAGCTCTTGTATCCACAATTAACCACTTAGCAGATAATGTAAAGTTTATAGAAAGCTGTAGAGTTTAGCTAAACTCAAAAGAGGCTTGCAACGGCCCTCAAGCTGCTGTGAAGTCTATGTGGACACTTAGTCTTTATAACTATATAACTAAATAACTGCTTTATAACCATAGTGCTGAATGGAGTGCTTCGCCCACAGTCTGTACATCGTGTTGGCTAATGTTGTCACCTTTTTCTTCAAGATAGTCCGGCCAGGTGGCAACCCTACCTATGTACAGCAGGTAAACTGTGAGGGACCCTTTACTTGAGCACTGTCCTAATCCCCTGGATGGTGTGTGTGGGGGGGGGGGGGGGGGCTCCAGAATAACGGGACCAGTTCTAATTGCGTAGTTGGATGCCTCAAGGGGTTAACATACTGATCTCTGGGCACAGATGAAATATGCAAGCAGAACTCAAAATGGTAGTATGAGTTTACAAATGAAGGGGGTTGCAAGGCCTCATGCCAAGCGATCACTGTGGAGGCTGCTTTCTATTCCTTCTATTGTGCCAGGGCTGGGGGGGGGGGGTGAAAGAAACAGAGCATTTTGAGGGAGGGAGAAGATTGCAAGGACACCAGCAGCTGGCACGGTTTGCCCGGAGTATAGAGGAAGGGGGGAATGATTGGTATGCAGAATACAAGCCAGGATATGTGGCATCCTAGCCTGATACATTGTCAGCTTGGTTAAAAGCACATAGAACTACAGAAATCCTTAAAATAATAATAATGAGGAATTCTAATACTCAAGAATTCATTCAACATGTTCTCTCCAGCATAATGGGAGTTGTAGTCTAGTAATGGCCCCATGGGAAGTGTTTTCCAGCCCTGGACTAGGCTGTTTGAAACAAGAAGGGTTTACTACTAAGACAATATTGTACTAAAATCTTTTTTGAAATGCACTGATTTGTTTGTTTATTTTACCATATATTCTCTCAAATCAAACAAGTACAAGTTCAAAGCTTTTTACAGCACGTAGGTTTGCCATGTGTTTCTGCTGTAGAGAGTGTTAGTGTTTATCTGGCGGATAAAGGGTTACATTACACAAGAAAGGTGGTGTGAGAGTGGATCTTGAACAAACAAACGCTCCTTTGTTGCTTTTGGTAGGTGTGTTTTCTCTGCTGAAAGGTGACAGGTAACAGCAGTTTCATTATTCCCCCCCCCTCCGGCCTCTTTGTTTCCTGCTCCTTCCCTGTAATTTCCCGCTGCCACCCTATATAGGTGATTTACTTTCTCCAGAATCGCCTGTCCTTTCAATTTTTTTCATTTGTGTGTGAGTGGCTGCCTTATCCAATGCAGGCCCGCCATCAAAGGAGGCCTCAAGTACCGTATTTGCTCAATTATAAGACGAGGTTTTTTTCAGAGCAAATGCTCTGAAAAATCCCCCTCGTCTTATAATCGAGGTCTCTTATAATCTGACCTCAAATTGAGGTCAGATTATAAGACATGGATCCAGGTCCCCAGCAGAGGTGCAGGGGACCTGGATCCCCCTCTCTAGCAGCAGGGGATGTCTGCGCAATGAGCGCAGACTCCCCTGCTTCCGCCCGGCACGACCGCCGGGGCTTCTGTGAAGAAGCCGGGTACTTCCGCTTTCGTCACAGAAGTCCCGGCGAGCGTGCCGGGCGGCAGCAGGGGAGGTCTGCGCTCATCGCGCAGACATCCTCTGCTGCCCCACTAGGCACCAGGGACAATCGGGCAGCTGGGGGATGTCTGCACTATACGTGCAGATATCCTCCATGCTGCCCGACACGACAGACTATTATGACGGACAGCTGTCCGTCATAATAGACTGCCGTGTCGGGCAGCATGGAGGATCTCTGCACGTATCGTGCAGACATCCCCCCGCTGCCCCCACTAGCCACCAGGGATTGAAGTACAGGTAAGGGGGGGGGGGGGGGGCAGAGAGACAGGGGGAGGGAGGGAGGGTGGGGGGCAGAGAGACAGGGGGGACAGAGCAGGAAGGGGGGGAGAGACAGAGGAAGGGGGGCAGAGAGAAACATGTGGAGGGAAGAGACAGGTGAGGGGGGAGTGGGGAGTGAGACAAAGCTGGGGGCAAGGGAAAGAGAGAGGCAGCATTGGCACATAAAAAGAAATAAACACAAGAAATGCATTTTTTTTTTTTATGTAATATTTTATTAAAAAAGCAATTTACATGTGAATATATACAAGTTGAACTTTTTTCCTATAGGGTAGTCTTATATTCAGGCTTTTAGTATTTTTCCTAAAGGAATATCCAAAGTTTTGGGGGTCGTCTTATAATCAGGGTCGTCTTATAATCGAGCAAATACGGTAGTTTCCACCAACCAACTGGCTTGATTTGCGTGGGACAATACCAATTTGGAGGGTGTCTGTTTCTCTGAGCATAATGCTATTGCACTCTTAATAGACTACAGTTTAGTGCAAACATAACTTTTATATGTCTTGGGAAACCCAAAAATGTGTGTGACATTCTCTTTAATGCAGTATTGTGGAGCCAACCCCACAATATCTCTGAGGTATGTCCTGTAGCTAGGGTTGCCCCCTTTTCTTCCAAAAAATACCAGCCTTGGTGCTACATAGGCTTAAGATTGGCCTGATGCCAATTTATTACCGGCCTGCCGGTAAAATACCTGCCAGGTGGCAACCCTACCTGTAGCTCAATTACACTTGGACATCAGTATTTCATAATATTTTTTTTTTTTCTAGACAATTTGTCCTAATGGAAATACTTACTGTCTAAAAGATTGGTTATTACCAACAGTCACACCTGTGTTCAAGCAGCGTTTTGATGTATGACCTACCGATGCACAAAACAGAGGTTGGGAATTGTTACTGAGACTCTGGTTTAACCCCTTACTGTCCCTTTATGAGCACACAGGCCTTATTATAATCCTCCAACTACCTTCTCCCCATCCTGCTGCCTTTTAATGGCCCACTCTCCTTTGAAGTTCTCTTTTCTTTCTCTCCTTGTAAACGTGCTCGGTCTCTTCCTCCATATGCCAGGGATTCCTCCGAGAGGACAGTTGTGTGTGCACTCGATGTAACTGATTTATCTTAACACAGGGAAGACCAGAGAAAGATAGAGCCAGTTAAAAATTGCCAATCGTCTGTAAAATTGTATCCTGGGTTTTTCCATTTAGTAGTCTGTGTAGTGCTTTTAATAACGGTTCTTTAGCAGCAAGATTTTTTTTCCCTCTGTGAGAATATTGCTGTCTTGTTATACAAGGGGATATCTGTTAATATAAAAAATGCTGTTCTGGAGAAGAAAATAGTATAGTGCGAAGCATGCCTGATGTACTACCTCTACTGTAGCAGAGTTTGAGACCTATATATTTTATAGCTTTTGTGTTTTTTATATATATATATATATATATATATATATATATATATAGTTCCCCTTGCTGCAGACTTCCAGCTCCGCCCCCTTGCACATCACGCTTTAGTGTCTGAATGTCTGAACACTGGGTGTCACATGACATCCTCTCGTTCAGCAGGGTGGCAAGTGAAGATGGTCTGTGCCTGTATGAGAGGCACAGACCAGACTACAGCATAAATGCCCCGCCCTGTACAATAACAATGGGCTTGACAAATCCTGAAAACCATTGAGCTAAGGCTTTTAAAATCCCCACTGCTGTCTCCTAACTATTTTGATTTTTTTCACACAGAACTCTATGGATATACCATTTCCCTTGCTTCTAAAATTACTTGGTTGGCTGCTGAATTGGTCAGTGTGACTCCTGTCGTCTTCAAATATTTGCTAAGTCCCCGCAGTAACAACATGGAAAATGGTTACATTGGAAGATAAGGGGGACTGTTGTTTGTCAGGTTATAACTAGAAATGGATGGGCCCGGCAGGAAATGGTGACTATAAAATGTCAGAATGGCTGTGCTACATTTCAGAATGCACAATAAAACACTAGATGAGGCTACATCCTGCTCCCTTATGACTGTGAAACTTTGAGAAGGCAATAAAGGAACACGTGTAAGATACATTAGTTGCTTAACATCCTCCTGATTCAGTTTTTTTAATAATGCTTCTGAATAATACGTGTGTCTGATCACATTTTGGAGTCATTATATATAAGTCCTTTTTGTGTTGCCACTTAAACATCCTATTGTAGTAGTAGACTTTACACACCTATGAAGAGTAATATTGCTATGCGTTTCACAATACTAACTCACTGACACACATAGTTGTGTAAGATAAGAGTCTATTTGCATTTCTTATGTGATATTCTTAAAACGGCTCGCTGACTCATTAATAGCTGGGTTGCCAATATAGTCAACTCGGACGCGATTTCCAATGCGCTTAGTGCCTGATGTTTGACGTTCACCAACAAATTTTGTGAATGGACCTCATAGTTTTAAAAATCAACAAACTGGCTGATCAACAAGTATTCATACTGCCAACTGTACCGTTTTTCCAGGACAGTCCCGGTTTGGGAGGTCTGTCCCACCAAACTCTTCCTCTGTCCAGCTTTTTGCAATTCCCCGGACCTAGGGTTGCCACCTTTTCTTCAAAAAAATACCGGCCTTGGTACTGTCTCCATAGACTTAACATTGGCCTGATGCCAATTTTTTACCGGCCTGCCGGTAAAATACCGGCCAGGTGGCAACCCTACCCGGACCTGATGACATTCTCTGGTGTCCCTGATTCCTCGGGTGGGCAATGTTGGGAGTATTTTGTTCACTTAGCTGAGCCCGGGGTTTTTTAAACCATTACAATATACATATAATTTCTTACAATATCCACAAAAAGTAATGTTACTCCCTTACGGCACACCGGACATGCTAATGTCAATTGATGTTGTTAGCAGATTTAATATTGTTGATTTGCCTACAGCAGAGCAGTATAAAAACATAACAAAAAACAAATGTGGCACCTGTCTGCATTGAATTGGTACAAAATACATAGAAATATCAGTGCACAACCTTAAAGCTCCATTAAAAGAACCTGTCCTAGATGAAAATATTGGAGATATAGTCACACCATATGACCGTGTAATGATTAGTCCATCACAAATTACTCCAATATTGGCGAGTCTATCACTAGAGCACAATATATAGAGCACGTGGGTGGGGGTGCTATACTTAAAAGCTGGTCAGGCTTCGATATACATACAAATACAAGAGAATGGGGAGCATAAGCCTAAAACAGCGTATTTACATTGAATTGGCGACTTCCTGTTCTTATGGAAAAGTTCCATTTAACTTTGTCCCACACTGCTAAAGCTACATAGGGTAATTCTGAAAGAAAAACTAAATAAATCACGTTATACATTCTTTCCCAATCTAAGTACAATGGCTTCCTTTTATAATTGGCTCTATAAAATCTACTTTACAACTAAATCTAAGCTTTTGACTACTTGTTCTAAATAGTCAGAATTGTTCACATTAAACAGAAAAAAACTTTTTCAGATCTACGTACATGACCCTTTGACACAGCCATTCATGGTCCATGCAAAAAAAAAAAAAGAGTTTGTCTGAAAATACCCAGAATGCTCTAGTTACCATTGCTCCATATAAACACAGTTCCTATTAAGTGAGTAATGTGTGCTTGTGAAATAGACTTGACTGTGTCAGCAACCTCATTTAGATAGATTCGAATGCCTCAACAGGGTTAAATTGTTGAAAGGAAACTATTATCTCGTTCTCTGTCCAGCTGCATAAAGAAACGTTACTGACTGATTTTACAAGGTGTTCCTGGAAGCTCCATTTTGTGGCTTTCGTGCTTTGTCCAGCAAAAGGATTTGTGTAATTACCAGAATGGGAGTCCACTTCTCTATTTGTGGTGGTTACATAGAGAAGTTGTAGCCGCTCAGAGTACCACCATCTCTGGAGAGCCGAACTTGCTTGTCGAACTCGCTCCATCACGCCATGACTCCGTTTTGTGGTCATCATCGATGACCTGAAGAGCTCCCAGCTGTACCCATATCCGTATTTACCCCTCTTGTTTGTGTTTCCTCTCCTCTTATTTACCTTCTTAGGACTACTTTATTCCTTATATTCTGTACCGACTTTTTCATTTTCCGCTTTTATTTATTTATTTAATGGAGCTTCTACATTCCCTGTTCATATTGTTACCACCACCTCTTCTTCCCCTGTCTCTCTCTCGCTCTCTCGCTGTTGAATATACTGTGAAGTGCAGTGGCGACTGTCAAAATCTCACTTTGATAGAAATTGCTCTGCCAATGACTCTTTCTGCGGAATCTAATGATCCTTATCTGACGTTACATTTTAATTACATTGGAAATTGCATGGTAGGAAAGCGGTGAATGAAACGCCCAGAGGTCAGTCGGAGCTGGTGCTCGATTTGGCAGATTCGGGGGGAGGGGAGGGGAGGGGGGACGGTTGAGGGGGTAGCTGAATGCAGACGCTCAGAATTTTAACACATGTTCTGATTTTAAATTAACCTCTCTGCTCCTGAAACAGACCTGTCTCGGGTACATATGTGGTGTGCCGTTTTAATAATGGAGCATCTTGCTAAAGTGTAATTTCTAGAGTACATCATGATCCATTCACCGCCAAATCTTCTGTCTATACATGTACATGGATTCATGTGTGTATGCGTGTGTGTGTGTATGTTATATATATACAATTACACATGTAGACACACTATTGTGTGTACTATACTTTTTCCTTAAACATGCCTCCCAACTATCCCACTTTAAGCGAGACAGTCCCGAGGTTTGAAGCTTTGTCCCAGCAAACTTGACTTCTGTCCCGCTTTTCTATATCACTGTGAAATACTGCATTCCTACTACAGCACATGTTCAAACTAATTTTAATTATCCCACCCATTATAACAGAGCTTTCCTGTAATACAATAGCCTAGTGTCCTCATATGACTTCCTTAAAAAAAAAAAAAGTTCCATCTAATCTTGTACTTCTGTCCTAAGATTTTATTATTGATCTCAACTTGTAATGATCTGACTATTCTTCTCTGTACAAAACATAGCTCTCAGCAAATTTATAGTTAAAAAATATACATAAAAACACATATTTACCTGAGTGACTGCTTTATAGTTTTTTTTTAAACGAATATTAATGTAATACACTTGGTTTTCTTCTTCCATTTTAGTTTAAAAAAACTCTAAATGATGTTATTTTTATATTAATATTTCTTGAAACGTTTGGCACGCATATACATGCCAATATCTTGGTACACGAAAGGAGCGGAGCCAAAATTCATACCTCCCAGCATTCCAATGGGATAAAGAGGGACAATTTAATTTTTTGTGGGAGTGGCTGAAGGTGTGTCCACAGGCGGGGCATGAGTGGAAAGTCTTCAATGACTTTATGGCCATATTTATGTAATTTGGGAACACATTTAGAATAAGAATAAGGGATTTTACATATACAATATAATAATTAAACACATTAAGTATAGTTTAAACACACTTAGGGCCATATTTATCAAGACAAAACTGGTGCTATTTCAGGAAAAGGTGCTAAAATAGTTTTAGTAACCATGGATACTAATGGATTACCATGGCAGTTTGCTCCCAATTTAGCACCTTTTTTTTTTTAAATAGCACTTGTTTTGCCTTAATAAATCTGGCCCTTAATTGTGAGTTTTATTGCTCTGGAACTCTTTGATACTTATACAAACCAGCAATGTCCTAAATAATGGGAGGTAAGAAAATTGACCCTGGAAGAATAGGTTAACACCTCCATGGTACATTAATATATAGATGTCTCAAACTTATATAGGGTCCACAATGGTTTGCGATGCACTGTGCACAGGTGGCAGTAATACTGGTACAGCCCCAAATTTGATGGGGCCGGAACAAAAAATAATAATAATCGGAGACTGTCCCAACAAATCTAGAACTATTGGCAACTATGGTACATTCAAACTTTTTTTTTAAATTCCCATTAGATTCTAGAAACCCCTCCCCCGAAAAAAAAAAAATTAAACAGAATGGCACCATACAGAAGAGTTCACTTTATACCTACAAACACCCATACGTTGGAGACACACAAACTGGCAGTAAGATTATTCAGGTGAGCACTACGCAAATGATCAATTGCTTAATGCAGCATTACGTTATATTCAGCTCTCAAGTCGTACGCCGTAAAACCCAAAAAAACAAACAAAAAAAAATCCACCCCCCAGGGAATTAAAACACTGCTTTTGATTTTTATTGAAGGAGGAGTACGCTTCAGTACTACGCACAGGTTTCAACTAGTTGTTTCATCCGTATCAAGTTTTTAAAAAAAAAATTCCCCTCCATTTTGTTTCATAATTTCCTAGGTATGTTGATTGATTTTTAGTTCAATAAGATCATTATTGAGCTATGTTTTGCCAGTTAAAGTTACAATTTGTTGTAAATTGTAATGTTCGTCCGGCGTTGAACAGCCCATCGCGGCTCCCACACGTGAGGTCTTGCGATCTTTTGGCGGGGTTAAGACCCTGATCGGGTCTCTGCCATAGTGTTCCTGGCTACCAGGAACAAATCGTGACGTTTTAGTGCTCGCGTCATCTGGAACCCAAGCCCCATGTATCACGAAAGGGTTATAAAGGGAAGATACAGGTCAGAAGATAAACTAGCAAATAATATCAAAAGTAACATCTATAGTAGACGCACAAGTGGGGACACATTTTTTAGTTGTCCTTTAACTAAAGACCATTCACTGTTACCCAATTTGTTCCTAAACTCTGCTTCTTCTGTGAATAATCTAAACTGCCTACTCTATATAACTGAACACTCCTGTAAATTAGCCTGTAATTAATAGAAGGGGTGATTTTTTTTTTTTGGTTCATGTAATTTATGACTTCATGTTCCCTTGTGCTGATTCCTACACTATTGTAATTATTTCGTGCACACTAAGTGTTGGCAGTGTTTTGACTACCATTTTTAGATCCTCTTGTTGGCACTTTTAGTGGAGTCATCAGTCATTCAGATTCAGTAGTTCCAGGGCCAGATTTGCTAGTCAGGCAGTTTTCAGGAACGTAACTCTGAGAGACCTCAGGCCAATCCGACCTTCGTGAACAGACCTCTTAACTGCTCCATGTCACTCTTATCGATGTTAAAGGGGGTTAAAGAGACTCCATCTTTTCAACACCATTTGCACTGTGAATGTAGAAAAAATGATCTATGCATTGCATTGGCAGAATTGCAAGCAAATGCATAGAACAAGAGACAAATGTGTTTCAAATATGTCTGTGGTGTCTCATGTTTATGACATCAGCTTGTGGCTTGATATGCAAATGACACATGTGCCTAGGGTTGCAACCTTTTATTCAGAAAAAATACCGGCCTTGTCTCCATAGACTTAATATTAGCCTGATGCCAAATTTTTACCGGCCTTCCAGTAAAATACCGGTCAAGTGACCCCACAGAAACCTATACTAGGGTTTAATATATGTATTTGTTTGCAATTCCGCTAGCACAGTCAATAGATATTTTTTATTGTCTGCATTCATAGTGTAAATAGTGTTGAAGTGACTGAATCCCTTCCAAAAGCAGGGCTTGTCATAATCCCTACAGCTGACTCCTAAATCTTTAACATTTCCAATCCTTTTTTTTTCAAAAGCAGGTCCAGGGACACTAGGGGGCAGCGCTAAAAAATGTGCAGGTTTAAGTGACAATGTTTGACATCATACTGTCTTGTAATCCCGTGAGACGGAGCTCTAACCCACCCAGTTAAAGTACTCCAGCGTTAGGCTGTGTGTACCTCTGAGATATCCACAGGTTAAATACAATGCTGTCTGTGTACAGTGCAATACCCAGGCATCATGCAAGCCGGGACAGGGCCCCCGAAAAATGGGACTTTCGCAGCACATTCTGGACTATTGGCAGCTATGCATTTTATATAAAACTGTGTTAAGTAACATTGTCCAGGCTCCTGAATTTCTCAACCCCCAAAAGATAAAGGGGAGTACTTTTCTCGTTTTTTTTTTTATTGCAGCCCCTTATAATTCTCCCCCTTTTTTTTTAATCTCTCTATTCGCACACCTTTTTACTTTCTGCTGTGTCACACTGATTAGTTTTTCTCATTTCATTTCTCTTCTCTCCCTGGCTCATCACTATGCATATTTCCATCTCATTTTTGTCCTTTTGGCTTCTTCCTTATATATCCAAGCTGTGCATCAAGACATAGAATAAAGCAGCAGATCCAGCTCATAATAGGAAGGAGAGAGGTCATAGCTGGTCTCCCGCGGAGTAGGATATAGATGGGCTCTCTAGATGCGTCTTGGTGCTTTAGAATAATAATAAAAAAATAAAAAAATTCTGCTGAGGTTTGAACACAATGATGTTCTTGTTCTCCTAGGAATGGATTCTTTTAACCCTGTGTGAGCCAGAGGGGTTGAGTGGGCCATTACTGTGGAGTGTAAAAATGTTTAACCCTTTGTAGCCCCAAAGGCATGAGATTAAAGGTGCAGACTACGAATATCTTGCTTGTTGATCATCACACACTCCTGAACCCCTCGCTGTGAGCTCAGAGATACCTGTGTGGCACAGCCAGCATACGGCACTGTCAATTACTTGAAATCAGGGCCTTTAAGAAAATGGATAGACGCAGAGAAGTGGCTCTCCTGTTTTGATAGAGGTCCATCAGCGCCCCCCCTTCAGTCCAATACCTTTTTTGGGGGGCACTTTCCCTTTCTGCCTTTTAAAGGGGCTCAGTCATCTAAATAATTTCAAATCAAAGCATGAGTTAAGGGGTAAATGTCCTTTTAAATGGCTCTCCTGTTTATCACATCACCTTGTGGATTAAAATGGAAATTGGCTATTTTAATTGGGAAATGTATAATTTGCATACCAAGGTGATGTCATCAACTGAAGACGCTACAGATCGATTTAAAACACGTTTATCTTAATCTATTTTTTTTTTTTTTTCTCTAGATTGGCGGTACACGCATTGTGTAGATGAGCCTCATTAAGACCCTCTTTTCTTTATATGCCTTTTTTGGCTTTCCCAACTTATTTTTTTCTTCCACATTAACCTCACGTTACTAATCAACAACAGTTCATTACTATCCGACTTCTCCCTTCGTACCTAAATAACTCTCAGTCTCTGGATTAGATAGCATTTTTATCTAGCGACATGTGTAGCTTACATTGCCCGCCTGTCAGTCATTTTTGCAGTACAGCTGCCCTTTAAATTGTTACCATGTCTCACCCTTCATGCGCTAAACAAATACTCGCAAAAAAAAAAATCAAAAAAAAAATCTGTATGTTTCTGAATCATCATCTGACTTGTTCTAAAGAAGACATGTCTTTATAAATAGTTGTATTTTGTAAGCACTTGCTCCGTGACCCCTTGATTGCAAACCCGTAACCCAGCAGTGGCTGCGAGCTGATTTGTGATTCAGGCTGGGATGACATCCAGTCTTGCATAGCCAATCAAAGGTATCCTCCTCCAGCAAGTCAAAGAGCTTAATAGTATTTGGTTACCACTGAAGCATGCTGAATTACAGCAGTCTACCACAGCTGGCAGGCTGAATCCTGACACACGGGGCCTGTTCCTAAAAATAAAAAAATCCCTCCTGTTTCTTCAGATTTTAATTTATAATAACATTTATGGAAGAAAGTCATGTACCAGGCAAGAACTCGTTATATGCTATTTAAATAATCAAAATAGCCAGTGTGACCTAATGCCATGGGAATGTGATAAAATAAGAAATAGAGTTCAAATAAAAAACAAACATATATTTTTTTGTGCGTGTGTTTGTATCAAATATTTGTCTAACAAAAAGGTAAATCCACCACTGTGGTACAGGGATTAATGCTGTTGAGTAGCTTGTGAATCTCCATTGAAATGACTATTGCAATAAAAAAAAAATACATGCATTTATTAAAATTTCAATGTCTATTTTAAATGTTTAATTTTAGTACAAGTACAGCTGTATGGATAGAATCCTTAAGATTCCGAAAGTGGGCGGAGCTGAGATAAGCTCCATCATAGCTAGAACCAGTTTTGATTTAGAAAGCAAGTTTGAGACGGATTGCTACTGAAGATACAAGTAACAAAGTAGTGATGGGGGGGAATGGCTTGGAGTGGACTTTACTCACAGCTGACTGTTTTAGGAATTGTACTATGCCTTGGGCTTAAATAAAGGATTGAAGCGAAGATTGGACATTGTTTGAAAAAGTTAAGCGCAAGTTAGAACAGTTCAGAAGCCATTCATGGAATTATTTTTGTTTTTGGGGGGTTTTAATGAAAAATTCTAAGTGATAGGAGAAAAAGAAGTCACCAAATACGAATGAGGTCATAAAAAAATTGGATGACGCATTCATTCTTGCCAATTTTATTGGCTTCCAGAATGAAAATGGGTGGAGCTAAAGGAGGCAGTCACATTGCGCCCTGTGGCATCACGTGACCCTGGTCGGTACAGATACCGCTGGTCTGGAGCGGAATTCTCCAAGTTTAGACTGTGTGACAGTGGAGCTAAATGCCAATTCTCCATTAAGCCACCCTAAGTCTTGGAATTTTTGGGCATCAGGGAAGAGGCACATTATAACAACAATAAAATTTTCTATAGGCCAAGTGTGCATTGACATCAGCTTGGATTTTGTTAAGCTCTCAACTGGGAAATGATTCAATATAATTTGTTATATGGCAAATAATTCATAGATTTATTCAAGCGTAGTTCACTGTAAATCACAGAAGGCTATTGGAATTAGGATACTCTTGCTGTGGTAGTTTTTAAAGTCTGTCACCTATTAGCAACTCATTATAAATGCTGATTTATAACAATGAAGTATTCATTATTTTGATTTGACGTTCCACACCCTGACAGGTTAAGTGTGTGTATATAATATATATGTACAATAATAATAAGTGGCTTAAACTGGGGAAGGGAGATGTGCAAGGGAGAAGAACTTACCTAATTAGGGAGGATGTAGGTAATTGCCCTTCACGGAGAAAGCTTCAAACAAATAATTTTTAATCAACAAAACAAAATTAATTAGAGCTAGAGCATCACTCCCCCCTAATTAGGATTCTGAGCATCCTCTGCTGAGAAACGTATCAAAGGCTGTTTGTTCTACAGCTTGTGTTGGCTGCAGTGCTGATTTGCATGGGTATCATGACCTGCTCTGTTCCACGCCAGCTTTTGCCCAGTGGGTGCTGTGTGTGGAGATCCGAGCCCCCCTCCTCGTCAGAGTGGTACATTGCAATCTTCCATCTATCTCTTGGGATGTATTGTACCACTATTCCTCTCAACAGTACCGGATATGTATTGCTACTTACAGTATAGCCCTATATACCTTAGGTTTTGTTTGTTTGTTCTTGTATGTGCTCTTGGACATTCTAAACTTGTTTATTGAATTTTATGTGATACATTATTGTGTGTATTTGGGGGCATGGGGTAGAGGGCTTCTGTAATATTTTGTAATCAAATAAAAACATGTTGCTTTAATAGTTTTTTAAGCAGTTTTAAATAAAATGTTTAATTATTTTATAAGCCATGCTATCACTTAAAATATCACTTTTTTTACCGGTTGGTTGGCAACCCTTTAAAGTGTTTTGTTTGACAAAACTGGATACACTTTGCATCTCAGCTCTTCGGCATAGGGTTGCCACTCAAGAAAGTGGCTTGAATCCAATGTTAAAGGCACACTAAATACTTTTTTTTTTCATTTGTGCTTGTTATATAGAAGCACAAGTGAAAAAAAAAAACTCTCCACAAAAGAATGATTCCGAGCGACCCAGGTGGTACATGCTGGATCAGAATGTATGGCCTCCGTCGTCCTCACCCGGTCTCCGGTGCCTCCCGCCAGCGCTCGACTCCCACTTAACAATGAACAATGAGAGATATGCGGGAAAAAAACGGCACTCCTGGAGCCAGTTTAAAGGTGAAAAAAAGCTCTTTTTATTCCATAAGATGGTAATAAATCCACAACGGTAGTGCAGGTATAAGAGAAGAAATAGCTTGACGCGTTTCGCGCTCTAGGCGCTTAATCATAAGCTCGAAAAAAGCAAACTGTCCCTAGTCTGAGGATAAACTGGCAGGTACTTTTTATAGTACCTGCCAGTTTATCTTCTGACTGGCAGCTGCCATACTTCCATGGGAAGTTATTGTAGAGACCCCGCTACCTTCAGACCCTGATCAGACGGGGCAAGCCTCACAGCTGGGGCAGAGCCAACATTAAGCACAATTAAACGTTGCGTGTGCTTGGGGAAGGGGATATAATTTTGAACCTTTGTTTCCTGCAAGTAATTTTAAAAAAATACTTAGTTGGCCTTTGCCAATAGCTAAGCCGGTATTTTTTTTAAAAGAAAAGTTGATATCCCTTCTACAGCACAAATATTTACTAGTGCTACAACCTCCAATCTGACTATTGGGTTACTACAAACATTTTTCATTTCTAGTTTGTCTTTAACTGGTGTAGGACTCGAGAGTCTATAGATGGTTAACTAGATGCTATTGCAGTATATTGCCTCCATATAGTACCATGGCCTCAAGCCAAATTTTAATGGCCTGCCTGTAAAATACCATGTTGGTGACAACAAAGATATCGCTCTTAACGCTTTATGGAAAGTGCAAACAAAAGTATGTTTCCTTATAAGACACTGGTCCATATCAATATATGAATCACCTCTGATACTTTATTTCTGGTTTTAAAACCTAGCAGCTTTGTTAATAGGCAGCTCTCCAGTAGTCACTTACCGTCAACTCCCATAATCCTCTACTTTGCATCATCGTAGTTGCAGTGCAGCAGGAGATGCTTGTAGACTGTCCATGTTTTACATCGTTTGGCTGTTCATCCCCACCTGTAGTGCATTATCCACATATTTAACCCTCTGAGTGCTTGAGGTGTGTGCAGCCAATTGAAGAATTCTGACCTGTGAAACTATAGTGATCCGCCAGGTTTGAGTTTAGACCACAATGGTTAAGACAATGTTTGAGATCCGTACACAGTGCCAGAATGCATGCTCACTGTGACAATGTGTTATTCCACTGCAATTACGCTGAGACACACATTACGCCTGGATTTAATTCAGTTGCTTGGCTGATATCATCGTGACAGTCATCCTGCTGCTAATCAAAAGACTGCCGATGATCTATTTTAATTATTCAGTGTGCAAATCAGAGCCTTGAACTAACGAACATCTGTCTGGTGCCTGAGAGGCAGACTGCAACCTTTTCAAATGTAAAATTTGTTTAAAATGGCATATGTGTTCTGCTGCCGATGCGTTATTAAAAATAATTATATTTCGTCGTTGGATGGCCATTTTGAATTTGATATCATTCAAAGATTAAAAAAAAAAAAAGTAGCTAATGTATCAGAGTACTACTTTTTGATTTAGTTCCAGCTGATTGCAGTACCTCCATGCTTCCAAACATTACACCCCAACCACCGCGACTATGGGGGAGGGGTGGCTTGAGAGGGATAGTGTCAAAGTGACGGCTCTACTGTGCCTGTGCATTGTACATGTCATAGCGGTTCCGAATTGGTTCCAACCCATTTAAATAGAAACATGGAATGTGTCAGCAGAGGAGAACCATTTGGCCTATCTTTCTTGTACGGTCATCACTAGGATTTCTATTTGGAGGCCATCTTTTTTTTTTGGGGGGGGGGGGGGGGGCAAAAACACAAGCTTATTTAGTGGCCTGTCATTGAAATACCCACTTGGTGGCCATGTCTCCCAACTGTCTCACTTTGCAACGGACAGTCCCGATTTTGGGAGGCAGAAATAGAGCTTGGCGGGGTGGCAGGATCTGTTCTCTAGTGTCTGAGACACCAGAGAATCCATGCTGCATAGGTTTGTGTGTCTGTGCAGTAGCACTGACACTCAGCCTCCCAAGCACCGCCCCCCTGGCTTCCCGATTAGGAGCTATGTTGGTGGCAAGTGCTGTGTAAAGCTGTGCATCCGGTTTGCAAAGCCTCTAGCTAGACAACAATGATGTCTTATTTGTTTTGATTCCCTTGAAAAACACAGGGAGCTGCTAACCTTAGGAATGCTTTCGTAGCAATGGTTGCTTTATAAGTTAAACGCTATAAGGGGTTAAGTGCCGATTCTGGAAAGAGAATACACTGCCTTGTTTTTTGGTTGGGGGGTGGCAGGCTATGCCTGCTGCTGTTCCTTCCAAATCCATTAATTGCTGAGATTTATTGAGCTGAGAGATCAGCCTTAAATGCAGAGTACAAGTGTTGCTATTTTAAGCCCACTGATGGCATCCCAAGCTCTTGGAGGCTCGGTAACACCCCATAATCCTCTGCAACAAAAGCAGCAGGCCTGTTTTTTTTGGATGAGGCATTCTGAGTTGGTGGAGGGGGTTTATGGGGCTGGGGGAAGAATGTTTTTAATAAACATGAGTGGGCAACATCACACCTCTCCCCCTTTGCAAGCCCACATACAGACTTCAGTACACTGAATTGGGGGATTAGTCACAGGCAGTAACCCAGTGCTAATCATTCCCTCACAAGAAATCTATTAACATGAGGTGGAGGAAGACCATTTAACGCAAACAAACTGCCCACCACTTATAAGTGTAGAAGTTTTTTTTGTTGTTTAACGCAATCCCACCTATTGCATCTTTTGTGTGTTTGACACCCCCACAATCCTTTGCAGCTAAATCCTGCTTGTTATCAGCAATTGATGAGCTTAAAAAGAACCCCAAACCCTTGACAGTTTATTAAATCCTCCCACTGATTTACATAAATGCATACAAATTTAGGTGACAGTGTTCAAACATTCACAAGCATTCTTGTACATTGCTCTTGTAAAGGCAGATTCTAAGAATGCTGCGTCTAGCAGAGTATCGCCAAGGCACAGAGTGCGGGGGATTATGCCCCTTACAAGCAGTGTCCTGCTCTGCCAAAGGATCACTTTATACAGCCTCTCATCCACAACGGCATCACTGCAGCTCGCTGCTGTCTGCCAAAGCGTCCATTTACACACACAGAATATTCATGGGTAGCACCACTCACTGAGAATGGTAACATTCATGCCAGAATCTCCATTTGTCCACAAATTGCATCAGGCTACAAAAAAAAAAAAAAAAAGCTTCAAACAACTTCCTCGTTAAGGGAGTAATTGTAGAGTTAAATAATTAACTTCTGACCTTCCAGTGAGCAAAGCGAGTCAATAAACAGGAAACTGCTCATAGTAAAAGTAGACAATAAATACATTTATATAATCATTTCTATAATCACGGTGAGTAACGCTCGTAAAAATGCGTTTTAGTAAATATGGTTGTAATACACCAGTACAGATAAGGTTACAATAATATTAAAAACTAATTTTCATATAACACAATTTACAGTAAGACATACCTGCCAAGTGTCCCTATTTAGGAGAGACAGTCCCTATTTTTTTGCCCAAATCCCTCTGTCCCCTTTTTGACCTCTATTGTCTCTCTTTTCTGGGAGCTCAGAATGTTTTTGAGGTTTCTATAATCCAGAGCTCCACAGCAAAAACAAACACAATAAAGTGAGTTTGAACTGCAGCAAATATGTTTGTTTGTTTTTAAATTATTTTCATTTGGGTAAATAAAATAACAAATGTTTGTTCTAATGGACTTATCAAATGACAATGACATTAATCATTACCAATTGGCCATAAAGTCCCTTATAAAGTTCTGGTAATTCCCCGTCCACAGTCCCATCTTCAACCAATATTAATACATTGTTCATTTTATCCTGCTTGCAATTTTAAAGGGGCAGTCTATCTAAAAATAAATAGATAGTTGTGTGTAATCAGCAAGAAAAATAAATAGATTTGTCTCATCTATTTGGTTACTATGCAGGAAATAAGCCAGGTGACACTAGCCCTTTAAAAAAAATCCCACCTTCATGGATACAGGTAAGACTCAATGCCTCCACAATTGCTGGTTTGTTGTGATGTTAAGATGTCACGGTTATCTGTAGTTCTGAATTTGGAGCCTTCAAAACACTGAGCCCAGCCACAATCTGCAGACAGTTAGCTAATTAGCAGTCTGACATTTCCCTGGCTTACCTTTTGACAATGTGTTGTACCTTTTGCTCTAAATAACTCTGATTCTACAGGTCACTTCTCCAGATGCAACAGCAAATTGGTTAGTTTGTTCAATTTACACCTTCCAGGCTAGAAAATAAACTAATTAGTGCTGTGTATATATATATATATATATATATATATATTTTTTTTTTTATTTTTTTTTTTTTATTTATTTTTTTTTTTTTTTATTTTATTCTATGACTATATGACTTTACTGTCAGAGCATGCACAACCAATCAGAGCAGGGGATCACCCAGTTTGTCTGCAAGTGCCCTTATTCCGTACAGTATTCGGGGATGGTGAAAGCTAGGCAGGTTTAACTAGGGGTTAATGAATCGCTGGATGAATAGTATGCTTCCTTATTCCTAACAGTATTTTGGGACAGTAAGAGCTAGGTGGGGTTGACCAGAGATTGATGAATTGATTAATTTGAAACATGTTGAAAAAAAGTATATTTTTATGCACTGACCCTGTCTGGAATCAAACCTGCAGCTCTGAGAAAAGTTGGTGCATCAATTAACTGATTTATCCTACCCTGGCAAAAAGGGAAAGTCTGCAAAACAGCAGCTAACTGAATATTGGGGGCATAATAATATCTAGGGATGTCAAATTATAGGAGAAACTTACAGCAATGAACACATTGCTTAGTAAGACACATACAATTAGTTATATGTTAAACAAATCACAGACTCAATTGAGCAGGAGATATCATCAGTCAGCACCCAACACTGCAGAGACAAAGTGATTTGTTACAAAGAGCTCCTCAGATCAATAAACATTTTAAAAAGGTATATCAAACATACACATATTTTATTCAATACTACGAAACTCATCACTACCAAATGCATTCTAAAATGAAACCAAAATTCTTAGAGTTCTTTAACAGTGACCCTCAAGTACCCCATCAAGAATGCAGGTTGTTTCTCATTCGGTAAATGAGTTTCAATGGCTCTTTCGTTTGTGCAGCTGGGTCTTCCAGAATGAGTGAGAATATAATTGAATTGCTTTTTTTTTTTTTCCTTCGGGGATCTTGGAAAATCTGCAAGGACTGGGTGTACACAAGGATTAACCTGAAGAAACAGGTTTAAAACTTGTATTTCCTAAAGATCTCAAGGATTGAGAATATTGTGCCAGTCAGAGCCCAGGAATGTTGTGCCACTCAGAGCCCAGTATTATTGTGCCAGTCAGAGCCCAGTAATATTGTGCCAGTCAGAGCCCAGTAATATTGTGTCAGTCAGAGCCCAGTAATATTGTGCCAGTCAGAGGCCACTAATGTGCCAGTCAGATACCAGTAATATTGTGCCAGTCAGAGCCCAGTAATATTGTGCCAGTCAGAGCCCAGTAATATTGTGCCAGTCAGAGCCCAGTAATATTGTGCCAGTCAGAGCCCAGTAATATTATGCCAGTCAGAGCCCAGTAATAGTGTGCAATTAAGGATTAGAAAGGGTGATGTAGACTGGTGGCTGGCTGAGTATTTTATTTCACTTGCACAAACTGTTCTAATTCTCTATTTTCTGATCTGTGATCATCAGGCACAATTTACAGAGCCCACACATCAGCTACCACTTCTGGCTCAAGGGCCACAATCTGGGATGTGATGGCAGACCACAATCACGTCACGCTGGGGGGCGGAGTTTGAGAGGTCGAGTGTCATCACTACTGTGGATGGGCCGAATAATGTTAGCTGGAGGCTGGATACGGCCCGTGGGCTTGTAGGTTCCTGACCCCATGACTTAGAGAAAAAGGTTTAAAATATGTATTTCTTAAAGAAAACATACCCTCATTGTATCAGAGGGATTGGATTGCAGGCATACAAATAAAGTGAAACAGGAACTCTTGTGATCCTCGTGGAAAAACAGCAGGCCGTCTAGTCACTTTTGTGGTGCACAGTGTATTTTGGGTTCCTGTATTCAGTTTTTAAACAGCTGATTGTCCGCAAATAAAATGCAGTTGAAGATGGCAGAAGTGTCTGTTTCTCTTTATTTGGATGTTGAGTGATGGCAGGAGTACTAACTTGACGGACGCTGCCATGATCCCACAACCCCTTGGGCAGTGATGGCGTACCTATGACACCTTGGCATCTGAGTGCTTTGTCACCATCAGCATACATGGAGGTAATGAAGCACATGAGAGGACACTAACATGGGGTAGTTGACATTTGTGAAGCTTTGTTGATGTTTTTTTCTTTTGGCTCGACCAAACATCAAAGAGCTCAGTGAGTGGATCAGTAGTGGTCCTTTAAGTAGATCTAGTTATTTGTAACATTTGTGACTGTACAACAAACAATACAGACTGTAGCTACAGCATTTTTAAAGGTAATTGATCCCAGTTTTATCTTTGCTGTTTCTTCCCCTTTAAGCATTAATACAAGTTGACTTAATCTCCAAATTCCATTAATCCACAAAAACAGCTGCGATATATCTTGTCCCGCTTATAATTTGTAACAACAAAACACACCTGATGTTGAATTCATTGATTTCTTGGCAGCCTAGAACTCCTGCTACCAACAGAGCAGCCATACTACACTGGCCAAGCGACTCCATGCTGCTGTCAAATTCTATGTCTCTCAAGGTATAGCCCCTCACAAAATATCCAAATAGAAACAAAAATCTATAAAAATAAAAGTTCTGTTCTTTTAAGCCTAGATGAAACATGATAAATGACTTTTTGTTTTTTGCTGCTCTTGCCTGGGGCGATATTAAGCGCCATGTGTGTGCGTATATTATACAACGGTTTTGTGAATAGATTATACAATGGCTTTATGATTACAAAGCGAGTAATCAATTGCCCTTAGTAAGCATTTTCTCCATCTGCTTCGCCATGTCCTATATCTACACATCATAGGCACTTGCCAGCTGACTCAGAGCTGTGGATTTTGTCGTTACCAGAATATGTTGGACAATAAATTGCTTCTTGCAGTTCCTCTGGCGCACACCAGCTCTTGTTCATCTGCCCCTCTCTCTTATATTATAGTCATTGTCCCTTATTCTCTGTGCTACTTTATCACTTTTTTCTCTTGTTTGTTTGTTCTTTACTGTCTCGAAGACTGTTAAGGGGAGCTCTAGAGAAAGGTCACATTACTCCTATGTAACAAGACCATTTTGGAACTTTCAGAAATATATGGAAGTCTCAAACCTTAGCCCTTCAGTCCCTCAGCCTGTGATTCTTGTACATGAAATGCGTTGGTCATTTATTTCTTCTTCTCTCTGTGCTGTTACATTATTCATGCTAATATCTTTAACCCACTGTCTATGCCAGGGGTGGCCAAACTTGCTTAATGTGAGAACCACAAATAGGATAAACTTTAGATGTTTGAGACATAAACAAATATTACATACACAATGTAACAAAAATGTTTTATATGAATATTAAGAAATACATCTATGTAATCATGTGTGTAATTTTCGCACTGTTAATTTGTGTTGGTTTCAATAATAATAAAGTACACATATATACCAAATATATAAAAACTGTCTGCGCTCCTCACCCTAATAAAGTTGTCAACAATTATATAAACATTATATAAATGAGAGGTTTTGGTTATATGAATTGGCCAAAGCATAATTAAGCTCACCCGCCACGTCAAGGCACACTCTCAGTAGGGTAAGAACCTAACCTCACCTCCTATCTGCTGGGCACACAAAGCTGTCTATACTGCTACCAAAACATTTTTAATGCGTTGGAAGAGGTGCAATTAAACCTCCTCCCAATTAACCTGTGCTTAGACATATATACCAAATATTTTCAAAATCCTGATTTGATTATTATTTTAACTCTAAGCATAGTTAATAAGGTAATGATATATGCTAACATCTAAGACAAATATGCAAATTTGCATTTAATTAACACGAAATGAGATTGACAAAAATAAAACAGGTAAAAACAGATTTTTTTAATTGTATTTCTCTTCCTAAATAAACCTACAAAATGATAGTCTTATCATCCTATAATAGACATTGCTGACATTATCAGGCTATTTATTGCTAGTTACAGTGGTCTCTACCTTGGCTGGGAGTAGTATAAATCGAGAATGATTTGTTGTCAAGGTTGTATGAATTAGCATAGTCAGTTGTTGATTTGTAAGGATTGCACAATGCTCGGTCTTCGCAAATCTCACCATCATCAAAATTACGTGGACTCTGTTTATAACCGGTAAAGCCTGAAAAAGATGTGCTTTACCTAATTATATGAATTTTAATAGAAAAAAGGAGTGCAGCCGACATAATTCCACCAGCCTCACATTTTATGTCAAAGAACTTGATGTGGCTCCCAAGCCGTGGTTTTGGCCACTACCGGTTTATAATGTACGAGTTGTTTTTCTTGTCTGATTCTTGTCCGAGATGCTCAGCAAGCAACTTCCAAGCATAAAAGCTCATGCAACTGTATGTGCATGCGCAGATCTGTTCTAATTTATTCTCTGCGAGAATCATTTAGCACAGTGTTGATTGGCTGTTACCTGGGAGGGGAAAAAAAGGAACAAAACTTTGAGTAGGAGGATCAATTAATGCTGCAAAGCTGAGGTTTGTAAACAAACTGTATTTAGAATAACGATGAACAAGTTTTAATCATTTTTTATTTTGAAATCAAAATGCATTAAACAGGGAATATAATTTTGAAATTGGGTTGGTCCTTGAATGTTACAACCATAGGATTCCACTAAACAGCAGATCAGTGTTTGTTTAAATAAATGCCACATAAAGTTATGGTTTCTAAGAAGGCCAGAATTCACATAGGATCTTAGGATGCTGTAGATCAAAGGTAGGCAACCTTCAGCCCTGATGAACTACATTTCCCATAATGCTCTTTCAGCTAAGAGGCTGTCGGACGAGTATGGGAAATGTAGTCCTGCCGCATCTGTAAGGCCACAGGTTGCCTACCACTGCTGTAGGACAGGGCTCGACAAACCCCGGGCGCCAGGTCGCCATGGCGACTAGGAAATTGTACCTGGCGCCCGGGTAAGATCAGCAGCACACAGCACGTCCTGAAGTTAGATAAAAAAAAAACAAAAATAACTACCGGTATTATTCTTTCGCAGCGCGAGGGTAAGCAGAGTGTGCGCTTCCTGCTCTGCCCCCTCGCGCTGTAGTGTCGGATCAGCGGGTGTCACGTGAAATCCCACCGATCAGCAGCAGCATGGAGACGGTCTGTGCCTGTGTGACAGGCATGAGCCAAGCTGCAGTAAAAATCCCCCTCCCGTGCAATAAGGTAAAACAGCAGGGAGGGGGAGTCACTTTTTTTTTTTCCTATTCTTTTAAAAAAAAATAACCTGATGGCTTATGTGTGTGTGGCTGGCTAAGTGTGGATGTGAGTGACTGACTGACTGTCTCTGGATGTGTGTGGATCTGACTGTCTCTGGATGAGTGTGGATCTGACTGTCTCTGGATGAGTGTGGATCTGACTGTCTCTGGATGAGTGTGGATCTGACTGTCTCTGGATGTGTGTGGATCTGACTGACTGTCTCTGGATGTGTGTGGATCTGACTGACTGTCTCTGGATGTGTGTGGATCTGACTGACTGTCTCTGGATGTGTGTGGATCTCACTGACTGTCTCTGGATGTGTGTGGATCTCACTGACTGTCTCTGGATGTGTGTGGATCTCACTGACTGTCTCTGGATGTGTGTGGATCTCACTGACTGTCTCTGGATGTGTGTGGATCTCACTGACTGTCTCTGGATGTGTGTGGATCTCACTGACTGTCTCTGGATGTGTGTGGATCTCACTGTCTCTGGATGTGTGTGGATCTCACTGTCTCTGGATGTGTGTGGATCTGACTGTCTCTGGATGTGTGTGGATCTGACTGTCTCTGGATGTGTGTGGATCTGACTGACTGTCTCTGGATGTGTGTGGATATGATTGTCTCTGGATGTGTGAGGATCAGACTGACTGTCTCTGTATGAACGTGAATGACTGTGTGTGTATGTGTATGTATGGTTTCGTGAATGTGCCGTTGTCTGGCTCCTAGATTTTTTTTCTGGCTCCTAAAAGTAAATTAAATTTGTCAAGCCCTGCTGTAGGAGAAAGATTTTAATGGGACACGTTCAGCTGATTTAGAAAAGCCCTTTCACATCAGCTGCAAGAGATGGAACTGTTTTCCTAGAAACTCTTACCAGGAGCATGCTTCTTTTCCAAGTCACAGTAGGAGACTTGGCGGTTTCGGTCTAGTTTTCAGGGGTCAAAGGGCAGGCGTCCAAGGTATCCAGCAGGTTTGTAAAGCTACTAAAGGAATTCATCCCTCGCATTTGGCCACATCAGTTTTACTTGGGCCCAAGTAATGATGTTTGCTTGCATCAGATGGGTTGTAGCAGTTCTGCATTAGAGTAATGTTTCTCTGATATCACTTTGTATCTAAAAATGGCATGTGTGCTTTAGCCTGCAGACACGTGTGGAGCACACATTTATTTATTGTGTGTGTCTGACCTGGTTCTATGTCAGACGATCCTAAGGGGGGGAGAGCGTTTGGAGTGAGACCACCTCCCCACAGCCTGCCTTAAATCATGTAATCAAATAGATGCTGTAAAAAATATGTACACATTTATATTTGTAATGATGGAATAATCCTTATAAATTTTTTGAGCTATAATTATAACTCTCATCAGGGGATCGAAACTACAAACCATTCCCATAACCCACCAAAGTAAATCTAGGAATTCGGCCCTTTTTCCTATTTACTTTGTTTTCATGGTTTATGATGGATACTGTGATCCGGTGAGACGGTGATGTCATAAAAATCTTATGATGCTTAGCTCAATATTCTTTGGGCTTAAAATAAATTTATGTTTGTGTGTATTTGTTAACCTGCAGTATAGAAAACAGGCACCATGCATTTCTTTATAATTATCTGAAATAATTGAGATAACAGTACAATAATTGAGACTGACAACGTGCATAGACTCCATCACTTAAACTGACATAATGTCATTGTGTAGAGTATTTGAAGACCAATTATTTATTTATTTATTTTTTAAGTGGAAGCAAGAGTTAAACAAATCTCATCCCCTTCTCCCAAGTAAAACTGGCGTGAATCTTAACAAATACATCTCTGTTTCAATGGGGAGGCTGACGTGCACTGACCATGTCTGCGATTGCACAGCCAATCAGAGTGAGCCATTGCCTTGCTCATCTGATTGGTGTATGAATGCAGTGGGGGTCTCTCTCTGCAATAGCAGATCCCTACTGGCTGGGATTCGAGGATCAAGGAGGAAAAAAGTTTAGTTGACCTAGCAAAAGTTACCCAGCCAACTCGCCATCATGTCAGAGAATTATGGGAGTTCTAAGCAGGGATAGGCTTATTACATGGCTTATTACTATTTTCAGTAGTTTGTTTTTATGTATTGGTTTGCAGGCTTTAAGAGCCACCCCAATTATGAACTCAGCCCATTTTTTTTTAGAAGCCAGGGAAATGCCACTTCCAACGTAAAACAATCAACAAAGTCAGCAGTAGCGATTTTAGGAGCCAAGTCACACTGACTCCTAAGTAGAAACAGCATCCTTAAGGTAAAATTCTAAGACTTTCCTATTCACTAATGTACACTGGGGGCCATATTAATCAAGAAGAAACTGGTGCAGTTTCAGGAAAAAGTGCTAAAATAGTAGTAGTAACCATGGATACCAATGGATTACTATGGCAATTTACTTCAAATTTAGCACCTTTTTTAAAAATTGGCACTTGCTTTGCCTTAATAATTCTGGCCCCATGGGTTCTAAAAGCGTAGCTATCAACAGGAACATTCCATTGGTAACCATGGAGACTGCACCACATTCAGAATTTTGGACCACAAGTTTTATATACAGAACCACTTTTCTGTGCCGCTTAGTTTCCTGCCAATGAAAAGGTTTGCCTAGAATCCCATTACAATTCCTGTAGCCAAGACTAACAGCAGCAGCAGCATCCACATCAAGCCCTCATGTCAGTGTGTGAGAAATGGAGGCCAATGTCAGGACTGCTCCTTGACTTCCCATGTGCCTAACGTGGTTACAGGATGACACGATTTATGATTCTGGACCAGCATCCCTAACAGCTGGTACCATAAATAATTAAGGCTGGTGGAATTGTATCTCTTTTATCAGCCACTTAGCCCTCTCCCTTGTCACAGAAATGAAGAAAAAAAAAAAAAAAAATATATATATATATATATATATATATAAAAAACAACAGTATTAAAATGCAACTGTAACGATGGGCATTCTGGGGCCTTCAGTCGTTCGAGTACAGTCACTGTTAAGTACTGGTAATTACCAGGCCTACCGTAATATTTACTAACCTTGCGGGCCTGGCAGAGGGAGATATAATGAGCATCAGGGCAGTGGGGGTCAGATCGAATCCTTCATTTGATTTCCCAGTGCATCCGTTTGGTGACGTTATGCCTGGGAAGATTTTTACTCAAACCAAAGTTATATTTTATACCCCTTGCTCTAAATCTACAGTTCTCCTTGCAGGCACTTGAGGAGATGTGCGTCACTTGATATTATAGTGGCTCCTACTTTGTATTTATATTCTGTCATCATTAAGGCCATAGCTAAACTTTGCACTGCGGATATTTAAGGAACTACATATCCCATGATGCTCACTCAACCCTAAGGCGGCCACGGGGCTAATAGGGATTTGGCAGCTGCTGACAGACTACAACTCCCACGATCCCCTTTCAGATTTTCACAGAGGATTATGGGAGTTGTAGTCCATAAACGGTTGGAGGGTTATTATTCAGTTGAACTGTGAACCGAATACCATTCTCAGTATACGATAAAGATTCCTTGACCCTAATATTCACCTTCATCAACGAAGTATCAAATTGGAGAAAAAAGTATCCAGATTTTGTTTTCCTTCTTATATATACTTTTTTTTTTTTTTTTTTTTTTACAATTACACTTTCCAATATGTTGTATATCTACTGTTTTTAATTTTTTTATTTTCAATTTTAAACTTACATTGAAGACCCTTTAAAGTATCTCTTATCCTCATGTCAAAAGCCACTTAGTAGTTCAGGTTGAGTCATTCAAACTGCAGTTACCAGGGTCCCCTTCAAGTATTTGTCAGTTCTCCTTGAAAGTCTGTCATTTTTGTTTCTTTTCATTATTCTTTCATTATTTGGATTGTATATTAAGGATGAGTGGCAATAAGTGGACATCCATTTATTTATTTAATGGAATATTTAACCTTGTTTGGTACGATTTGAGATGAGTTTCCTTTTGCTGATTATTATTTTGGGGTATTCATTATTTGGATGATACAATTATTTTGAAGTAATCTTTCATATTACTGGATATTTAAAAACTGGATCATAAAAATATGGCTATTTATATGGATGCCATTTATATAGCATCAACAATTGGCATTGTTTTGTTTATGACTTCACCTTGTGGCTTGATTTGCAAATTACACAGTAGCTAATTTGCATATCGAGCTACAGGTGATGTCATAAACATGAGACCCCACAGATACATATTTAAAACACATTGTACTCTTATTTTATGCATTTGCTGCAGTTCTTTTAACACAATGTATAGATAATTTTTCAGCATTTGTTATTCTCTAAATTCACTATATAAGATTGCTTTAAGTCAGTGGAGGCAATAACATAGACTATATTTATTATTATTATTATAAAAAAGTTTTAAATAAAATGAAATAGCAACCCTATCTGTGACTCTGAAAAAGGGTTAATATACATTGCAGCATCCAGCTATCATATGAAGTATTCCCTATTGATTACGTTCTAGAATTTTGTGGAGCATGTTGGTAAAATACTTTTTTTTACAACATAAGCATGATTATACATCTGTGTACCTATAAGGTACTATAGACACCTAATGATGCGCTACAATTCTGCTGCTGAGTGGCACACTGCCCCTGGAAACGGAACAGAATAGCAAAAATAAGCAAACGTTATTTAAAAAGTTTTGTATATTCTAACGTGTGCATTGATATACGAGCTATTTAAAGCGCCACTAACCTTTAAAAAAATAGCCTTGGTTTCTTTTATATGCAACAGTTATTTTTCTAATGAGCTTAGTATGACTTTAACAAAACATGTATTATAATTTCTCCAACTCAAAACCTGTATTCTTTAACATAAGGCCTACAGGCTCATCCATTTGCCGACTAAATCTAGTTAAAGTTTTTAGCGGATATACCTCGATCCTTTTTGGAATCGCCTTATCCAATGTGGCAGGCACAAGGGAGAAGCAGAAGAGTAATCTTCTAAAGTATGTGTGCCACTTTTTCCTCAGAGTAATGGGATCCTACGAAAGTAAGGGACGTGGCAATTTTTTGTTGAAACCAAACAAATCAGTCAGATCAGGCCAGTAAAAAAACTGGCTTCAGGCCATTGTTAAGTCTATGTAGACAGTACCAAGGCCAGTATTTTTCTGAAGAAAAGGTGGCAACCCTATTAGGAACCAGGGAAGTGGTACATCCGTAGACGGCGGCCTGTAACACAATCAAAGGCAGCAGTAGGGATTAGAAGGCCCAAAATGTTTCGTACATGATTTGCATGCAAGATTAAATGTACCTATCCTTAAGTCCAGATAGGATCTCCCCCTGCATATTAGGCTCTGTTGGCTAAATTCAGTCTCTCGGAAAAAAACATATATTACCGCCAAAATGTTTATTTTGTTCTTTTTTCACTAACACAACAACTTCCAGTGGAAAAAAGGACCCTTCAGTCCTCCTAACATGCTGCTCGAAAAAAGAGCATTGTCGCATTTTTTTTGAAGTGTTCATTCTACAGTAAAACCAGTTGGAGATTTTCGAGATTGTAGACACGAGTGAAATAAGTACCTTCAAAAAAATCTATTGGACATGGCAAATTGACAAAATCAGCTCAACATGAATAGCTATATAATTTCTTACGTTGGCCGTCAAGTGTAAATTGAAGTTGATACTGACGAGGCAAATACACGGCTGCATTATTATTCTCTTCATTATTATTCTCTTATTTAGCAAGACAAAAATAGCTAGCGGGCGACTGCACCTGGGGCAGAGTAATTCTTACGGTTACTGTAGTATTCTGTTCTAGGCATTGGCATGGGTTGAGGATCTTTGCTTGAAGAGGAAGGGAATCAAGTATTGGGGACTACTACCACTCAGATGCTGAAGAAACATTTTGTCGAAAACCGCGTCCAATCAGCTTTTTGCTTTGTGAGGTCGATTGTGGCCATTGATCGATGAGCATTCCTCGGAGCTGGTTGTAAAGAGAACTGATGCAAGCCTTAGAGGCCTCTGTTACAGCTTGAGGCCTTAGAGCATTAACTCTGTAGTGTCTGTATGTTACCTTAATTACGAATTCAAAATTATCATGCTAACATCCAACTGTTTTTATTTATAGATATTGGCATTCTGTTTAATGTTTATGACTCTGGTTAATCTGACTTTCACAATATTATTGATATTTGCAATTGTACTTCACCCTAGTTCTTCTCAATTCATATGTCCTTTTTTTTTAATCAGTTTTGCTAAGCTGCAAATTAATAAATAAAATACAACATGTTGGAGTGTGTGATATCACTTTAATTAGCGGCTTCAGTACATGCTATTGGTTTCCGGCTCCCTGGAAGGGATCTGTAGACATGAGTTTCAATTCACAAGCAGGCACCCACATTGCTCATATTTCGTGGACATAGTGATTGCTGTGAGTACCAAGGTGGCCTGCTGTGATGATATATTAATGATACAAGTAGGGTTACCACCTTTTCTTAAAAAAAATACCGGCCTTGGTATTGTCTCCATAGACTTAACATTGGCCTGATGCCAATTTTTTACCGGCCTGCCGGTAAAATACCGGCCTGGTGGCAACCCTAGATACAAGGTGCAGGACTCTGGTGTCCAGTGCATGCCTATATCTAAAAGGACAACTAAACTTTATTTTTCACTTATGCTTCTAATATAAAAGCACAATGAAAAAATTAGTTGACCGTAATATGAGGAACTGGCATGCAATTTTGATAGTTAATGCCAGTTTATCCTCTAACTGGCCGCTGCCATGTTTCTATGGGATTCAGACAGCCCTGTCTGGTCGGCGACTGGCTTTCTCTGCCGGCGCACGGAGAGACCCTAATGTTTGCATGGGATCAGCGCAGGGGCTTGGTCCCTTCTACTGATCCCATGAAAAAACAAGGGTCTCTCTCTGCACTAGCAAAAGAGACCCACCACAATCTGCAGTCCCCGATCAGACTAGTTGGAAGACCCCCTCACTCTGATTTGGCTGATTGTCAGCATGCGCAAACCTCCAGACCTGCTGTGTCTCAGCTGTGAGACACAGCCGTGAGTCAATCTCATGGATCTATTGAGATACATGTCAGGTTTACTTTTGAGACACAGGACACTTTTTTTTAACACTTGCTTCCTTCAAAGATACAGGATATAGGGTTAGGGGAAAAAAAAGTTTAACTGTCATTTTATGCACAAGGACATCTCACATCCTATCTTGTGGATATCCTGTCACTTATATTATAATTTTATGAAGTGCAACTTTTTTTTAATGGGGTTGAGGATGGTATGTAACCACCACCTTCAGTTATTGCAATTAGTGCATGTCTGAGTAGTGGCTCCTTTCATTGGCAAACTACAGTCTGTCTTAAAGTACAGAATAAAAAAATAAAAAAAATGTATCTATACTTTGTGTTAGTGGAACTGCAAGCAGTTGCAAGCTACGAGGCGAATGTGTTTTACATATTCCTGTGGTGTCTCCTGTTTATGACCTCATCTTTTGGCTTGAAATGCAAATTGCCCAGTTCCCGGTCATAGGTGATGTCATAAACAGGAAATGACACTTTTAAAAAAAAAAGTGTTACATTTGTTTCTAATTCTGCTACTAGAATATTTTTGATATTTATTATCTTCATTTATAGCATGAACAATATTTAGATAACGTAGTCCCTTTTAATTTTCAATAGCTTGGGGGAGAAAAAAGGGACCTTATCCCAGATGCAACCTGCAAATTGGTTATCAAAACCTATAAATGTTCTACAGACGTTTTGGATTGTGAATTTCACCTGTGACCCTTTATTACGTCCGAATAGGTTTTATTACACGATTATACTTCTCTGCTTAGCAAAATGATTGTCAATGGCCTTTACCGGCCCACACGCCTCCATCAGCAAATTCCAACGAAATAAAGACACTGCAGTAATTGTAGACGAGGGAACGAAACGGATATATACCTTATGAAAAAGCTGAAAATCACAAAAATTCTATTGTTTAGCCCCCTGTGTCGTTCCCTTGCCCTACCCCACCGTTTCTGGATGCTCAGCACTTGTCGTAGACAGTCCTGCTGGTCTATGTAGCACTGGGACCTCTTGCTTGCAAGTTCTGTATCAGCAGTTTGTCCCGAAGCAGCCGTGATGAGTTACGTCACAATGGATTTAGACATTGATCTGTGTCGCTCGCTGTGAGAAGCTTGGAAACGAGATTGTCTGTATTCGGAGGGATGGTAAACTGTCTGCCAAGAGATTTTTAACCATTGTGCTGCAGAACTCCCCTGCTTGTTGTTTTTTTTTGCCAAGGGGGAGCCATAGGGCAAAAATAATTACCCTGGCTTACAATGTAAAGAAATACCAAATGCAAAAATGTAAGATGAGTAACATATTGCAGAAATAAACACATTTTTGTGGCAGGTTAAATTATCTATTGATCCTTTTCTGTCTGGTTTATGATATATTCTGCCTCTGTACATAGATTTACCAGAGGAACAAGGTCCTAGTTTGGAAACATTTTTCTGGGTCCCCCATTGGGTTGCCACCTTGCTGGTGCCTCCATATACTTAACATTGGCATCAAGCCACATTTTTACCGGCGTGCCTATAAATACAGGCTGGGTGGCAACCCTAGTCTTCCACTAAGCCAATATGACTAATTGTGCCCCCCCATCCCGTGAACAGAGGAATTCACCCACTATGGTCCTATTGAATGCTGTGCTTACAACATGCCAGGGTAGCACTTGCGATGACATCATTGTATGTCCATTGACGTTCATTCTAGAAGCACCAAGCCAGTGCATCAATGAATTTAAAGTGGAACCTACGGACTTGAGTAGCACCTGGACACTTGGTAATCATATATAGAGGACTGAAAAGAGAATTGGAAGAGTTTCACTCGCCATTAATTAAATTCTATTCGGGTCTGGGGATTAAGAAATGTTATATGGCCAGTTTTGCTTTAGGAGAAGTCTTTTCGTTAATGTTGTCATTTGTAGGTTTCTACAGGATTTAATGTGTTAACCAGCTCCGAGCAGCATCATGAGTTTTTGTGGTCCGATCAATCCTTGATCGTCTGTTTCCATGGTGATTTAAGGCTAGTTTTTTCTTCTTCTTCTGGTTATCGTTGATTTTCCAGGGACACGTACTGCTATTGTCTCATTCTTGCCCCCGTGCGTACACATTACCCAGATAAAGACTTCCGACAATGAGGTTGGTCCCAGATGCCTTGTGACATTCTGTCTTCTGACACAAACCCAAGCTTGTCAAATCTGTATTTTTATAAGGATTTTATATCTTTACAATGAGCTTTCTGTTAGCCAGTTCATGGCACCTAGCAACATACGCTCCTGGTTTTGTTGTGTGTTTTTTCTTTTTTTAAATAAAATGTACTTAAATGGGAGCAGGGGTTTTAAAACCACTTGATTCTGCTTTATCAGATATGATGAAGCAGTTCAATCCACCCAGCAAGCTTACTTTCTGTATATTATACAGGTTTAGAACATATATAAAGTAGTTTTACTTTAAAAATATTTTCAAAGGGGGTCTCTAAATTCAGTGCCCTCCAATAGGGAGGGGTTTGAGCGATGGGCAGGACTGTTACTATAGAAACATAAATAACTGTGTTTCACCTTACATGACGGGTTTTTTATGAGATAGGATGTGTTGAGGAAAACACTGATGCCTTTTCTTAACTTTGCATGATTTAAAAATATTTTTGGGACACTGTCCCTTTAAGTTATATAGTCTTAACTGCAAGTAACTCATAGTCTATGTTCTAACCGCTAACGAGACTCAGCGGGGGTTACGTATGTAGGGCAAAGTTCTAAAAATGTGGAGCAATCCGGAACATTGCATTGGACACCATGGTACACAATCATTGTTCTCTTTCTGTAGAATGTAGGCAAGATTGGAAAAGAGTGGGTTAATGCATAAAAATTTATTTTTTATTAGTACAGACCCTCAGCTGCCCTCCTGAAAAGGAATCCCTATTTACCGCTATCCGATTTCCTGCTTGTTACCAGTTAAATTCATTAAATCAGCAAGATGAAATATTTAAGTATTACAGAAATGTAACATTCTCAATTATTATTTCACATTAGTTTTATCAGAACGGCAGTGTAATTGTAACGTGATATATTCCGCTGGTAATTTTAATATAGAGCACATTGCTTCAGAAACAATACATTGAATTAATACCATAATTAGTTTTCCCCTGGGTATATCTCAAGATGAGCCATTTGGGACCAAAACACCTCAATTAACAATTTTGACTTCCGTTTTAATTGATTTTTTTTTTTAAATTATGCATTATCAGGTATATAATAATATTGCTGTCATATATCACTATGTGTAATGTATGTGTAAAATAATCTTTTTCTTGCTCGAAACTCCAGCTTGGTTTTCAATAATAAGATGTTCTTGTTTGACGTAGTTGTTTTTGTGACTTGCCCCATGACCATTTCGTTTAGTTAAGAAAAACAAAATATTTGGTATATAAGAGCCTCATTGCCCACTCTGGGTTTATGTTCCATATTTCTGCCACAAATCAGGTCAGGTCCAAATTTCTTAGTAGGCCGTGGAGATACATTTGCAACCTTGGTTTTGCATGTATGAGGACAAATATTCATATATATACATTGATTTAATCACATTTAACCTGGGTATTTGTACCTGTGGAGGTTGGAGCTCACAGAACGTTGTGGGTCATCGTGTGACTCCGCGCCTTTTGCTCCAGGAGCCTCCTGTATGACCTTTTCCGAGCCTAACATAGAAATAATAAAAACCTCTAAAGTTGGCCCTGTTTGCATCCAAACATCAACGAGAAGTTATCCTTGTCGTATAAGATATATATAAATATGTAAATTCTCTTAAAGAGGGCCTAACCATTAAAAACTGTTTTAATCTGATGGCAATTCGTATCTTCCTCATTAAGACTGCTTTTAGCACGGTAATCCTGTTGTGCACCGTTCAAAAGGTTTTGTGAAAGCAAAGAGTAGAGGTCTGTCATTTGACTTAATTCTGTAGCACATCGGGGTTTAGTCCCTTTTTAACAGTTCCTTGGGTCATTTTTTTTTATTTTGAATAAACTAAATGTTTTTAGAGGACATAATGCTGAAAACCTTGACTACTCAGGTCAGGTGGCTTCACGGCTGGATTCAGGGAATAGAAACCTACTTGGTTCACCCAATGTCCCCGAATTGTGCAACATCACTGTGTTTTCCAATAGAAACTCTCTAGAGCAGGGATAGACAACCTTTGGACTACATGTGCCTTGATGCTCTGTGCCAAAGTTTGCCTACCCCTGGTCTCAGAGCAACTGAGCATTTTTGTTGGGAGAGGGAAAGCTGTGTGAGTGTTAATACATCCCATGAGATGTTTCATAGGTTAGGCTACTTTATTTCCTTTTCCAACTCCAATTTTATAACCCCCAGTCATTCTGGCTGCCTCCAGTGCCTTGCTATTAAGGTAGCTTCATCTGAAATAGTTTTCTTGCCACGTATTGCTGAATTTACCCTCCCTCCCCTCATCTCTCCAGGGATCTCTCAGAATTAAATTCATAATTAATTGACCCATGTGACACCGTTCATACCTCGCCAATGAGAGGAGAAAATCTCCCGGTGAACTCATGACACTGACCCCGGAGGGGATGTCGGTGGAGGAATGATTATCTGAAATATACAGGTCACACGCCAGCGATCTCCGTCTCCCAAGTCTGTGGCAATATAGGAAAAAAAAAAAAATTGAGACATTTAATTCATGCTTGCAGCCATACACACTGCATACATGTCATGTAGGCTTCCTTGTCCCAGAGGCTCATCTTGTCCCTTTGAGCAGACCGAGGCAGGCTTTCAATGTTGTAGAAATTGATGAATTATGGTTCCCTTGAGTTTATATGGCAGACGGGGATTAATGGGAGTTGTAGTTGATAAACAGCTAGAGAGCAGATGGAATATGTTGCAAATGTTACTGGTTAAGCTCATGTGATTTTTGAAACTCCTTTTCCAAAAATGTGTATATTCCATACTTCATATAATCCCCAACTGTCCTGCTGTTGGTGCCACAGTCCCAATTCATGAACGCAGTGCTGATTTTTCATGACTGCTTTAACTTATAGACCAAAACCAATCGGAAGGGATGGCTGACCTAACTAATTATAGTTAAGGCATTGGCCAGCAGTCATGAACTCCTTTCCCACTGGTGCTGGAATGTAATTGTGGGAGATGTATGTTGAGGAGAGAGAAAAAAAAAACAAAAACAAAAATAAATGATTTAATTTCTCACATTATTGTAATGTAAAAATTGAGAGTATTATATTGAATGTAGTCTCCGTGATTAAATTAAGAACTCCCTTTTTCTAGTGGATAACTAGAGAAGGTTTAATTAGCTTTAGTTTATTTACTTAGATCTATCTATCGCCTGCCAGATTATTAAGCTTCACAAGACCAGTGTGGACGGTGGTGGTAAAATGAGAAGTGGGCTTCCAATATTGATTTAACTGATTACAATTTGCCCGGTACACTGAATGGCCATGGAGAATGTCATTTTCTCTCCTCATTTCGTATGGGATATGAAATTCAACAACAAGATCTACAGGTCAGGAACTTGTGAACGATAAATGTTATGCGCACTGCGTTTCCCTGTAGGGAAAAAAAATTAATTCTAATGTGCGTGATGAATTCACTGTATGTTCACGGGTGAAGTATTTGTCATTGTAATTACAGTGTAGCACCGTATGGGGCATCTTGGCACACCTAATCTCTCTGAATGTTTCCTTGCCATCCCAGCCTCAATCTCCAAGGGTCTGCCTTCCTACACTGAGAGTAAAGCTGTTTACATAAGAAAGGGAGGCCTATTAAATCCATGTCAGTGGCTTCCAGCAGAGACTGCTTGCATGCAGGGGAGTCTAGGATTCCTTAGAAGACGATGAATCAATTGGGACCGATGTCGGCTTAGTTTAACTCCGTGCTGTCCAATATTTTTAATATGGAAGGATTTATAACTTTACACCATTTTTTTTTTTTTTTCTTTCCTTCTAAAATTCTTCAGGTTCTTTTCTGCAAACTCACACATATTACCACTAAGAGAAACAACGTTCCTCCATTTTTGGTTGGGCCTACGTGACTTTTGAGGGGCTGTCTATATGTGGTACCCACAACATAAGTTATGGTGGGGGTAAATGTGATGGGAGAAACCCCACCCGTTAAAATTAAGGGGATAGCAGTGGCACTATCTCTAAATTATAAAACACAAAACTACAAACACCAGACAAGCATGAACACCTGCTTTTCCTACAGATATCCTAAACCCACAGCAAAGGATTCTGGGTAGCCATGTGCAAATAAGGATAACTATGCTCACCCTTTTGCCTCTATATCCATTTTATACATGGATCTCTTGGAGCAAATGCCTGCTGTACAACCCCAGAGATGTAGAACCAGATAACCGATCATGCACAGCTCTTAATTCCCTTGATGGGAACTTGTCAGCATGAGGTTGGTTACTGGATTTCTGCTTGAGGCTTGGAGCAGTATGAGGACCACACACAACAAAAGTTATGTTGGGGTACCCTATTTCAAATAACGTCGGACACTCTGACGCTTAGGTGTTCAAGACATACACTGTAACTATAAAAGTTACCTGCAATACGATATATAAAACTCGCAAAAAATAGCAAGCGAAAGCAAATCTGTGACTGAAATTCAAATATCCCTTATAACAGCCATCTTTCGCTAAGAGATCTTCTAGGAAGTGGCATCGGAATAAATATTGCTTCATACTTTTACTACCACCATTTTTATAGTATAATGGAGGTGTAATTTCACTCAAAATGGTAGATACCGTTAAATTAAATTGGTATTCTGAAATCCAGTACAAGTTATACATTCCTTTTTAATTTCTTTTATTTTTTATATACATGAGTTTTAGTTCAATACAGATATAGTCAGATTCCCCTGCGCTCTAGCACTGGATTTAAGGCCTAGTTGTTGGCAAAAACAAACAAATGCATACTTGTTATTATTATTATATATATTTTTTTTATTAACCCCTTTGTGACGCAAGGTGCTTGCGTCCCAAACAACGCAAGAACCCAAACGTCACGACGTCAAGGTGATCGGTAGCCAGGAACACTCTTGCAGAGACCCGATCAGGGTCTTAACAGACCCTGTGGGTCCCAGCAAAAAAACACGAGACCTCCAGACGTCACGTGTGACGTCACGGAGGCGTGCCCGAACGCGGAAGTTCGGGCACAGCGCGATTTGGAGAAATGTAGCCGGTGCTCGCTTTGAGCACCGGCTACATTTCCCCTGTCAGACTGAGGCCACTCAAAGTGGCCTCAGATGACAGGTGGGATCCCGCTGCAGGCACTTGCAGCGGGATCCCACCTGTCATCTGAGGCCACTTTGAGGGGAGCCACAATGAGCTGTTTAATACAGGACGTACTATGCTGTCCTAATGACTTTAAAGCACTTGTTGTTGGAAGCAGAACTAAGCAAAACATTAAGTTTTATTGTTTTGTACAGTCGAACACCACACCTTTTTGTTCCCCCCTTCTATTCGGGCCTAGCGGCGCATTTCAGCCCCCTGTGGCAGTGAATGGATTAAAAAAAAAAACTGGTTCCACTTACTTGGTCCAATAAATCTTTTTGAACAAATTGCCTTGACTTTGCCATTTTCATCCTGATCACATACTTCATCATCAAAACCCCCAGGAGTCCTCAAATAAAAATTGATGTATATACAGTCTCTCAGACTGTGATTTTTTTTCTTCTTCTAACCAACAAATTATGTGCCCATCTTGATTGTTGCAACTTTGTGGGCGATTAACAAGTTAGCATGTAATGTTTGAAGCATAGTGTCTGTTCTCATTTTTCCCCGCACCTGTCAAAAGATCATTAGACCAAAATGGTTGCTCATTGCACCCAAACATATGTCATTCATTTTCTATGCTGGTCTCTTATGACTCATGTGTTAAAGTGGCACTGACATATTTACACTGTGCTCTAGAGCTTGAAAACCAGTTTATATTTTAACAATTTGTATTTATTTAACGCCTTCAGAATGCAGTTTAAAGGGACAGTTCACCTATTTTATTTTCTGTATATTGTACATTTGATGACTGTAGGTTGACACACTTATTTTTACTTTAATACAAATTTATAATTTGGGAATTGCATCTGCTCTTTCCCTCCTCCCCTTGCTAGAGGTTCAGCAGTACTGCACATCCATAATATTCGTACTACAGTGTTCTGATCACTGGAGAATGAAGGACCACAGGACAGTGGTCCTGAATCGTGAATGTCCCACGTTAAGCAGACAGTAAGGTGGGAGGTATATGTAATCCCATTTATGAGGCTTTTTCTCAATAACGTGATTGTAATCGTCAGGAAAAAGAACAGAGATCGCATGATCTCCACCAATATGGATGTATATCCCTTCCTGGCTCTAATGGGCATTGTTTTTTTTCTAGCTTCAGAAGAATTGCCCATGCATTTCTAGTTATGTACAATAAATACATTGAAAGTTATTAAACAGTATTTCTCCAGGTTCTTTAATTGAAGGTATGATCAGAAAGCAAATTGCTAACACAATACAAATGAGAGCCACTTATCAGATATGGGCCAAAACAGTGTCATTGTATTGTTTTGGCCCATATCTGCTAAGTGGCTCTCATTTCTATTGTGTTAGCAATTTGCTTTCTGATCATACATTCACACTATTTTTATATGTATATTATTTTACTTTTTTTGGTATAGTTTGGAAGTGTGTATTTTAGTGTAAATTTTTACTTATCTCCGCAATTCTTTAGGGGTCCTTGTAGTGTACCCATACTCACTTCTTCACACCCGATTTTACCTCTTTCCCCAAAATTTTGCCTGACCTTAGGGTTTAAGGTTATTCGCTTTTTATCTAATTGAAGGATCTTAAAAATAAAAGTTTTCATTGCAAAACAGCTAGGTGCAAATTTAAAAAAAACAATGCAATTGCCACTGATTAAATACTAATTGTTTGAACCGAGTAGCCTTCTGTGCAAGGAAACAGTCAAACAATCCTAAATTAAGAGCATCGCCTGGAATAATTAAAACAGTGTTGTCTGACTTGCTGATTTACTTGCCTAATTAGTAGCCATCTTTGTAAAGGGTGCATGCTCTGTTAACACAACAACTTTATTTTTGAGCATTGGTTGGTTAACCCCCTCTAGAACATGTATTTCTACCACTGTTACAAAAATGCTTTACTATATTGTAGCTAGGGTTGCCACCTGGCTGGTATTTTACCGGCAGGCAGGTAAAAAATTGGCATCAGGCCAATGTTAAGTCTATGGAGACAATACCAAGGCCGGTATTTTTTTTGAAGGAAAGGTGGCAACCCTAATTGTAGCAAATCTAGGACCTGTCCCAATCTGTTTTTATCTCCATGGGGGATAACCGAAATCAGATAGCTGCCGCTCACTATTCGCACATGAGAGTCTGAGGATTCCTATAATATAGAAGTGCCTGTTAGATAGACTTACTAGAATGTGTCCTACTGTTCACACAGAAAATCCATACTTGAACACAGGTTGGCTATTTTCTTGTCTATCAGTCACTGTACCTTATCTGTCAGTATATCCATCTGTCTTTCTCTGATAACAGGTTGACTGATGAAGTTGCACAATAGAACATGAAACATTGTCGACCCCTCCCGGGGGCCAAAAGTTGCCTGCCTCCCTCAGCTGGCGAATGCATGACATGGTAGCTTCTATCATTGGGAATATGTATTTGCCTAGAAATAACTGAACTTAAAACCAGACTGTGGGGTAAAACAAAGGCCACAGCACTTTATTTAAATAGTCATTGCATTACATTATATATATATATATATACATTCCACACATATATATCCGTATTATACAATGACTAAAAGATAACATTCCATATAACATTAAAAACCCACCAAGCTTGCACGAGTATCCAGGTGGCTGCCGAATAACTCCATGTTCTGGGCATATACCAATGCCCCTGATACCTGAGGTTCAAGGTACCACTTTCCCCTCGAACCTCCCACCAGAGTCCCGATTGACTCTCCCCAATCCATTCTTCATTAGCCCTCCTGGATACTCTGCAAGCTTCCGCCAACGCTGGGACATGTAAATAAATAAAGGCTTTCAACCAAAAAATTAGGGAGGGTGGGTGGGACAACAGGTAGGGGAAAAACTGTTTTCCTAAAATGGCTCCCCACTTCCTGTTCCTAGCTTTTATAGATTCCCAACTCCTCCCACTAACGCCCACTATAGGCCGAACATATCCCCTCAGCACCCTGTCATGACTGCACCTCCCCGACCTTGTCTGGGGGCTACAGTCAAAAGACTCCTTGACAATAGGTTTGAAACCCTTGTCAGTCCCTCCAGTAAAGCACTCACTTTTGCAGCCCAGTCCAAATATACCGAATCTTTTCCCATATCCCACTCCATTTCAGTACAGTGCTATTCACACAATACAAGCCATAAGTGGGCTCAACACTTCTCCATCACCTTTTTAGACCCCCTTTACATCATTTAATCATGAGAGAAAAGACCAATGTTCGCAAAGCTCTTTGAAACAAAGCAAACAAAATAGACTGTAGAACATTATGGAACATTCTATAACGTCTCTTCTCAGACTCTAACCGCAAACCGCTGTTACATTTTCCAAGAGACAGTGCAAAGGTATGACTTAGCCATTTCTTTCAGGCCGACCTTTGTCTTCGAGCGCATTACTTTATTTTCCACATGAAGGACTTCCTGATAAGGAATCATTGGTCCAAAAAATAAAAATAAACTCTGTGTCCTCCCCCACCTCCACTTGCTTTGTGTGTCTATATTCGCACAAACACCTCATTATTATTCGGAAAAAAAATAACTAACAACAAGCAATTTTATAGTTCGGCGTGATGCCAGAGTTTGGTGAACATCAACAGATATGAAATTAAAATGTTCAAATTGAGTTGATTTTCCATTCTTAACAGTATTTAGAGTAATAACCGTTGTTGAGTGTGTGTTTATGTACATTTATCTGCTTACTTTTTACTTCAGTGCCAAAATCTTGATGTAATACATTTTTACCACTTCTGCAAGATTAATGGCTACATATGCCAGTTAATATTTATTGCTGGAATGCCAAGTTGATTTATAGAACACCGCAAAGTCTGTGCTGTTTTTGGCTAACATGTCTATAATAGGATGTGTGTATCTAATATTTCTATATATGAATACTGATTTCTGTAGTGCTATGGGGGTGAGGTTAGTAATATGTTTCCAAAGTAAAAGGGCTGATTTAAATCAGGAATATCTGCCTGCACTACATTTAATTTGCCAAATGGGTTTAGAAAAAAAATTGGCAACAAATTTGGCCACTTTTCAGCATGGAGGTGGCCATTTTGGAATCGTATCACAATTTTGTGTCACTAAACTTTAGAAGTAGATGTTTGCTTATTTAATAGAATAGTTATTTTCTATATTCTATAAAAGGAAAACTGTAGACATTAAGTTTTTTGGGGGTTGGGTAACATAGCCATTAAAAATGTATTTTATTTACTCATACAATATTTTTGTGGGTACAAAGCTACATTTTGCAATCTCGAGGATTTAGGCATGCTGTGTGATACTTCGGTTGGATTTTTCCCATCCGAAGAAGAGCATCCCGGTCAGCCATTTTGTATTTTGCAATTACGCTTCATCGCGTTATCGCCTTGTGTGCCAAGAAGCAGAGTATTTTGCTCTGGATGGCTTGCAAATACGTGAAAGGGAAAGGATGGCACCGTTTACAGCAGTGATGAGTAACCCTGGAGTTGGAGACTGATGGTTACCCATCAAATCATATAATATTTCCAACATAATCCCATAATGCTTTGTCATAAGACTAACTGAAGCTCATGGGATGTATCGTTCAGAAACACCTACATTGCCAACATTGATAACATAAGCAATGTTTAGGTGACTATCCCTTTAACATGGTATGGTGCCTTATGTTGCTGTGTCAGAGACTCAAAGTCGTTGAGAAAAATAAGTTATAAAGGGAACTTGATTGTCATTAGTGGTAGTCGAGAAACAAGAGTTTGGGGATTGTGGGAGAATCTCTATCTTTTGTGAAAGAACAACAATGCCGTGGGGGCTAACATTTAGAGAGCGACTGACCCATTACATAAGATCGTTGACCTGTGCAAAAGTAATTTCTGGTCCTTTAATCCCAGAAAACGTAACAATGTATCACCAACACACTCTTAACAAATATTTGTTTAAAGAACCTGCTTTTGTTTTTTTTTTGTCATTCTCTGGATTTACTTGGGTCGCTCAGCGTGGGACATGTAAAACTGGGAATATAAAGGTTCACTCTGGCTACCTTTTGAGAGTGTAGCTACATGTAGTTAATGGTGCATTATGCTCTATTCAAATCGAAACCATAGAGCTTGACCAGGTCATGAATACACTGAATGGAAAGGGAAATGTGACGTCTTAAAGGAATTGTACAACTTTGTTTTTACTGTGCATGTGAAGTATAAAAAGGATTGAAAATCATCTATACATTGCCTGCAAATACCCAAGTTAGGAGTTTTTAATGTGTCTGTGGAGTCTACTGCTTATGACATCACCTGTGACCTGATATGCAAATTAACTTCTCAATGGGAAGTGTGTAATTTGCATATCACGCCGCAGGTGATGTCATATGCAGGAGACTCCACAGACACATTTAAAACCCAATTTTCCCAAAAAAAAACATTTTCTCCTAATTTACGTGCAATTCTCCTAATACAATGTACGACACCATTTTCCATCCAAGATCTTTAGTGTCTGGTCAAAGTAAAAAGAGTTTAATCATAACTTAGTATTTTGCCGACTGTTGCCCTTTAATTTAGGTCCAAGCCCATCGGGTCAACTCAATACGCGCCAGTTTTGGACTCCGAAATAATGCCTCTGAAGTCCAAACGTATTCATATCACATTGGTGGCACAAAAAAAACCACTCTCAGGTAGCTCTGATGTGCCACCAAATATGTCTGCAATTCATACATCATATAGATTCCACACCGTTATCTCCCATCACTGAAATGCACAGAAGTCTTGGTCATTTCTATGGACTTCTAAGGGAAGGATCTCGGCGATAAATTGTCCAATGTATATTAAAATAAAAAGCATTTAAAAAATAAATAAAAAAATCACATGATATATTAATTAAATACATAAAAATAAAGTAAATGAGCATAAAATATATTTTTTATTCAAATTTAAAGATGCTTACATTAATGTAAATATACAATTATCCAACACTAAAATTCTAAATGTATACAAATATTTTTGAGTTTAAAATATGTTTTTACTTTAATTCTGCTACACTTTTCGACTTAATTCTCTAACTAAAATATATATTTTTTTTTATAAATATTATATTTAATTTATATGTTTATCATTTTGTATATGGGTGGTCGGCACTTCGGATCTGAATTCGAGGATATAAAGTAACCGAATTTTTGTTGATTTTATTAATTTTGGCTAACTTGTTCGGTCTGAATCCGTTTGGGGCCATATTGGGTATATCCTTAAATGTTACAAACTGACCAATAACCAGTTTAAGGTTTTCTGTCCGATATGCTGTTTCCAATTAACCACCCTATCTTTATGTAGCGTCTTACATTCTTCTGAATACGTTTGTTGACTCCCCCCCCGCCCCCCCCCCCCCCCCTCTTATTTTCCCCTCTCCTTTTCTCTTGCAGCTTATCAGTCTTATTGATCCATCTTGTTTCATGTCCGCTTCCTTTTATTAATTGTTGCTTGGTGCGCACACACAAAGCAGTCACTCTCTCATGTGTGAGTTCACAGAGAATATTGCACAAAAGTAGCTTCTCTGTATTAAGTTGGACCTGGTAGGCTTTTTCTTTTTATACCGTTAGACCCATTAGCTGTTGGCTTTTTTTTTTCTCTCCTACTTTTTTCTCTAAGTCTGTTTTTTTGTGTGTGTGTGTGTGAATTGTTAGGATAATAATATCCCTGCTTGAGCACAGCATAGGCTCATGGCTATCAGTAAATATGAATATAGTGAGTTTCTTCCTGCCTGAACTTGGTGTAGACTTTTATGGACTAATTGTTGTTTATGGATGCAGGCTTTCAGAGTCACTTAGTTCCTGAAAGCTTTTATCCAACTGAAGTCTGCACCCAAGTGATTTGGAAAGTACACATCTGTAAATATCCGCGAACATCTGTTACTTAATACAGGTTTGGAGTAATAATGACAGTACATGCACAGTATTGGAAACTTGCATTAAGAATAGAAAATTGAATTACACTCTCTATAATAACAGACAGTCTTGGACAATCCAGTAGGTGCTCAGCAAAAGCTGTTGGTTGTCTGAGCATACTTGGGTTTGCTCTCCCAGCCCTGAACGGTCATGGGCATGATATTCCCTGGTTAAGTTTCCAATACTGTGCATGCACTGCCATTATTACTCAGAACCTGTATTAAATAACAGATGTTCGTGGATATTTACAGATATGTACTCTCCAAATCACTTGGGTGCAGACTTCAGTTGGATGAGGCGTGGAGATAAAAGCTCCCAGGAACTAAGTGACTCTGATAGCCTGGAACCAGAGGGGATCAGTGTGTATTGGGGTACTTACAATAAGACATACCAGAATAGTGTAAGGAGTTAGCAATATATATGCATAGCCAGTGGGGTCTGCTCACTGAGAGACAACTGCAGGAGCCAGGCATTACTAGCTGAGCCGGAAAATGTATCTAACTCTTCTTTTTTTTCCAGAACGGCTGTTGAGGCCTGATTTTTGCAGTTCACATGCATGTTCACTTTTGTTTTTTTTACACAGACCACATTCAGCTCTGCTATCGATGTCTGATTTGTTTTCTTTTCTTTGCAGTGCGTCACAGAAGCCCCCAGATAAGCCCCTTAAAAATTAACCCCTTGACGCCTGAACCCGTCCATGTACAATTTCACAATGCATTGCATTCTATTTCAAGGCCCAAAAAAAATCTACAGCTGTGAAGGGGTTAAAGCACTCACTTGTTTTGCTGTATGTGCTACAGCCCATTGCATATTTGGACTCCCTCTGGCCTGTAGGTATTAGCTAATCTACGGCACCAATGTAATGTGTATCTGCTCACTATGTAGGTTACATGTTATCAGCTGCATGTAACTAGCTCTGCTCAATTTCCTTGTGTCTATGTAACGAAACCATCCAAAGCACCCTAAGGCAGTAGTTGCATTGGCTGAATCAAAACACAGTTTGATGCAATAACAATGGCTTATCTTGCTGCGAAATAGACGGCGGTCTCCATCAAAAGGAAACTCTGAGCTTTCTTAATGATCCATAGTGTGTGTTTTAAAGGCCCGTGTCAGTAAAGATGCATGCATAGCCTTTTTATTTAACACTGCAGAGATACAGAGATCCACTCATACGCTGTGGAAGTGGTCATTGATCAGTAAATCCCATCTGAGACCGCTCTCGCGCCCTCTTAGTAAAGCAGGATTTTCCAATGTCTGCACTGAACAATTCAAATAATATATTCAGGTGACAGGCTGTGCACATGGGTATTGCAAAATGGCTGGCAACACTGATCTAGATGTGATAATATATGTGATTTATTTAAACGCCAACATCGGTCATGTTTCCAGGGACACATATTTGTTCCACATGCTGCAGAAAGACCATGCAAAGTGCAGCACGACAGTATGTAAGATGCATATACGCACAGACAGAATCCAATTAATTAATCAGGGTGGAAATCTCAAAGCACCTACCATGATTAATTAATTGGATTCTGTCTGTGCGTATATCCATCCTACATATTTCCGGGCTGCAATTTGCATGCTCTTTCTGCAGCATGTGGAACACATGTGTGTCCCTGGAAACATGGCCGATATTGGCAACTATGTATGACATCTTCACAAGGTAGGACTTATCACTCCTGGGCCAGCTCAGACCCATTAGGCATCACTAGATATTTAGAGCCCTGCTAGGTGCCTACCAACTTTTTTAGGTTTGACACGACACTTGCGACAATGAGATCTTTATTTGGCTTCCTTGCTATTAATCCAAAAGTTGATTTTTTTTTTAACTGGTGCCATTTATGCAATGCCCGTTTTACTCGCAAAAGGGGCACCTTATATTACATAGGGGTTGTTCAGGAGAAACAGTGCATTTCTGTATACACTATGTGACATCACTAAACAGGACTCTAGAAAAACCTATTTGTTTGCAACTATACTTACTGTTATTAAATGTCTTATTACATGTGAAAATAAACAATGTATTGTAATACGCAGTCACTGGCCCATTAACTCCAGGGGAACATACCGTACTAACACATTCCCAAAAACAGTCTTGCAATAAAAAGTCTTCACCCCCCCCCACTGTGCAGACTGCTTACCTAAACAATCAATTTACTGCACATTCTAAAACAAAAACTTTTTATACCACTTTTTTTAAATATTTTTTTTACATCTTATAGTAAGTAGAGGGGAACTATAATTTTTAATATATATTTTTATCAATTTTTAAGTATCATCAAAAGGGTACAAAAGTAGGAGAGAGTCATATAAGCACCTACGCATTTTGTATGGTATTTGCTGCTTTCATTGTAGTCTCTGGATGTTTTGGCAGGATAATTAGCTATGGCAGCAGCCCCCGCCTCTGCCATGATGAAATGGATGGAGAACAGGAATAATCAATACACAATTTACATAATGATGCTTATAGACTTTGATTTTTTAATTAGCTCTGTATAAGTGCATCCTACTTTTTTTTTCTTCTACAGTACAGAAAAAAACACATCACTTATGACTTCATTTATGTATGAAAGAGGGAATTGACAAGGAAATTTCAAACGTAAACCCAAAGTAGCCGAGTTGGAAAAATTCTCCAATTTATCCGAATTGGAAATGTTTTCCAACACTGCGATTTCGACCATCATTTTGAAATTCCCTTGTCAATTTCCTCTATCATGAACAAATGCCCTATATGTCGACCAACCATTTTGGCCATTGCTGCTGGTAATCCATGCTTGAATTACCAGTAGAACTCCATTCTCAAGTTGAGTAGACAAATTCTAATTTAATGCTACTTAAAGAGAGTTAAAGGGACAGTATCACCTATACATTGTGTTATCAAAATTGCAAGCAAATGCCTAAAAGAGAAAAAAATGTGTTTTTAAATGTCTGTGGTGTCTCCTGTTGATGACATCACCTGTGGCTTGGTATGTAAATTACACATTTCCCATTGAAAAGTCAGTACCTTTGCATACTATGCCAGAGGTGATGTCATAAACTGGAGACGCCACCGACACATGTAAAACACATTTTTGTCCTCATTTAGGCATTTGCTGGCTATATCCTGTTCGATATTTTTTTTTTACTCTACATTCACAGTAATGTTTGGGTGATCCACTGCCTTCAAAAGATGCTGCACATTTCATATCACCGATTCAACTGTAAACTGTTCAAGGTCGCACTTGGCGAGTTTCTGGTTCTAGAAAAGCTGAGCAGGTCATGGGTAATGCATAACCAGATCTTTAAAACCTACACCTCGGGGCAGTACATATAGCTACACAGATAATTAGAAGAAGCCCATTAAACTTGAAATGGAAAAGTATGTTGCATAAAGTGTTCCAATACTATCTACAAAGTAACCGGTTTGCAGTAGATAAAACCAGTAGAGCCACTGGGGAATGTTGTTGGAAGGACTGTACTGCTCCTTTGCTCAACCACTGCAATGTGCTTGGTTGTGCTGATCTACTAATCTCATGCTTGATGGTTAATTATGTATGTTTCCCATTCTATTTATTGCTTTGAATATCTGAGGCCCTGACTGGGCGTCTGGGTTGAGCGCCCCGCCCACCACAGGTGCTCCATAACTAGGGTCCAAATTGATTTATAAATTGTAAGAGTGTCTCAGTTTGTAGGAAATAGAAGTTCTCCTGATCTGATGTAAGGAATGAATTTCAAGAGGTTTAAAAATGTTAAATATATTTAGTGTTAGGACCCACCAAAATTGGAGTACCTTGATGCAATGGTGGGCTAAGCATGATATGGCCATATAATGTGTCCACATCTCCATCTTTTTAATTTAAGACGTTAATCCTACTTTATTTAGTTTTGAGAAACTGTAGTTTTAAGATCTAACCTGTTTCGTATGTGCGCTGATCCCTATATGTGTTGCATTTGGTTATGTTGATTATGGGCAGATCTCCTAAGATTGTTTTTTAGCAACAACTAGTCCTAATTTGTTTTTCTTTAAAGCGATTTCAGTGTGAACTGTGTATATTTTGTGATGGGTGGGAAAAAAAGTAAAGGTATCCAATTATTACTGTATTTGCTCGAATATAAGACAAGGTTTTTTTCAGAGCAAATGTCTTATATTCGAGGTAGTCTTATAAATCGAAATCGAGGGCAGACAGAGACTTCTTAGTGTTCAAAACACAGTCACAGACAAGAAGATGCAGTTAAGAATAAACAAATGGATAACTACGGGAAACCAAACAACTTGCACTTATATCTGTGCTTTATTCTAGAAACTGGGCTGAAGTTGAAATCATACCCTGATTAACTGGGCACAAGCTAGGGTTGCCACTTGGCTGGTATTTTACCAGCAGCCCGGTAAAAAATTGGCATGAGGCCAATGTTGTCTATGGAGGCGGTATTTTTCTGAAGAAACGGTACCATCCCTAGCACCAACAGTAGTTTTTATAAAAAAGAAAACCTGCTAAAAAAATACAAATATGTCCTCATTTCAACACAAAATGTTACACATCATGGTAGTGCCGCTTCAGTTTTATTTTGTATATATATATATATTTCTTGAAATATGTATGACTAATCCAATGTGTTTATTTGTTCTTCGTTTGCACGGCAGGCAATTTACTTGCCCACAAACAATAAATCTATGAATATATTACTGAATCATTTCAAAGTATTTGACCCTCGGGTACGAAGTGACATTTTAAAGTTGCCAAGTAGTTGACAGTCATTAATGTTGCCAGGCTCCTTTTAGCAGAGATTACGCATATTTTATATCGGAGGTGTACAAAGTCCAGCCCTAGGCCTCGGAGGGGTTCAGGTCTTACCGTCTGTGAAAGCATCAAAATGAGGCAGTAATTAACTCATCTACACGTAGGCTTGTGATATCTTTGAAATATTCATGATAATGGACTCTGGAGGTAGACAACCCTTGACACTACAGCTGCTGTGCTCTAGGTTGTCCATCATGCTTGGCCAGTAGACTGTGAGGCTGTAGAAGCTACCTGAGTATTTTGTAACAGAAGGCCAGAGGAAAGTCTTGGTGGGAATACTTGTAAAGCAATATATATTATTGGTTCAGGTTGAATGCACACCTAAATGAAAAGTAGAATTTTACCTACATAAGACTTTTTTTTTTTTTTTGTCTTCCTCAGTTACCTCATCGCCGAGTGACGTTCTCGACGTCCAATCAGGCACCTGATATCCAAGACCCTTCGCAGCACAGCTATTATGACAGTGGTCTGGAGGAGTCTGAAACCCCCAGTAGCAAATCTTCATCTGGGCCAAGAATAGGACCTTTGGCTCTCCCAGAGGACCACTATGAGCGTACCACCCCTGATGGTAGCATCGGTGAGATGGAGCATCCTGAAACTGGTAAGAGAGGGTACAGTTAGGAACATTCTAGAGTGAGCAAGCAAAACAGAAAATACCCCATAGTTTCACACACACCCTCAAACGCCCATTTTTCTCGATATCCTCAAACCATGTCCGACTGGGAGGGATGATCACAAATGGGTTAAACGCTTTCAAACCACAGGAGATTGTTTGAATCTTACATTATGTCACAGGGTCTTCACTGGGTTCTAATATATAACCTTGACCCATAGTTACAGGCCATTGTGTCTAAACATTTCTAAACTGTTAAATGGCAAGTCAACTTTTTTTTTTGACTCCATGTTTTGCAAAACCGAGTCAATAATGAACTTAATTGAACCTATTTATTTTTTTGTGGGGGTCTTACTTTATACTTTATTTCAATTCATTATCCATGATTCTACAGTTCACTGTCTGGCATCTTCCGAAATTGTATCGCCGACACAATTAGTGCAATGCAATTTGAGTGTAACATCCATAGTGTCCCTAGAAGAAATTGGTTCGATTAAGTTAATTATTGACTTAGGGTAATAAAGCACTGATTTTTTTTTCATTACATTAAACTTGTATTTCGCTATAACTTCCTCTTGCACACTACACAGAAAACCATTCAAATATTGTCTGCCTTCTCTATCTCTGTAAAGTATAGTGAGAACCAAGATATCTTTTCAGATAAATTGAATGTGTCAACCCAGACAGCCCCAGACAAACTGCAATGTGTTAAAACAGCTATGCAGAGTGAAAGCCATAACACCAAATATGTCTCATGTTATTTTTAGTGAGAGTGAAAAAGATAGAGATCTAACCCGTGCTGTTTTCTTTATAATTTTTATTACGCTTATCTATTTTTATCACAGAGCAAACTATTTACCCTGAGCTTACAGTTAAATAGGTTAACAAAACATTTTCATGGTAGTGTCACTTTAATGTTATTTTGGGGTCTTATTCTGTAATATTTAATGGGTGTTATGGATAAAGGCCAACAGTGGAGCAAAGTTCTGAAAGTGGTTCAGTCACCAGGGAAACAGAATGTTCCTGCAGATTAGTTCACTTTTGGTACTTTGCATCCAATATGTCCTTTTTTCCCATAACCCCCACCCCTTGCTCACCATTCTTATCACATGGTATGTGATTCTCTTGAACCTTACAGTACTCTGTTATGGCATGTGCTGTTCTATTGGATATGAGGCATACTACATACTATGTATTAAATGACCACAATGCTCAGACTTTTAAATGCCAGATTTTTTCCCCTCTTCAATTTTTTTCTGTGCAAAAATCAAAGTAAACTCAGAGAACACAAGGACTGGTGATATAGAGAGAGAAAAAGGACTGCATATTATTTCTTGCTTGACTTGGGAAGACCAATGAAATTGTTCCATTTAGGGAGAGAACAAAATCACGCATGATATTTTTTCTTTAACATTTTAGAGGGCTACATTTTTATTTTGTTGGGGCCTAACTTATTACAAGTTTTTTTTGAAAACTTTTTCGCTTATTACAGTTAGGGTTGCCACCAGGCCGGTATTTTACCGGCAGGCCGGTAAAAAAAATTGGCATCTGGCCAGTGTTAAGTCTGTGGAGACAGTAGCAAGGCTGGTATTTTTCTGAAAAAAGGTGGCAACCCCAACCCTCACAGGATCTACATCAAGGATTTCAAACTGTGGGCCTCCAACTACTCAGAGCCTACATTTCCCTTAATATCCTGTCAGCTAACGGGCTGTGTGGGAGATGCACTTCTAATGAGTGACCTGTACTGTAACAAGCAGGGACTACATATACTGACATGTAATTTGATTCACAGGCTACATTTGACCTTTTTTGGGGGGGGGAGTAAAAAATCGAGGGGCCAATAACACACTATAATAAAAGAATGTCTAGCAATCCATGCTGCTGATAGTGTATCAATAATAAGCATCTCAAGGGAAGAAATTACAATTTAGTTACTAAACCCCCAGTCAGAGGCCTGGCTTGAACCAGCATCTTCATACCAATAATCCTTCTGGTTACAGAAGAACTAAAACGATGTGTTGCTTTCTTTCCGCCCATTTGTTTTTTAATTCTCATCCTTCAGACAATCAAAAGTTTAAAAAGAACTAACCAGGGAATATTCGGTAGATCTGTGGTAGCTTAAATGTGGGATTTAGTAAAGTCATAGAGAACATGTTAATGCCTGACGCATTTTATTTAAACATTACCTGACCTGTAAAACAAGGTAAAATATTGGGGATCATAGATGTTCCAGCTGTGAGCAGGTGGGCTCTGCTGTGAGCAGGTGGGCTCTGTGACTCCTCCACTGAAATGATTTACTGTGTGGAGTACAAAGGGAATGTGACTCAGTGGAATGATTTACTGTGTGTAATGCCAGCTCGCTTGCCCTGTGTCCATGGTGCACCTTTATATATCCATTCCCTTACTTAGTACATTAGTAAGCAATATGAGTCAGTGGAGAGAAAAGCTCCTGATAGTGGTATGCCAGATAATCCATCCCCCCCACACCAATAAATTACACAGACACAGGAGTGGCTGGAAAGGTTGCAGGATTTATTTATCAGAAAAAAAATGCTGAAATATAAAATTAACAGCTTAAGATAGCTGTAAACATAAACAGGTAATAATATACCGACCAGGTATCTATAAACTATAACCATAGTAATATAATATCAAGAATATATAAGCGGTAGCGTGTCACTTGTCTGAGACCATCTAGGATACGGCCCCCGAAGATCTGGTGTAGGCATAATCCATGTCCTTGCGGCTCCTGGCGTCAATATTATGCACAGTAGCCATACTTTACTCTCCCAGGGACGAGCCCATGGGGAGCCCGTGCAGATAGCTCCCACAGCTACTGCCATCCGGGTTGACCATACCACAAGACGGCCAACCCCTGCACTGGCACCAAACCTCGGACTGACGACCCCTGTCATGATGGCCTTTTATATATTCTTTATTCCAGGCCAGTACTTTCCTGCTCTCCCACACTTTGACTGTGCATGCGTCTTTCAGTCACCTCATTACATTCACAGGGTGGTAGCAGTATGGGAGTACGCATGCCATGGTGAAGACCACAATAATGGTCAGAAACTGGTAGATATACACAAGTTCTTACAATGCACTGTTCTCTGCTCCCAAGGAACCTTGCTCCGTAAAATGGCAGAACTTGCACAAACAAGAATCCATTTTGTATGGCCCCCATCCAAAAGGCAGTTTTAATCAAAAATTACCATATGATGCAGTTAGTTCCTTGTTTAAACCAACTAGGTTATAAACATTTACTGCAGTTTGAACATACATTATTGTGATGTTTTTATTTTTTTTATTTTATAAATTCTTTATTTTTCTATTTTTTTCAGACTGATAATAACATTTAACACAAATAAAACAAATGAATAATTAAATTAGAACACAAATAACAGAGCCTAAAAAATACTATACATAAAGATATAATAAAAAAAATATACGTGTGTGTATATAAATATGTGTGTGTGTTATATATATAATTCTAGTATTTTAAATTACAAGATAACATCTCACCGTATTATAAAGTCATTATTATTGTAATGTATTTAGTTACTGTGGAATTCTGTGAGAAACTCATACACTAAACAAATATTGTATGAAACTTGAAAAGAGGGACCACAAAGTAAAAGACAGGACAGTGATATCTTGACCTTAGAAACCGATTGTCCCTTTAAAAATTTGCAGAGGGCTCCTGGGAAATTATATTTTAAGCAAAACTCTTATTACAATATTATGTAGTGGTTTTTTTATGTAAACTTGGCCGGTCACCTAAATATTTTTTCTATACTTGAAACAAAAAAAAAAAACAACCTCTCCCTGTATATTGTGTAACATTTTAAAACTTCATAATTTAAAGGAATTACAATAAAAGTCATGCATAGACAATAATAAAGAGATACAAATAAAGGATACCTATGTTACCAAGGTCATGATTAACTTCCAGGGTAGTAAATCTGAAAGAAGTGTGCATGAGTAATATTGTGTAATACAAAGGGATTTGTATAAGCCTATTCACAAAGCCAGTGACATGTTGTCACCCTGCAATAAACCTTTGTAAAAAGAAAAAAAAAAAATATATATATATATATATATGTATAAGTGTTTGTACACTTTTGAGACAAGTACAGTCAATTTGAAACTTTTATTGGCTCAGAGTGTTGGTTTAGAGTGCTAGCTTCCAAGACCTCTCGGGTCTCTTCATCAGGCATGTTATACCTCCAACATAGACCTGAGAGGTCCTGAAAGCAAACACCTTAAACCGACTCGGCTAGTCAATAAAGGTATCAACTTGACTCTACTTGTCTTTTATGTGTATGTATAGCACAAGGGAGGAGCGGATAAACCATACAAATTCCAATGTTACAGGATATATATTAGTAATGTGCGGTACACGTTTCCCCCCATATATATTTGCTTATGCGTACAGTTGCTTGTAGTGTAAACACTTTTTTTTGTATCTTGTTGTTGTTGTTTATCCATTAGTTGCAGACCAGTAGATGTGAAGTGGTTTCTAATATAGCCAGCAACTGGCTGGATTTTATCTGAGGGCCATGAGTTCGGAAACTGACTACTTGGCCTCTAAATGAAACAGCTCCCCTCTGGCCCTGGGTTTTGACCTTTTAGTCTTTCAGTTCCACCTGCTTTCACAAATACCCACTCCATTTCCAAGCAGTCAATCCCCTTTTTCCTTAGTTTGCGTTTTCCTTTTTTAGCAGCCCCATTTCTCTATCGCACCTGCCCAGGTACAATTTCCCTAGAGGAAGGACAAGGGCCACACATTTAAATTATTCGAGCCTGCTCTCTCAAAAGAGGCCAGCACTTTCCAGTCCCTTTTAAAGGTATTGGAGGACATGGAGGAGTAAATGTTTCCTCATATTATCTTCCCCTAGAGTATACCTGTGTTTGATGTAGCAATGACTTTAGGGGTACAATATAATATATTGCTTATAAAGTCACTTGGCCTGTGGCAGACAGTTATTTTCGTACAATGTTTAAAATGGCTGCAGGAGGACATTTATTTTATGGGGACTAACCAAAGGCGTGGCTAGAGAGATGAGCATCAACATCACTTTCTATAGTGACTTTATAAGCTATTTATGTATATAAATACCGGCCTTGCTACCGTCTCCATAGACTTAACATTGGCCTGATGCCAATTTTTTTACCGGCCTGACGGTAAAATACCGGCCAGGTGGCAACCATATTTATGTCAAAATATAGATTTAAAACGGTGACACACTTATACAGTGAACATTATAAGGAGTCAAATACTAAAGCAGTAAAAAAAAAAAAAAAAAAATTAAAACATCTAGCAATATGCGAATATTTGTAATATTTTTTTTTCTGTTTCGCACATGGTCTGTGCGTTTTTTTTTTTTAGTTAGTCTTTTTCCCGATTTGCTACTATTTTGTGATTATTTTTGCAAACGCTAAAGACTTTTGCGAAAAATAATTTGTATTCTGTGTGAAAATCACACCAGCTGTTAACAAATGCTAATAATAAGAAAGGGCGGAAAACATTCACAAACAGGCACGTTTTTATTTGCAATTTGCACATCTTTACTATTTGAACATTAAAATTGTAGTGCATTTTGTTAAAAGTTTAGTTGATTGCAAAAATTATTTTACACGTAAAATATATTTGCCGTTTAGTTTTAGTACATGCCCCCATAACGTTTTTACAAAAGAAATATTTGGAGGAAAAATCCCTCAGTTCGGACCCGAAAGAAGGAACATTGGGCACTTATAGAACCAGGGGTATATACCTGGACCTATATACATTTATTCAACTGTAGTTTTGAATCACTCTCCTATTGCAGAGCAGAGTGGTACAAAAATGGCTAAAATGCTAATCCCTCTACAAATAGAATTTATTTTAAACAGCATAATGTATGTATCTTTTAAATATGGTGATGTGGTTAATAATTCAATGATACATGCTTATCTAGAACATTTATTTTATTAGAGGTGAAGGCAGTGTAAACCAGACAGGCAACCTTTGGCCTCAACGGTTTGCCATCTAAGTAGATAAACATTTGAATCAGTGCCCAATAGACCAGCATTAACAAGTGCTACAACTCATCCACGTCACCTCGTTGATAATGACTGTTGCATAGGATTCTCCAACGATGATGGAGAGCCTCTTCCCAAGACTAGCGATGCATGCTGTTTAATATAGCACACAGAACCTTTAGGGATTCTAGTTTAATAATAAAAAAAAACTGAATACCCCCCCCCCCCCCAAAGAAAAAATTAAACTTAAATAGACTTATCCAGCATGTTCATTGAGCTTTACAGGTCCTAGTATACAGTCTCTACTGTAAAGAGCATGGAGAGAATAAAGTAAATGTTTCAGGTATAAAGATACTTGTGGTCAAGGCACACCAGCACCCACACTGCACTAGTAAAAAATTGTCATCAGGCCGATGTTAAGTCTATGGAGACAGTACCAAGGCTGGTATTTTTTTGAAGAGAAGGTGGCAACCCTATGCACTAGTGATTTGCCCCTAGCACTCACATTGCACCAGTGACTTGCCCCCAGCACTCACATTGCACCAGTGACTTGCCCCCAGCACCCACATTGCACCAGTGACTTGCCCCCAGCACCCACATTGCACCAGTGACTTGCCCCCAGCACCCACCTTGCACCAGTGACTTGCCCCCAGCACCCACCTTGCACCAGTGACTTGCCCCCAGCACCCACCTTGCACCAGTGACTTGCCCCCAGCACCCACCTTGCACCAGTGACTTGCCCCCAGCACCCACCTTGCACCAGTGACTTGCCCCAAGCACTCACATTGCACCAGTGACTTGCTCCTGGCTAGTGTCTGGGCTAGTGAAGGGAGGAGATCTCCAGCCAGCCCTTCTGGCACTCCCTTGGTCACAGACCCCTAAGGCTACCCTGGCTACGCATTTCAGCCTTGGAACTCTGGCAGCACACCTGCAGAAGCGCCGCAGCACATTGGTTGGAAACCTCTGTTCTAAGCAGTAGTTTTATTACTTACAAAAACTGTCTGCGCTTCTCACCCTAATAAAATATATAAATATATGAACAAAATGGCTTACTTCAGAAAATCTATTCAAGCTGTTCAATATACAGTCACCCTTTATGGACATGAATACACACAAAAAAAAGGCTAAAAATAGTTCATGCACTGGTTTCAAACACCTGCGCCAATGTTTCCGACATAATAAAAACGTGCTAAGAAGTGACGAGAAGTGACAGAGGTGCCACGTGAACAAAAGGAGCAATCACTGTCATACATAAGAATCAGAAATTGTGCTTTCTTTTTTCTAACCTTCTTGACATGTTTTGTGTCTCTTTCAGGCAATGGTGTGAATAGTTTTTAGGGCAAAATGCATCTGTATGAAATAGAATGTTGATTGCTATGTTGCAGAGGATTCTGGGAGTTTTAGTGCAACAGTCACCTGTAGGCTATTTCTAACCAGCAATAAAGAGTGCCATATTAACTTACAAATGACGTTTACAAGGGGAATTGGTTATAATTTTACAAATTAATGTAATTGACGTGTTAATTCACACAGAACAGTTGTAAACTGCCCGAGCAGGTTTCTGTTTATACCTTGTTAATTTAAGAACTCACAAATTACCGTTTTAATAGTCATTTTTATTTTATTGTAACAGATTTTAAATATTTTTTTTTTGCCTGGCTCTGACACATTTTACTGGACGTATATTAGGATTTCCTATAATAAGCCCTGAGTGTGATCTAATATCTGCTGTGCACACTTGGTATTTTCCTATTAAAATTATGTTTTGCAATTAAAATGTAAGTTACTTTGGTGCTTCAGATAAATGGGAGCTGTAATAACCGCAAGCACTTGTATCCAGGAGCCTAGCAAACTTAATTTCATGTTGCAATTACTCCTGGCATTGGCACATATTATATCAGAGGCCAAGGTGGCACTACTGGCACCAAATACAGCGGTCTCATTCATGTGTGTACATGCTCGTTGCTGATATAATTTGAGAGCTCGGTTAGCTATTCTTCATTGTGCATCTAACTTTTGCTTTGTGTGTTAGAAGTGTTTTACAGCATTCAATGAAATCTCTAAATGAGAAAAATAAAAACATTTGAGACAGGAACAACATCCCTGCAGCAGTCCCTGATACTGTGGTTCCAACAGGTTACTGACTGTCTGAGTGATTAGTTGGAAGGGCAATGCGGTTCTCTTAACAGTGATCGCAATTCAACTGAACCAGTTATACACAAAACCTGTGGATGACAAGTCCGGCTTCTAGTTGGTTTGAGTTTAAATTTATTCGTTTGCTATTAGTCACCAGACAATATATAGAATAAAAAATATAAACTTAACTGAAGTATTCTTCCTCGTCTTCCAACATGGCCTGTTAATTTGACAAGAAGGCCGTTGTACTGGATATGCACACAAGTTACAAATAACGACTTTGGTGATGAAGTTTTGGGAGCAAATTAGGGTTGCCACCTGGCCGGTATTTTACCAGCAGGCCGGTGAAAAATTGGCATCAGGCCAATGTTAAGTCAATGGAGACAGTACCAAGGCCGGTATTTTTTTTGAAGAAGAAGTGGCAACCCTAGGGCAAATCTGTCATTTTACCCACGAGGCCATTGGTGTAGAATCAAACGCTAGAAAAGAGCTGATATCTTTGTAAAAACATTTCTGTATAGTCCGCTTGCAAATTGGATAGCACAATGTAAGGAATTAATTGTATTATTAATATTATTTATTGTTATACCATATACTTATTACTTACACGCAAAATAATGGTGGGTAAAAAAAAAAAATCTAACAGAGCGGCAATTGGTTTCTATGGCGACTGCTCCACTTCTTGGGCTTTGCCCCGCAATTGTTTCTTACGATACCCACAGTAAATATAAGTTTAAGAATACAGCAGTATACATAGTTGGCACATCATTAAAGCCATCTGTATGTATATTCAAATGTTCTTGTTTAATTTACTATGCTATTCAACTCATTTGCGACAATGGATGTACCACGTGCATCATGGAAAACATGTCACTTAGTGACAATGGATGTACCTTGTACGTCCTGCAGTGGAACCCACAGGGCAACAGTCATGCTTAACCAGTGTATGATGTCTCAATATAGAGGCATCATTGAACACCAAAATTCCACCGCAGGGCATTGCGATCACTCCACAGAACAATCGTGGGCGCCATATTGGATGCCAACATGCCCATCTGGCAAGGGCTCCCGAAGTGATCTGAGATCATTTCTGTTGCTATGTTGTTGTTTCTGCTAGACTGCCCCTAGAAGCAGACAATTAAACCTAGATTTAGGGTTAGAGTTAGATTTAGGGAGGTAATTAGGACTTATACATGTAGACATTGACTATTTCTCAACTCAGGGCAAATAGTATCTATTTAGCAGGGTTTTTTTTTTATTTGCATTTCTAGATGAGTAAAATATTTTCTATAGAAAAGATATAAAAATTGTTACGGTAAATTATATGATATGATGTAAATAATGGTATCTAAAGTAAGCCCTTCTTATAGTGATAAAACCAGTATATAATATGTGTGTGTACATTAATCGAGAAAGAGAAAAATTGTAGCTAAACACAAACACCGCAGAAATATTAAAACAGCCATTGTCACAAAGAGTGCAACAATTTTAAAACACTTAGGGGTTAAACAAAATAATGCATGTGTGTTATGTTGATATACACAATGAGATAATATCTATTCCATCTCTCGCCAGCCCTTGTCCTCAATACCCTCCTCCCTGTCCGGATGTATCTGGGCCGCTGTGTCTATCTGCTATGAGTTTATTCAATTAGAAGCTTCTAGCCCTTGGGGGTATAATTCCATTTTCGGCTGCTGGATCTCCAATATGTGAGGTTATCCCTTGTAAGTCCCCAACGCACACACCCTCCCCGGCTGTAAATGCATTACCCTGCCATTCCATCTAATCATTTCCCGTTAAATGTTGCTAATTGAATCACACCGGTATTAGCAGAAATCTTCCCCCTTGTGTTTTCTTTCCTTTATTCACTTACGCAGAGATGTAAGTGACTGTACAAACGCAATCAAGCAACATGCAATGTTCTGCTTCTCCTTTCATCGTGTATACATTAAAATCTATAGCCTCCTATTATTCCAATCTGTAGCGACTGCTCCAGTTTGCGGCTGGGGAAGATTATTACGCTGTTGGGTGTGAAACTGCCTGAAAAAGATCATTGGGGCTTAAAGCTGGTGTGGAATCAGCACAAAGCTGGTTAACACACGAACATCACCTCTTTACACACAACCCACCCTCTGTCCTCCTCCCAGCATCACCACCTCCTCTGCCGACTTGTCACTCAGTTAATCCATCTGTTCCTGGCTGCAGATACCAAGCTTGTTAGCCAGGACATCAAACCAATTATAGCAGGATTTAAGCTCTGTCCAAAAGAGAGCAAGTGTGGGTGAGACATAGGAAAGATGCAACACCACTTCAATAGTTAAGACGTATCGGTTTCAGATGGCGGATATATTTTATTGAAACTCGGACATCTGAACTCGAAAAAAGCCTTTGCGGTAGCTGTATAATAACGATCATGCCACGGCTTGGATGCTGTCTTTATTTTTTTTAATAAGGTTAATTTGGCATATACAGCTGGTCTTTCAAACAAGGTAATTAGATTGAACCTTTAAGGGGATTTGTTAGAGAATATGTTTGTGTCATCGGCAATTTTTATGATACGAAATATTAAATGCTGTTCTGGACAACAGTAGTCTTCTGCAAATCTTTAAGCAATATATTAAATTATTTTATTAGCTTGTTTTTCAGTACCAAGATATTGTGCATGGGCCCGGTACATGTAGGCAGGCCCGTAATACAAATGTTCTCTGTCATTACGGGTTTGAATGCTAAAACAAAGGGTAATTTGTGCCCAGATTGAGTGAGGTTTCAACTGTAGGACAACTTCACAGATTAAAGGGACACCAATACTTACATAAGATGTAACTAGATAACCTGGTCAATTAAAACAAACACATATATAAATCATATGCCAATTAATGATTGAATTAATTACAAATAAAAGGAAAAATAAAATTAGGTGTTTATCTCCAGCATCCATTTTGAGAATATTTCCTATGATGAAACATCATCCAAAATCTTGCAGCCAGTCTCACTTTACAATTGTTGCCAAAGCCTGCAAGATACTCCCCTGCTCTCTTACTGGCTCCTGTGTATCATAGTGGGCTGGACTAGGTGGTTTTGTACAACTTTTTATTTTACCTGCCTTCCAACACAAAGAGAGGAGATTGACCTGATCATAACTCTGTCCCCTTGTGATGTAATAGTTACATTACCCTCCCTCAATGCAAGTCTATGATTAGAATTCAAACTTATAGACTGCATTCTGTGTCCCCAGTCCCAAAATGAGATACTAGTGCTGTAAAGTCTATGAGGGGTGGCACCCAAAACCACTATATTTCACAACATGGCGGCGCCCAGTCACACTTGTTAAGTTACATATTTTATTAAATATAGTCACATAAGTAAAACAAGACATATCTGAAATCAGCAATACAAAATGAATGTACTTTTGGAAGAGTGTCCCTTTAAGTAAGGTCTGCCTCCCTGACCAATCACTCTCAGCTGTATATTCCCCTTGCTGGTAGAAAGACAAAGTGCTATTCTTAAGAACACATTTTTAGTGGGGGACGGACAAAAGAGGAAAATTCATTACAGGTAATTTAAAATAAGTTGCATTAATTTGTAATGTGTTAAAAGACTCAAAACAGTCCTAATTTGAAATAAAATATATTAGATCTATTATTATTGATGTATAGTAAATGTATAGTAAACCAAAGTCTCAGTTAGCCAATAAATGGTATCATTTTAACCCTACTTGTTTCCTGTTTTTCCACGGCTAACAATGTACTATTCCTTCACCTACAGTAAACTATATAGCAGGATAATGATTATCTTCTAAACACATCCATCTATGCTTAAGCAGAGCTACACATAATTAAAGAACTGAGATTAATGTTTGGACTCTAACAATACACGCTTCAACTCTTGGTTGTAGTTCAGGTGTATTGGGGTTTGTACTCTGATATCTTCATATGACCTCCCCTCCCCGGAAACGGCTAGAAGAACTAGAGGCTATTTTAACAAACAAAGGATCTATTTGTTTAGTATTGATCTGCACAATGCTACACACATAGAGTATTCCATGAGTATCGTCTCTCTGGCTTCCTAAAGGTGTTCGATCCAGGCTTTTGTAGTTTCCAGGATCTACACTTACCCGGGCTACTCTGTTCACAGGAGATTCCTAGTTGGTTAGGCCCCATGCTAACCAACATCTGTCTTGAATATATTATTTATCTGACAGTCCTAATACGCATTTGCTCTTAACTCTCTCTTGTCTGCAGCTTCATGCTTATGTGCCATTTCATATTGGTTAAATGAATGGCATTCCATTGAAAGCATATAGAATGTTATGTTTTAATATTCCCCATTATATATCCATATAGTTCTCTAGCTTGCTTTCTCTGCAGCACACAGCTTTCCACGTAGTCTGTTCGACAAGAACAGTAGCCTCTAGCTCTTGCTCCACCACAAACATCGGTTTCTCTGCCCATTTGCGAAAGACCACACCCATTTTTAGAGGCAAGCCTATCCAAATCATTGCCTAGAACCCTGTGAGAGTACCCTTCTATCCAGAACTCAAGTTCCACAGGGCACTGGGCCTACTAGCTTTTCAGGAGAACACATGTCCTTGACAAGTTTTGCGAAGATCCATAAAATATCTTGAAATTGACCGTCCAGACGTACAATACATTTCCACCATGATCAATCCATGTTGGTGCTTACATCTGCACATTGTTACATTGTTTGTATAAATACAGACTTGTTAAAATAACCCTGAAACTTCCAAGAATACACAATTTGAAGACATCTTTGGGTCTATTCCATGAAATTAGTTATTCAACACCATAGACTGCAATAGAATAGTGATAAATAATATTTTATGCCATTGAATGGGCCCATTAAGACACCACTGCTTTATCTGTTCCACTGACATGTTTTTTTCCACTCTTTTAGTGCATGGTGTATTTTTTTGTTATCACGATCCTTTTATGTGTTTATATGTACCGGTCATTACTTTTTGGGGGTCAATTTTTATACATGTTGTTGTCTCTCTTATTTTCTCTTTTATTACTCTCCTAGTGTCTATCCAATGCTACATCTATTCTTTCTTTTCTTATCTTTGGTCTCTTATTGCTCTTAGTACTTTTATTTAGTTTTCACTGTGGTCAGTCTGTGTTGTTTTCATGGAATTGACACCACAGGTTTTTAAAAGTTTTTTTTTTTAGGGTTTTTTTGTGTGTAAAGGGAATTGGTGGATTAATCAGTTCCTCTAAGTAAGGTTGGGTGCAACGGGCGGGGCTCTAGAAAAAGAGGGGAGCCCTAAGAAGGGGATGAAGATCAGAGTGGCAGGTTCTGAAGAGGATTAAGCCATTGCGATCAGAAGAGGATTATGGGATTAGACATATCCCAGCGGCATAGTGCGCCAGTTGGCCACTCATAAATCCACTGTCTTTGCTGCACTTGATCAGTCAGTGTCAGGTCTGGTGTGGGTTATCAGGGAGCTTCAAACAAGTTCATACTCTGTGTTTCACAGACCATGAGAGGCAAAATTACTGTCATGTAATCTTATGTGCGTGTCACACATCTGGTAACTGGTACCTAGAGAGTCAATGCGTACACACAGCTTTTAAGTCTTTATCAGAACGTTGGATGAAGTTACCGAGGACTCATTATTCTTTCTGTCCCAGCGACAGATGTAATATTCGATTGAGAAACCAATTTTCCCTAATTTGATGTCAGCACCGTTAATAAGCCTACAGGCCTTATGTTTAAGTTCATGGGTTAAAATATATTATTTGTGTAACTACATTCTTATTTCTCTGGAACACCCTGAAAATTCCAAACATATCTAGTTAAGTCGCCTCATTTTAAACACACACCGAGCACGTACCTCGTTACAGCTAACTGGTACAGTGGTAAAAATAATACGTAGGAGGTTATTGCACAGGTACAAAGTTGAGTTTGGTTGAATTTAGGCTTACAATCTAGTAATCATATATCTGTATATAATAGGTTTTTTAAATATTTTAATTGTTTTGCCCCCGTTAGTTTTTTTTTATTTCTCTCCTATGTTTTCTGTGTGTGTGTGTGTGTTTTTTATTACCTTGTTTTATTAATTTCACTATTCTATAGTTTCTAATTCTCTCCAATATTGCTTGCCCCATTCTTTTCTAATCAGCGTTCCCTCCGTTCACCCACTGTCCATTTTTGTGTCCCCTTTGATGTGCTGCAGATGGTTAGATTCACTTAGGCTACCTTTTTTTTTATTTTTATTTTTGTATTCTCACATATGTACTGTGTACATCATGTATACAACAGGTTCCCAGACACCTAGTACATAGGAACCTGGGGGCATACAAAGAAAGCTATTCATTAAAAGGTGATTTGCAGGTGAGTTGAGCTGAGATGAACTTTGAATCTTGTCGACAGAGTTGGCCCTGTATAATGCATTGTCAAAAAAGTGTTTAAAAAAAAAAAAAAAAATTAATTTGTGTTATCCATGGCCAGCTTAGCTCTTCCAGCAGGAGATATTCACCAAAATATTCATGGGGGAGGCGAGAATTCACATTAACCTATGGTTTTAGGATAAGCGTTTTACTGAGAAGTCAGATTTTGCAAAGAAAGTGTTAATCCCAAGAATTGGGCAACACCTCTTTATTGGCTTAAGTATAACCCCTCTGTATACTTGCATTAACGCACCATTTAAAAATCTCTAGCTCTGAAGTATAAACAGTAATGACCACACATCTTGTTCTGGTCTCTCGGGTTATTATGCATAATATATTGAGTGTGCCAAGGAGCCTATTACTGTACTGTTCAAATGCTTCCTCTGCCCTCTTAGGTTGGCAGTTGTGGAATATCGCAATATTCTCCTTACCCCTCCTTTTTGCCTACGCTTCCCCTCCCACTCTCTAATTGGCACAGAGATGAATGGATAAACATCGCTGTTCCTCTCTGCTTCTCCCCTCCTCTTTTTCCCGGACGCTCTAATTGGCACAGAAATGAATCGAAAAGCTCTGGAAGTGTATTTCTCTCTCTCTCTCTCGCTATTCTTTATCTTTTACCTTGTTATTTTCCTGTGCCTTCATTTGTGCCAAGATAAGCTTTGATTTCATTTCTTTCCCCTCTTCTGACTCTGAGCTTCCGCCCCTGCATTGAATTGTTAGATTTGGTGTAGGATTAAAAGGATTAATCCTTTGGATCTGTGTCCACCTCTCTTTGTGTCATTCTGTCTTCTTGGGATTCTCTCCTAGAACTACTTCAGCCACTGTATATATTTTTTTTCGTTAAGTATAATTCCTTGCTAGCTTTTGCATTGCTGGTGTAGTCCCCCCATCACCCCCCCCCTGTTATTCAGTCCAATTTTTATTTCTTCACTCTATTCCCCATCCTCTCCCCAACGCGTTTCCCAGCATTCTAAAATAGTTTTCTGCTTACAATCTAGTAATCCTGTTTCTGAATGTAGTACATTTTTTCTTTTTTTTTATTCTCTATTAATTAGCTTTTTTCTTTCTTTTCTACGTTTGCATTTGTGTTTTTTTTCTGTTTTTTAAATTCCCATGTTTTGTTCTTTTTGCTATTCTATGCTTTCTAATTCCCTCCAATAGTGCTCCCCCCCCCCCCTCTTTCTCTTCCAATCAGCCGTCACTCCATTCTGTTCATTCCCTCCCAGTATTTGTGTCCCCTTTGATTAGGTGGAGACAGACGGGGATAGTCAGAGGTTTTAATTAAATGATAACAGCCGGAGGCTCCCTCCCTTCCGGATGATAACGCAGGCCTTTATCACGAACACGCTTCCAATCCCTTCTCTGCCTCTCTCTCCCGCTCTCTCCTTTCATGTGTAATTTTTAATTATGTTTTATAATCTCAATAGCAAAATAGCCTTAAAACAAAAAATGAGTCTTTTCTACAGTGACAGTTTTTTTTCTCTCCTGTATTCTTCCTGTTCACTGGGGTGTATCTGAATTTTGTGTGTGGTCCATTTACTTCCTATAGCTTCTAAGGCGCAATAAAATATATGTACTGTTTTTAGGAAATGTACCACAAGAGTTTTCAGTTCAGCACCGCAATGGTTACAATAATATTAAATACTTTTTGATCCTACGTGGATTTTTTATCATTTTGTTTTTTAAAAAGTTCTTTAACATTTCCAGTGCTGTTTGCTTTAGAGGTAACAGCAATAACAAAGTTCTAGGCTCCTGGAATAATTTTGGAAGACATTTGTTAATTTTGACATTGTGTCAATTGTTTTTGGAATTGTTTTAAAAACTTATATATATATATATAAATTTTTTTTTTTTACTTTGATTTACCTGCTTTAAAATCATTTTGCAAAGTGTTGGGAATATATATGTGTTTCTTCGGTAATAGAGTGCAAGCCTTGTTGTTGCAGCTTCCTACTGACCTTCAAGAGTTCCTGGAATACAGAGAGGATTTTTGTAGCCCTACAACATTACAGGGTTTTTTTTTTCCCGGAGCCTTCACACATGAGGGAAAGTGGTGATTTCATAATCAAGGTTTAATAGCTCTCAAAAATGGATTGATCCACCAGTGTGGTTAGATTGAAAACATGCACTGTTGGTGGTGCCTGAGGTTCGATCTTGTGAAAGTCTGTTATACACAGTGGGGCCTTCCTGCCAGGACAGCCTGCTCAATATAAGTGACTGTCGAAATATTTAATCAGTCACGTCACTTTCCCAAACTGTACACATAATGCTACAATGTACTTTAATAAACCTATGTTATGGTGTCTACAGATTCCGAATGCCAACATAAATGAATCAAAAATTCACTTGACCTGTGTGTCCGTAAGAATAATCTTCTTCATTGTGACAGGATTTGTCTGACTATACCTCTAGTTTGGTGGAACCAGATCAGTTCTGACAGGATTTGGGTGAGGTCAGGAAGCAAAAGCAGAGTTGCATAGATTGTGTCGCAATGACAGGTTGTATCCTCAATGTTTGGGCCTAGCTCACCATACCAAGAAAAGATGCCACAACTGAATGAGTAAATATAAAGAAAAAAGCCATAGCCGATATATTTAAGGTCATTGTCACGCAAAACCTACAACCATAAAAAAAAGGTGATCTAACGTCGACAATGAAAACCTTGAAACACCTAATTTACCCTCAGTTTGCCGAGGTATAACAGTGCCAAACCACAAAACATTTTGGGAAGGACATACCTGTGCCTGACCCATGCCCGAGGTTCCAAGCTCCACGCCTGTGTATGGGACCTCCCACCAATCATTGCCACCAATGTCTTAACCGTGGCATGAATCTCCTAGATACCTGGCAAGCTCTCACCCACGACTGTGACAGACTTAAAAACACATGTACCATAATATCATAAAGGAAAGGAGGGTGACTACTGATTTGTGTGTAATTTGTCATCTCTAACTCCGCACCCAACAAATCAATTGTACCTCACTATGCCATCCATGGTAAAGTCACGGGGTCCTGCCCAGTCTGTCCAAGCATGGATACTAGCTGTGCACAGTGTATTGTGTATAAACCTAAAAAAAAAAATAAAGGCAGTCCACACAGCCTGGCGCTCAATGCTGCTAGGCCAAACAACACTGCGGGAGGGCATTGCGTAACCCTCTACCTTTATCTTTTATTGAGTAGACCTTATAGTTTCATGGCTACAGAGCAGCAGTAAGCACCAGCACTATATTGTATGCTTGCGCGCCTCAATCTCTCTAAATAATGTATAAATCTGTCTTCGTTGAACATGTACAGAATTTTGTGATGGACAATTTAATGATGTTCTACAGAACCTTCACATACCTTGCCTTAGACACAGGTGGCCTTGTATTTGAGCCCTGTCACCGAGCAAGGCTCAAATTAGTCTCAAAATAACCTACAGACGCGTTTATTTATTTTTTGATCATCCGCTGAAGAACAGAGTCAGTTTAACTTTACATATGCTAATTTAACAACGGCAGAAGGTTCCTTAGGGCTGTGCGACAGAAGTGGGAAATGTGGCACAAGGGGAAGAAAGTGCGAAAGGAAAAAAGCCTGTTTGTGACTGCATCATGTCTGCAAAATGAAAGATGATCCAATGTAACCTGAACAGTGTGTCCTCCTTCAAATATAATTCGTCTGCTTTAATATGAGGCTTCCGGGGGAAATTGCAGAGACGCAAAGAGGCAATGAAAATGTAACTGCCGTCCAGTCTCTTATTGTGAATGTTTTTCACGCTTCCCAATGGAGATAATAGAATTGAGAAAAGGCCTTTTATTGAGCGGTGCTGCTTTTGATGATGACTGTCACTCCTCGCATGTCTTAGGCAGATCGAGATTTCAGGATGCCCAGTGGCATTTAACCCCCCCCCCCCCCCCCCCACCACCAACCTCGCTCAGTTCTGTAAAGCTGCATCACAGTTTGCTTGAAGCTCTTACGGTAGAGGTTGAATTCTTGTTTTTAAATTATAGACTGATTTGGAAGATCTTCTCATTTCGATTTAGCTTCTTCCATACCTCCCAACTGTACCACTTTGCTCAGGACTGAACCAATTTGGGAGGTCTGTCCCGCCAAGCTCTACCTCTGTCCCGCTTTTTCAGGACAGGTTGTGCACAGCAGGACACAGGACCCCAGACACCCGAGTATGCTTACTGCTCTTGCGCAGCACTGTGCTCATGCGCAGTAGCGATCCTGGCTTCAGATCTCAGGATCTGAAGCCATCACATGACACTGGTAAGTGCGTGCATGCACGGAAGCGCTGTCACTCACCTCCCCAGACTCCCCAGTATGCAATTCTGTAGGCATTAATCTTTACAGCTGGCACATTCAAGTTTTTATGTTTTAAATGAGCTGCATGTTTCCAAATGCATGTGTATGGAGCCCAATAATTAAAAAAAAAACTATTTAAATTAATGGGGAAGAATAGCTTGTTAGCCATAGTACAATGTTTGGTTATTTAACAGCAGAACTCCCAAGTACCCCTATTTAGGAGGTTCAGTCCCTATTTTGCTATCTATAAGGAACTATTATTCTATCTATGGGATCATTATTTATTTTTAAAGCAGAATCAAATTCCACAGAGATACAGAAACATATGTTAAAATACCACATCTAAACCTACTGGAACATGGGGGCTTAAAGGGCCTTGTCATGAGGGCCCTGCTTATAGGACCTTTTCCAAAATCATATCCAAATCCAGAGCGCAACGTTGACCACAGGTAGTATTCTACTGTAATTGGCCAGTGACTAATTCACCTGCAGTACCTGCTCAAACCTCCAGGGTTGCAGGTTAAAATCTGAGCACTTCATCCTTCTGAGATTTGATAAATGAAGACCATTAAATTGGTCAACATACAGGGCCAAAAATGTTTTATTAATGTGCTTGGACTGTCTCCTACAACATCTGCACAAAGCAGTGTTCAGATGAAACTTTGTCAAGACATGAGCTAGTCACCGCCGTGAAAACATCACCACAGAGTTACAATGATGCTGGTGGGTGAGATGGTCTTAATATTCCAAATGTAAACGCTGTCTGTTCCTATTTATCACCAGGAGGCAGTGACACTACATTCTGTAAGACAGGTGCTTTCAGAACAGGTGGCTTAGTTTACTTTCTCCTGAATATGTGATGTTTGCACAAAGTCCTATCTAACCAATCAACTCCAACAGTTTCATACAAAGTCACAATGTCAATAGAAACCAAGGATTTGATGGCTGATGATCATAGATTTTGCCAATTTTGACACTAAGGTTTTCTGAGGATCTGGAACAGATTTTGACACGGCAAATCAGGGGCTATTTTTTTTTTTTTAAAAGGCTAAATTTGGAGCAAACTATCATAGCTTTCCATGGTTATTACAGGTTGTATATCCCTTAATGCAAGCACAGTTTATTCAGTGTCCAGTCCCCTTAAAGCACAACTGTAGCACAAAAATGAACACATTTTTTGAAAAGATTGTATCAAGTATAGATGGACCGAATGGTTCTAATCTGCCGACACATTCTATATTCTACACATATGTTTCTACAGATAGTTTGCATAGAAATGTTTTAAAGAAAGAAAATAAATAATAATAACTTATTGAGCCCTCTTTGCTCTGTTTAGCTCTAACAGGGGGCAGACAAGTTGTTTAGAATCTTGGGTCAGATGGATCAGATCTTCCTTCATCTGAACCAAGGTGAATGAAGAACTGTCCTGAGATTCTAAACAACATGGCCGCTCCCTATTAGAGCTACACAGAGCAAAAAGGGCTCAATAAGGTTCATTTATATTCTTTCATTAAAACATTTCTATTTAAAATTTCTACGCTCAATGCAATCTTTCAATTAAACATTACTTATGTTTTTGTCCTTTAAGCTGCAATATAACCTTTCCATGCATGCCTAGATTCCCCCACACCCACAAAGGATAATACATTGGCACGTGTGCGGGATTGACGTGCCAACGGCAGGTTCACAACAATGTCTCACATCACGGCTAAATCACAGTAAAAGTGATTTATTTACTCTATACAGTATTTGCATTGATACTACTGTATTTAATGAGTGCTGAGAAGCTTTAATAAATCTTATTGGTGAAATGATCCATTATCCAAAATACTCTGGATGGGTACCAGTTTTGTTGCTACTCATTTTCACACCTATGCCACAAGCTACCAGAACATGTATGCTGTACTTTGGTTCAAAACATCCTAGCTTTATCAGTTTTGGGTGGGCGTGGTCTATAAATGGGGTAAGCCTGACCACAGTACACAGTCATTGCACATCATGTTTTGCTCTCACTTTGTCCTTAGTTGGCTGACCCAAATACATGTTTAAGCCTACTGGGGTGGCTATAAACTCCTGGAGAAACCGAGTGTGAACCAAGCCCAACAAGTTCCTTCATCTGTAAACCATATTATACAGATAGGGGATGCTTTTAATGGTCTCAACCCACTTGTGCACCAAGATAATACAGAGGGGAAAGGGTTGGCCTTGATGCCTGATTTTTACGGCACTTGGCACAAAGCTGCTAGATGGACTATACAAGCTGTGAATGCAAAATATCAGCGGGGTAATGGATACCGACCTAATAAACATGTAGCGGCTTTCATTGAGAATCTTTCACACTATCCTGTACAACAGGAAGTACATTTCCTGCGGAATCAAGTCTTTAGGTTGTAAAGAGCAACGCCAATTAGTAGCATATTGCATAAGAACGGAGGCACTCAGCCATATAATGCTGCTAATACATAATTTAAGAGGCATTTAATAGCATCTCACATTTTGCTTTTAGCAACACAATGAGAGATTCCTATGTAGTACATCCTTAGTCCTTTTACCTGTGAAAGAGCTGCAAGGAACACGAGGTATCATTGGCATGCCGTCGGATTTTAACCCTTCGGCTGCTGGAGAGGTGCGAGACCTTTTTCCTCCGTCTTCCCGACTTGAAGAGGTTAATATTCAGAATACAACAGCGGTTCTACAATAAGCTACTTAAGTGGGCTGCTTCCGGCTTCACTTGTCTACAAGATCTTATCTGGACATGCAACCTGATCTTGCCACTGCCTCTACCAGCCCGGTCTGTGTTGAGGTTCATTGATTACCCTGAGATGATCTCGTGGGAGAAGAACAAAAATAATGCATTTTAAATCTCTTGCTATCTCACAATAATGTAAGAAAAAAAAAACACAAACCATTTTTTTTTTGTGTATTGTTTGGGTGGGTTTTCCCACAAGGTACCCTGGGTATAAGCTGATATATCTATATCCTAATTGGTTTTTAGATTGCTTTTTGCTCTTTGTGACACTTAGAGCACTTTTAATACAACATGTTAACATAAATGGATGCTGAAAAGTAGATTTTATTATTTACCAACTTAATGGTACTCACGTCTTGACCTCCAGAGGATGAAGGGCTAAGTTGACCCTGTAGTTTGAACAGTAGGGCAGTCAGATCATTTACCAACTCAACTATCTCACCAGCATGTCATGGAGATAAATGGGTGTGGCTAAATGCTTCCCTCACCTGATAGGCCCCACCCATTTCATCATATAACTCTGACGTTCTGTCTGAAGAGCAATTCTGTTGCAAACTTCTAAAAGTGGACTATTTAGCAGGAACATTCCATTGGTTTACATGGTTTCTCTTGATATATATAGTTTTATGAGCTGGTAGAACAAGAACTTGTAGAGCTAATTGTAGAAATATAACTAATGTCCTTTTATGTAACAATATAAAGTTGCCTCCTTTGTTTTTTTTTTTGGAGGGGAAGGCCCTGGGGAGCTTCCCCTCCAAATATGTTTATATAGGGGAGTGTATATTTCTCCCCTTTAAAAATAAGTTAAGAGTAGCTAACCCACCCCAATTAAAAGAAAAATCCTTGGGTATTAGGAGTTGGAGCTGGGACTCATACTGGTTTGTAATTGCTCTGAGCTTCTTGGGATCCCATCAGTGTCCTACTGCTGTGGCTGTTTGCTTGGGCTGGGTTAATGATAGTGAATTTCCCAGGCCGCTGTGCTAACTGCACGCATATGCTCTGCATCTCATCTTATTGAACCCCAGTAATTACACATTCCGAGTGCTCTTCAATCTCTCCAGCAAGGTCTCCTGAGTAGATCAACTAGTCTCTTCTGTCTTACATCGTAATTTGATTTTTAATATTTTTACCATTGATGTATTTCCTTCCTATTTCATCTTGCTCCTGTCCATCTTGATGAAAGACATGTTGACACTACATCAGATATATATCTTTCACATCATTTCTTTTTTACCCTGTTAATGTTTTTTTTTCCACTTTGGAAAATCTTTTTTTTTTTTCCCCTACCACTCTTTTCATTTTTATTTATCATGCGACTTTTTTTTTTATCCATTTACAGTTGAATCATACGTGTTTAAATACATAAAGGGAATCAACACAGTAAAGGAAGAGAGTATATTTAAAATAAGAAAAAATACTACAACTAGAGGACATAGTCTAAAATTAGAGGGGCAAGTATTACTTTACTGAGAGGGTAGTGGATATATGGAATAGCATTCCAGTGGAAGTGGTAGAGGTAAGCACAGTCAAGGAGTTTAAGCATGCATGGGATAGGCACAAGGCTATACTAGCTATAAGATGGGGAACTAGGGACTAATAGTTGTATTTAGAGAATTGGGCAGACTAGATGGGCTGAATGGTTCTGCCGACACATTCTATGTTTCTATGTGTTTCTTGCATGTATCTTTTAAAACATATTTAGAACCAACTTCTCCATGTAGCAAAATTAAAATCCCCCAAATCTTTGTATTTGAAAAACAAAAAATAATCTGTTTTTATTTATTAAAGGATTGCATCCCTTTCAAAATTGAACATCCTGCTAAATGTAGGGGCCTGAGGCTATAGCACTTAATCCTTCAAGAAGAATTCACTTCCTAATTATGTTGAAAACTTATCCGAATTATCTACTGAAGCATTAGGATTTCCTTACACCTAAATTAAGTTATGTTTAATTGAAAGATTGCAGGAAGTTTAGGCATTTTAAATAGTGAAAGAAAATATGGAAGCTACCTTATCGAGCCCTCCTTTCTCTGTATAACTGTATCAGGGATCGGACATGTTTAGAACCTTGGTGGATCAGATCTTACTTCATCTGACCCAAAATTCTAAACAACATGTCTGTCCCGTTGAAGGTGCTACGCAGAGCGATGAAGACTTGATGAGGTACTTTATATGTATTATTTCATAACAGTGTTTCTATTTAATCTTTTAATTAAACATAACTTTTTTTTTTCCACCGGTGCATCTACCAGGTGAAATAAGACATATAACACAAATACATTGAATGCAAAAACACAATTTCTTGATAATAACATTAAAGCATTGCAACATTGCTTTTTATATTTATTGTATCCAGTAAATCCTTCTCCAAATTATCCGAGTCCCCCCAGTAGTCAGTACTTTGTCTGTCTTTTCTATAGGCCCTGTACCTGATCATCTATCTTTACACAGGTTGTGAAGAGCCTTGTGTGCTCAGTTTCGCTCTGCATGTGAGTTAGCTCCCCTGTATCTTGCTAAGGAGTCTGCTGATTGGCTTTTTCTGGAGGCTACATGGGAGTAGATGCTTAGACTTTAGATTAATGATGAGAAAATCAATCATTCCTGCTGCCAGCGAGGCTGATGTTACCCCAATGCTTAAGAACTGTTAATGCACATTGATAGTGAGCTGCCCGCCAGATGAATGCTGCCAGTAGTTTTGCTCTTGAAATTTTGATGCCATGACAGCTCAGCTACCACGGAAGCATCATGTAAACCCCTACAAGCTGAGCTGCTATTGGACAACCCCCCCCTCCCCCCCTCCCCCAAGAGAGTGGCTTCTGTTTATAACATTGCCTCATAATGAAGAGCAAAGCACATTATATAAAGCGTGTGTATATATGATAATACTGTTTTTTTGTTGTTGTTGATCTTGTTTTGGGTTGGGTAGTAATGTCCTGTCAATTTTGTAAGTGTCCTGCTTGACTGATGCTTTTCCACTAAAGAAGGGAGGGAAAAAGTTTAACCTATTTATGTCATTAATCATAAAAAAAAGTACTGTACTTCTGTACTGTACAACCGCTCCCCCCAACTGTCCCGCTACCACAAGAGGGCAGCACTGACTTCCTTCTCTGGTGTTTCGGTATCGAGAGAAGGAATAAAGATCATGAGAAGTGGTGATGTCACTTAGAGTGACAGTACCACCACGGATCTGCACCCTTTCTCTCAAGACACTTCCTCCATTGTGAGTGGGGCATTTTGGGATGTTATAATCATGTTCATAATTCACATAATTGGGCAAACTGTGTAGAAAATACTCATATGCAAGTTGCGAGTTGGTGGTGGGGAGCGCTGTCACCTGTATTATAATCTAACATAATCTGTACTGTGTTACAAGAGAATTTCAAGAAAATGCACTGTGTACTACATTTAAACAAAAATAGGATCGATTGCTAACCTTTGGCTGTTTTGGGCAATCATAGTGACATAAAATCCCAACTCTGCCCACTCACACGCAGGAGGAGAGGCAGGTCTGTGCTGGAAGAGGCACAGTCCTGCACGCTCCCACTACGGACACCAGCAGGTGCATGGTATGGATGTTGGTGCTAGCCACATGGTATTATGGCCAGCACCATGCAAAAAAAAAATGTCAAAGCAGCCTCAGAGGTGGGCATAAGCACAATTTCTTGATCACCGCACATGAAATTCTTCTATACTTATAGATCTTTTTTTGTGTCCTACATAGAAACACTTCTAAGAAGACGGCGTCACTTTAAATACTATGTATCTTGCTTTGCTCTATAATGTGATGCAAGGCACATACCACAGTTAAGTTAGTTATCTCTTATGTCTCAATGTCCCGTTTTCCTTTATCATTTTGCCCTCCAGTCTCAATGAGCTTTCTCCCAAACCTGTGTCACCTCAGTTTGTTATACAGAAGATAGCAATCTCTTTGACACTCCTGTTTCATGTATAACTCAATGTGGCTGCAATCTGTTACACTTCTCTTCACTGCTCATACACACAAATGACCACATCATTGTTAATGTGACAGCTGGGTTAGCGGTCGTGGAGAATCTGTGAACGTTTTTTTTTTTTATTCTCCTTTAATTTTCAGAATTGCAAAGCACAAATAGCCCAAATACTAAGTCCTATGTCCACAAATCTATTTTTGATAGTTGACGGCACTGAATCATTTGATATCTGCAAAGGAGATACCCCCCTCCCCCCCCCCTGCAGTTTTGGAAAATCATAGGCATGTTTGTTGGTTAAAGGGATTGTATCACCTATTTATTATTCATACTATGAATGTATACATTGTCTTAGCAGAACACAGACACTCTCCAAATAGATTATCAGTAGTGTATTTTCCCTTAACATAGGCCACACCCAATAATAGGCCGCAACCCTAGAGTTAAACTTTAATTCAGAGAAAGCCTATAGTTGCCACCTATAATGGGGCAATGAATTTAAGATGACTAGCAGGGTGCATATAATGTGCCCCAGAGTACTCAGCTCAGCCTGTTCGCGAACAGACTAAGCAGAGCACTCGGAGCTCCGGCAGTATCACTTTCCATTTTTTAAGTCAGCCCCCCCAGGAACGATATTGCTGCACTTTTGTTTCTGGGGGGACTGCATTGGGAGATGGACAACGCTACTGCCAGAGCTCTGATTGCTCTGAGTAATCTGTTTACGTAGTGATAACACTGACAGGCTGAGCTGAGCAGCAGGGGCACATTCTGAAATGTTAAACCCCGTTGAAATGTTAAAAAGTGTAGTTTGTAAACAGGACAATATGGTATATTCAGAAAAAAATCTAGAATGTTAGAAAAATATTGACCTAGTTTTTTGGGGGATTGTTTGCGCACCAAGGCACTGGAACAAAAGGCCTTTTCAATTTTTGATTTTTTTTTACTTTCTTTAAATACTGATTTATTTTGAATAGGTCTAACGCAGAGTGTGGATTAAATGCATGCATTTTTATAAATTTAGCACCTTTTTTTAATGACCATGCACAGTGACGTCCTCCACTCTCATCCGGCCCTACGTTAGCGTATGGTAAACCTCAAGGCCTCGCTCGGTTGCAGTCTTGTTTCTTATTAGCGCTACTGCAGGCCTCTCTGAAACGAGTTGAATCTTCTGTATGAACTCCCCAGTGACTATGTAATGCACGTGCAACTTCATGGAAAATATAATGCCTGCTACTTTTCCTCCACAACCCTGTTATTTCAGCCAGTATAATTGTGTGGGGTCTCCGAAATCCCTGTGCTGGAATCAGAAAGCATATAATTATACTGAAGAAGGAAGCCGCTGGGAATGGATTTGAGCTTCCTCTCTGAAGGTGCCTGATCCATTCCCCGCACCTCAAGATTTTTACACATTATTTACTTGCAAATGTATAGGGTGAATACAGCATGCCAGCCTAAAACTGTTAAAACACTACTCTTAATTACAATAAAAGTATAGCTTTGTACCAATCTCCGACAAGGCTTCTTTAATCATTCAATACTTGGGTTACATAAGGAAGATTCATGTATTGACAGTAATAACTTCATTTATTCAACAAAATAAATTGCAGTTTGGTCCTAGACTTACTTTGGATGAACTGTTGTTGGACTGCAACTCCCACCTCACTCAAAGATGTGATTTTTTTTTTATGTAATCAAAGTATTTTGTCATAACGCTAGATATTTAATATTCATTTCATTTCCTTTTTTTTTTTGTATCTAGCATCCATTCTTCTATTTCATTCTTGCACTCAATTATTTTGCCTGTATAGTTTTTTTTCCTCTCGTCTGCGTTTGTCCTGTTTTCACACTCTCACCAGAGAAATCCTCTATACCGATGTAGAGGTAGGTTATAAATAAAATGGTATATGCTTCAGTGCCTCAATTTACATGTCTGTTCAACGCGTTCCCTTTTGCCGCCGCCGCTACGCAATTTTTTGTCTTGTGGATCTCCATCTTGTCATTTTTTGATTAGCATCCTGCTTACATAACAGTGATGCTTGGAGAAATAAATATACAGATAACAAAAGGAGCCTAAGGTTGTTTGACAAATAAACCATATGAAATATTAGGGATCTAATTATCACTAATTAAACAATCATTAGTACCGAAATAAAAAAATTCAAATAAATGATTAAAGTGACGTGTTTTATTTGAAAAAAAATATATATATTTATGACTACAATAAACTGTAAAGGAATGTGTTGCTTGAAGACTATCAAGAAAATTAAAGGAATAACAAATAGTGTTTTTTGGTAGATAAATGTGTCTAAAATAATAATTGTAAACAGAATGGTGTCACATTTACAAAAGTAGAGCAATGCAATGTTTTAGACACTTGTGTTAGATCTCATTCAGAGCAGCTACTTCCAGACCATTAATGGGATTAATTAATTGTGAGACACTTTGTAGATCTCACACATGTGCTAAGTAAGACTCTGTCTTTTATGTGTATTAAAGCTTGTGTTGTACTGGTAAACACTACCTGTTCCGTGCTTTGTGTCTCTCCTCCGTACAATATGAGACACTGGGGTTTTGCAACAATTTGGATACTGAGAGGCAGTCCCGTTGAGGGTCTGTAAGATGCTGCCCTGGATGATGGCAGCTGCTCCACGTAGCATGACTCCATAGATGTGCTGCATCATGTAAAAGGAAGGTAAAGAAACAGATCTAGCATTTTCCCATAAAAAAAAATGAATGAAAAGATATAGAAAGAATCTGAGGTTTTTCTAAAGTCCTTTCAGTCACCCAAAGCCTCTTCCTCTATCTGGGTCATCACTGAAAGGATAACTTACAACCCCCACCTGTCATTCTATGCTAATATACATGAAACAACAAGCTCCACATACACTGACAGGGTTTGCTCTGATGAATCTGTGTAATCAGCATCACATCATGCAAATAGATGTTTACACACACATATTAATACTTGTGTGATGATGGTTAGGAGTTGTGATAGGCCAGAGGAAAAGGAATGACATGATATCATATTACATCTCCAGCATATTATACCATATCATAAGCATGATATCAATGGCACATCATACCATATGTCATACCTCATTGCAGCACACCTGAACAAAGAGTTCCTGGCTCCCAGGGCCCTATTCTGGAGTTGATGGGTTCACTACACTTGTTTTTTTCTTTTTTTTTTTTTACATAGGCAATGGCAAGTCAGTCAGATGTTAGATGTGACTTTTTTTTTAAAAGAAAGGAATAGGCAGTGAAGAGGCCTACTTTGATTGCCCAAACAATAGCTAGTTTAAGCTTTTTATTTTAATAAGCCTTAAGAAGGTGGACATGGCAGTCCAATGATGGGTCAGCATACAGCAAGTAGGAGAATAGCACTGTGGGGGGCCTGTTTAACCCCTGCAATGCGGTTTTCCCTGTATGCACCCAAATGCATAAACACGTGTATGCACAGGGAGAGTTGATAGCAGCAGGAGCTGAACAAGGCTGATGTTAGCACAATGGAGGAATAAGCTCAGATCTTCCCTGCCTTGTGTGTTGAAGTTGAGGGGTTTAGGTCACTGCAGCCTCCTGCTCTGAGCTGTTCTTGTGGTGATGTCAGATATGGGAGGGGACAAAGGGGCTGAGGGAGCTTGAGAGAGGTAATATGTGATCCCGGGAGAAAATCAAACAGGGGAATGGTTCCATAAACTACAGAAAAATGTCAAGTTGTTTAAAATCAAGAATAAGAACATTTGACACTCTGGTAGAAGTAGTTAAGAATTGTACAAAATTGCATAGTTGCTCTACTTTTGTAAGTGTGATATTGTCTGTTTGCAATTATTATTATTTTGGACACATTTATCTACCAGAAAGCACTATTTCTTGTTCCTTTTATTTTATTGGTTCTTCGTATTCAGAGTCTTCAAACAACACAGTCTTTTACAGTTTATTATGGTCATAAGTATATCAATTTTATTATTTCAAACAAAGAAAAGTCAATTTATTCTGTTTCTCAATTTTTTTTTATTACTCATTATTTTTTTTTTATCACAATTATTAGTTCATGAATATTTCATTTCATTGATTTGTCAAACACCTTTGCGCTTCCGTTTATTATCTGCATGGTTTATTTACATGTGAATTAGGCTTATTTTCCCATCCTGAGTGAGCCGCAATCACATTTTCCCTACAATTAGATATAGCCTCAGTCCGGCTATAGGTTGGCCAAGCCTTTCACAAGATAGTTTGTGGCAAATGTGCATATATACTAGTTTTTGGTCAACGCCAGTGATCTTAAAGTGGCAGTTCCACCTAGCTTTTATTTTTTTCTATATGGTACATTTGTTTAATATATTTAAAATACAGTTGTTATTTTTTTTAATACCATTTAGAGTTCTTCTGTAGTTTTACATGAAAGTAATTATACAGGGGGCTCTAGATTCAGTGACATCCAATATGGATGCCTAGGAGATATTGGCAGGATCGTTTTCACTCTGTTTGCTGATAAGACTTTCTTTTTCTTATTTAGTAATATTTTTCAGAATCTTTAGCAGCGCACAGTTGTTCAGATCCACATTTTGAAATCCACCAACATATACTGCTTTTAAATGGAATGTTCAAAATAATTATCGGCATAATTACATGCCATTAACATTTATACAGACACAGCTCTTGGCAGAGAATGTCTACTGTAACAGAATAAATGTGAAACAAGCCAATACACACCCTTATAATGTAAAGTGAACAAGAGACATAATGTGTTAGTGGAGGCAGGGCTTGAATTTATGGAAAGGTGCATTGAAGATGTAGGTCAGTCACATAGGTAGGACCAGTGGATAGTTAAAGGGACCCTATCACCCAAACATTGTTTATATAATGAATGTAGGAAATAAAGTGGTCAAAAATGATCTGTACATTGTGTTAGCAGAATTGTTTGTGGTGTCTTCTGTTGATGACATCACTTTGTTGTTTGATGTGTAATATAGACATTTCTTATTTAAAGTACCATATTTGCTCGAATATAAGACAGCCCTGATTTTAAGACGACTCCCACCCCCCAAACTTTGGATATTCTTTTAGGGGGAAAAAAACAAAAAGCCTGAATATAAGATTTCCCTATAGGAAAAAAATTAACTTGTATATATTCACATGTAAATTGCTTTTTCATATTTAATAAAAATGATGATAGAAAAAAATGCATTTCTTGTGTTTATTTCCTTTTATTTTGCCATATGCCCCCCCCCCAGACATAGCCATTGCATCGCCCCACAGCCATTTTCCCACCAGACTTACCCAATGCTGCCTTCCCCTCCCTCCCCCAGACTTACCCAATGCTGCCTCCCCCAGACTTGCCCAATGCTGCCTCTCCCCCTTCCCTCCCCCAGAATTACCCACTGCTGCCTCCCCCTCTCTCCCCCAGACTTGCCCAATGCTGCCTCTCCCCCTTCCCTCCCCCAGAATTACCCACTGCTGCCTCCCCCTCTCTCCCCCAGACTTGCCCAATGCCGCCTCTCCATCCACCCTCCCTCCCTTACCCAATGCTGGCTCTCCCCCCTCCCTCCCTCACCTTATGCTGGCTCTCCCTTCCTCCCCCAATGCTCTCTTCCCCCTCCCTCCCTTACCCAATGCTGGCTCTCCCCCCTCCCTCCCTCACCTAATGCTGGCTCTCCCTTCCTACCCCAATGCTGTCTCTTCCCCCTCCCTCCCCCAGACTTAGCAATCTCCCTGGTGGCTAGTGGTTTCAGCCGTTGGATATCTGGACCGCCGTCATTGACGTCCCAGCGGAAGTGGCGGACAGCAGTGGAGGATGTAGTCACGTATGTGCAGACATCCACCGGCTGCCCCAATCTCCCCGGTGGCTAGTGGGCGCAACCGGTGAATGTCTGGATGATACGCACACACATCCTCCGCTGCTGCCCGGCACTTTCGCCGGGACTTCTATGACGGACCACCGGGAGGTCAGGTTATCCCCGCTCCCATCATAGAAGTCCTAGTAGAAGTGCCGGGCAGCAGCGATCCAGGTCCCCTGCAGCTCTGCATAGTCGATTTGAAGTCTAATTATAAGACAAACCTCAAATGTAAGAGAATTTGCTCTGAAAAAAACCTAGTCTTATATTCGAGCAAATATAGTAGTTAATTTGCATTTAAAACCACATGTGACGTCATTAATAGGCAATTCAACAAAGACATGAAATACACATCAGTAAAGAGACTATTTCAGGGAATTAAGATGGGAATTTCAAAATGTAGGCTTGCAGGCCAGTAAAAAACTGGCTAAACCCCATTGTTAAGTCTATGGAGGTAGTAGTGTGGCCGGTATTTGTTTTGAAGCAAATGTTGATCTTTTATTTAATTCTTCTTTATTTTTCTCTTAAGAGGTAGTTTTAAGGTTATAAAAAACGAAATGCTTCTATGCAGAGCTGTATTCTTAGTGATTTTCTATTGTTATGACGGATTGTAAAACATCACATAACGGCGACAAGTTACAGACTGCAAACAGTCTCTCAGTTGCTTTGTAAGCAATCACCAACACATTCCTGAAGTTGTATTGATAACCTCGGGTATAGGGCTATAGATGGGACATTCAGGGTTAGGTATAGAGAGCAATTCAAGGGCAAAGTCTTAAGAGAGAGCAGTCACCAAGTCAGACAATGAAATGTAATTGGTGTAACAGAGTCTTTAAAACTCCTGTTAGGAGCCAATGGTATCAAAGCTGAATATTATAAACCCATTTCCATCTTTGAAAGCCCAATTGTGTATATTTTAGAGTATTGTATAACCATTTAACCAAACTGCAAAAAGCTCTGTTTGAGTATAAAAAAAAATAGGCTTTATTTGGCATGTGTTATGTACATAAATGTGTGGTATGTTTTTAATATCATTCTCTTTGTGATGGATGTTAAATATTCTGTGTACTAACATTCATTATCTCTACTATGGACGATGAAGCATGAATGAGGCTATCATTTGTTAAATGAATAGTCAACTTTCCAATGCCATTTATTGTGGGCACCATTAATTCATCATGCTAGTATTACTAGATCTTCGAAATGGCTCAGTATTACATTTTTCAAAAACCTCTGTGATGAATAGAGAGGAAAAGTATTGATTGATACAATATTTTATCGTTATTAAGCATGCCGTAGTGCATCTTAAACAGGATGAAAGGGACCTAATGGCTGTGATATGTGGGTTAGGATATTCCTACTCTTCCAAAAAAAAAAACATTTGCCAGATCTGCATATTGCGTTTTTCCCTTTTAACTTCTTTCTAATCTGACTTTATTTTTTTTATTTTTTAACAAGGAAACATGCATGATAATTACAGTCCTTTAAGAAACAACTTATTTTCCGTTAAAATAAGGTTTTGTAATTTAACAAAATATCCTACTTCTCTCTTTAAACCCCCCCCCCCCCCCCGATTACCGGGAATCTAGAGTTGATGATTAAGCAGACACATTTAAAGGTCCAACAATTGGTAAATTGCATTGCTACCATAGCTGGGATCTCCTAAAAAGATTTAAGCTTGGGATTCCCCAAGCTTTTTTTCCCCCCCAAAAAGTGATGGACACAACTTACCTTTTTTACTTAAAAAAATATTTTACACAAAATTCCAGGTTCTAATTCTATGAAATTTTGATAAAATTTGGAATTTTTAATCATAACTCCAGAAGTAAGAATTCTGACAGCGGTGACTTCAAAAACTGAAGACAAAAAAGCCGCAGTAGACAACTGAACTAGAGATAATGATCTGCTTTTATCGGAAAAAAAACCTCTCTCATGGCCATTACCTCTCTTCCATCACAATTGGGGCTGAAGCTCTGTATACTGATGCATACTATGTTACCTCTCTCCCTGTCTCACTGGCCGTCCTTTCTCTTTATCTTTCTCTTTTTTTTTCTTATACATGTGCACTGCCACAGGGAAGAGCGGTGAACATTTCGATAGTCCGCTAGCCCGGGAGGTGCCAAGATTAGGCTGCGGTCTGCCTCATTATAAGGTTCTAAAGTCCACAGGGCAGGCGACTCTGCAACCTGCGATGTAGAAAAGACCTCCTGGTAAATTACCTCCTGTTCCTCTTTTTTACTCACTCTCCATTTCTAGTGAGGACAGGGGAGCATCTAGTGTGTTAAAGAACTTGTTAGCTTCAGAGAGGTCTTCAAGTAGTGTCATAGAGCTTTAATGCGGGCTTACACATAGCCTCTACATGTACGAATGTGTCCTTAGCCACAAATGCTTTAGCTGTTTAGCCATAGCCTCATTACAAGAACCAAGGATGGGGTACACAAAGGAATACTAGTTTGGATGTTGTATAGCTCACCATTGGCAAACAGTATTAGTTGACTCGAGGTCTTTTTTTTCTTTGTGTGTGGATGTTCTGTAAAGCAAAATGGGTTTGTTGACTTAAAATTTCTGTGTTGAATGTGTACACTGTTGTCATTTAATTAAAATGACCACTAATTTACAGAATTTAAAGGGGCAGGTCCATGATTTGTTTTTTTGGGGGGGGTTTCTGTATGTTGTCTTTGATATTGTTATATGTTATATGTGTTACACGCTAAAACAAATTATAGTTCTTCTGTACTTTTACATTGGAAACCATCATTGAGAGAGAGAGAGAGAGAGAGTGTGCACAGTAGGGAGGCTGACTTACTCTTCAACAGCTTCCATGCTCTGTTCTAAGAAAGTGATGTCATTATTGTGGAATCAGTCTCTCTTTTTTGAAGTCACATTTAAAGTGCTTGGAATGCAGAGTGTTGTTCAGCTAGCTTTGTGTGCTGATGTATCACAAGAAGGAGGTCTTGGGAAGAGTGACACACTTATGCAATAATGTTACTTAGACACTGTCCTTTTAAAACAAACAGTTTCATCATGTATTCCATTGGGTGGGACTCGCATGCTGGTGGGGTATGTGCATGAGATGAGAACCATTGTGCTATCATGAAAATATTGCCTCCAATCAGCCTGATTTACAGTCATAAATGAAATTTTAATAGCTTAATTATCTTTTAAAAGAATTTTAAAAATTCAGATACTTTTAGCACAACTGAGGTATTACTTTTCATTTTTTTCCTGTTAGTTGTCCTTTTCTGCCTTCTGCAGCAAAAGGCTGTTAGTAAAAGAAGGGGTTACAAAACTATTAAAAAAAACTCCTATTCCAGTAAAGGTTGTGTTTGATGCTAATTAGTCAGTTCAGTCTGAGGAGAGTGTCCTGTAGAACAAACCATTTAAGTAATTGTGGGGTAAAGATGATGGACAATCCCCTGGACCTAAAATTTCAGTGGGTAGCAGAAGCATTATCAAACATAAATCGACACAAACCAAACAAGCCAGAAGGCCTGCTTTTCCCTCAGAAATCACACCACTGCAAGGGATTCTGGGTAGGCATATGCAAATCCGGTCAGTAGTGATCATTTTGTCATTTACACGCAGTTGGGACACCCGTGACAGGCAAAGTCTAATTTTAAGGACACCAGTGTCCATGGAAAGATGTATGAAGACCCATAGAACATAAATAAATTTAGATTTTTTAATTAGATTTTACTAAATCTAGTATATGAGCAATGTTTGTATAATGTTGGCAACTCCCCCTGGTCAAGCCCAATCTCTTACCTGAAGTGTTAGGGTAGCGGATGCCATAACCAAAAAGCAGTGGTAGATTTCCATTACCCAGCAACCTGTTTTACTTGACACAGATGTGCTCCCAGCAATCTCAGTGTGAAGTAAATAATCTTTAAGTAAAACAAGTGTTTTCTTTATCAGTTCACTTCAGGAAGGTGCCAGTCCATTTTGTCTTCTCTAGCGATCATGCTTGGATTCTCTATTAAAGGACAACTGTAGTGAGAAATTAGGTTTTGTTTAATTGAAAGATTGCAAGAAGTGTAGGCATTTTAAATAGATATGCTTTAATGAAAGACTACAAATAAAGAGCATTTATTATAGACCTTATTGAGCCCTCTTTGCTTTACCTACCAGGGGGCAGACATGTTGTTTAGAATCTTGAGTCAGATCTTCCTTCATCTGATCCAAGATTCTAAACAACATGTCTGCCCCCTGAGAGAGCTATACGGATTAAAGAGGGCTCAATAAGTTGCTTTATTTGTACTCTTTCATTAAGGCATTTGTATTTAAAATGCCTACACTTCATGCAATCTTTCAATTAAACAAAACTTAACTTGTCGCTCCAGTTGTCCTTTAACAGTATTCCACTAAAGCAAAATATACCAAATAGATTTGCCAGCCTTGCTTTCCATGCATCTCGTGGCCATCACTTCAACCTTTTAGCTAGGCCTAATCAGCCCTGAATTCTCATCATCAAGGGATGATTCCTATCAATTATCATTTTGAGGTTACTCTCCGGCCAACTTGTGTACCAACATATGAAGATCTTGTTATATGTAAATTATATAAACATCTCACACACTGCTATGTTGTGCATGATGTTAGCAATAGCAACCTTGGGCTTTAGTTTGCGAACACTGGTCATTGACTATTACATCAGTAAGCTGTTATCTATACCATTACAATGGAATGTAGGTCATTACCAAGGCTGTGTAACTTTTTTTTTCTTTTCATTTTCATATTCCTTTTAACCCTTAATACAATATCAATCTGTTGCTCAGCCGTCTGGCACTCAAAGGATGAGAAGTGTGGCACAACCAATTGTGGTGATAATGTAAAAATATATATATATATATATTTTTATTTTTTTATGGATTGTTTCTTTTCCTGGAACGTCCTTACAAGATTATTCCAAGAAACATGAGACTCTAACAGCAGAGGAAGAAAAAAAAAAATGAAATCATTAGCCATAAAAATCGACAAACTGCACAGAGAATAGGCTTTGTGTAGTGAGGACTTTTTTTCATTTAATTAAACACAATATTTAACTCTTTCCTCTTGGTTTAGTTGCTTTTCAAAGCTTATATATATATATATATATTTTTTTTTTCATGATCATTTCCAAATGACTCCTATTGCTTGAAGGCATTCTGTCAGACTTTTCACCCTTGGGGTTGGCAATAGTTGGGCTCATGGGCGTAGGAAGCGGGGGGGATGGGGGGGACGGATCCCCCCCAGGAAAAAATGTGGGGGGGACAGGTAGGGTGAAATCCCCCCCAGAACGCGAGGCAAACGGGGCCCCCAGCCCCTGCTTGCCGCTTTTTTCCGGCAAGCCGCATCCAATGGATGCGACGGCAGGAAAAAAAAAAAAAAACTGACGCCGGATGTGACGTTGCGTCACATCCGGTGACTGTTTCCCTCCTCCGTGCAAGAGGGAAGACTGCACGGAGGAGACATCCGGCGGGGGACACGGAGCAGTGAAGTGTAAGTACTAGGGAAGGGGGGGGGGGCTGACTGGCACAATATTACAGGCATCTGACTGGCATAATATTACTGTGCATCTGGCTGGCACTATATTACTGGGCTCTGGCTGGCACTATATTACTAGGCTCTGACTGGCACGATATTACAGGCTTCTGACTGGCATAATATTACTGGGCTCTGACTGGCACAATATTACAGGCATCTGGCTGGCACTATATTACTGGGCTCTGACTGGCATAATATTACAGGCATCTGGCTGGCACTATATTACTGGGCTCTGATTGGCATAATATTACAGGCATCTGGCAGGCACTATATCACTGGGCTCTGACTGGCATAATATTACTGGGCTCTGGCTGGCACTATATTACTGGGCTCTGGCTGGCACTATATTACTGGGCATCTGACTGGCACAATATTACAGGCATCTGGCTGGCACTATATTACTGGGCATCTGGCTGGCACTATATTACAGGGCATCTGACTGGCACAATATTACAGGCATCTGGCTGGCACTATATTACTGGGCATCTGGCTGGCACTATATTACTGGGCATCTGGCTGGCATAATATTACAGGCATCTGGCTGGTACTATATTACTGGGCTCTGACTGGCATAATATTACAGGCATCTGGCTGGCACTATATTACTGGGCATCTGGCTGGCATAATATTACAGGCATCTGGCTGGCACTATATTACTGGGCTCTGACTGGCATAATATTACAGGCATCTGGCTGGCACTATATTACTGGGCTCTGACTGGCATAATATTACAGGCATCTGGCTGGCACTATATTACTGGGCTCTGGCTGGCACTATATTACTGGGCATCTGACTGGCACAATATTACAGGCATCTGGCTGGCACTATATTACTAGGCATCTGGCTGGCACTATATTACTGGGCATCTGGCTGGCACTATATTACTGGGCATCTGACTGGCACAATATTACAGGCATCTGGCTGGCACTATATTACTGGGCATCTGGCTGGCACTATATTACTGGGCATCTGGCTGGCATAATATTACAGGCATCTGGCTGGCACTATATTACTGGGCTCTGACTGGCATAATATTACAGGCATCTGGCTGGCACAATATTACGGCATCTGGCTGGCACTATATTACTGGGCATCTGGCTGGCATAATATTACAGGCATCTGGCTGGCACTATATTACTGGGCTCTGACTGGCATAATATTACAGGCATCTGGCTGGCACTATATTACTGGGCTCTGACTGGCATAATATTACAGGCATCTGGCTGGCACTATATTACTGGGCTCTGACTATCATAATATTACAGGCATCTGGCTGGCACTATATTACTGGGCATCTGGCTGGCACAATATTACTGCCCAAATGAATGTGGGCAACAAAACCCCTGGCAAATGAATGTGGGCAAAAAAAAAAACCCTGGCAAATGGATGTGGGCAAAAAAAACAAACCCCTGGTAAATGAATGTGGGCAAAAAAAAACCCCTGGCAAATGAATGTGGGCAAAAAAAAAAAAACCCCTGGCAAATGAATGTGGGCAAAAAAAACAAACCCTGGCAAATGAATGTGGGCAAAAAAAAAAAAAACCCTGGCAAATGAATGTGGGCAAAAAAAACCCCTGGCAAATGAATGTGGGCAAAAAAAACCCTGACAAATGAATTTGGGCAAAAAAAAAACACTGGAAAATGAATGTGGGCAAAATAAAACTGACAAATTAATGGGCAAAATAATGTAATTAATAAGTAATGATGGTCTGTGCCTTTGTAAGAGGCACAGACAAACCTGGAACGGAAATGCCCACCTTCCCTGCAATGAGATATAGTCTGTGTGACTGACTGTGTGAGTTTGTGTGTCTGTGACTGACTGTATGAGTTTGTGTGTCTGTGACTGACTGTATGAGTTTGTGTGTCTGTGACTGACTGTATGAGTTTGTGTGTCTGTGACTGACTGTATGAGTCTGTGTGTATATGTGACTGATTATGAGTGTGTGTGTCTGTGACAGACTGTATGTATGAGTGTATGTGAAAGACCATGTATGAGTGTGTGTGTCTATGTGACTGACTCTGAGTGTATGTGTCTATGTTACAGACTGTATCTATGAGTGTGTGTCTGACAGACTGCATGTTTGTATGAGTGTGTGTCTGCGACAGACTGTATGTATGTATGTATGTATGTATGTATGTATGAGTGTGTCTGTGAACGACTGTATGTATGAGTGTGTGTGTGTCTGACAGACTGTATGTATGTGTGAGTGTGTGCCTGGCAGACTGTGTGTATGTATGTATGAGTGTGTGTCTATGTGACAGTCTGTATATGTGTGACAGGCTGTATGTATGAGTATATGTGTCTATGTGACTGACTGTATATGACTGCATGTGATTGTGTGTATGTGCTGTTGTCTGGCTCCTAGATTTTTTTCCTGGCTCCTAAAACTTAGTTAAGGTTGTCAAGCCCTGGCATAAATGTTACTAGTTATATACATATATTTGGGGTCCACCTTAAGCTTTTGGAAATGCTGGAAATATGTAATATTTTACAGTTTATTTTCTGGTCAGAAATGTAATGTTTGTTTGCTGAGAGGGTAGTGGATGCATGGAATAGTCTTCCAGTAGAAGTGGTAGAGGTTAATGCAGTGAAGGAGTTTAAGCATGCATGGGATAGGTATAAGGCTATCCTAGATATAAGATAAGGCCAGGGACCAATGAAAGTATTACTATACTGAGAGGGTAGTGGATGCATGGAATAGCCTTCCAGTAGAAGTGGTAGAGGTTAATACAGTGAAGTTGTTTAAGCATGCATGGGATAGGTATAAGGCTATCCTAGATATAAGATAAGGTCAGGGACTAATGAAAGTATTACTTTACTGAAAGGGTAGTGGATACATGGAATGGCATTCCAGCAGAAGTGGTAGGTTCATACTGATGTATGTTTTATGGTGTACACACAGCTCGCTGACTATATTTCATGTAACAGTGATAAAATGCACCTGCCTGATGCAGATGTTGTGCTGTGAATGTATCTGTTGTATACCAAGGATCCTGGTAATGTTGGTGGGAACTTGGTGATATAATATACACTGTGACAAGCTTTATTTTTACTGCTGCTATACCCGGCGAGCAAAAATGCTGTCCCCCCCAGATTTTTGGGGGTTCCTACACCCATGGTTGGGCTTCTGACAAAAGAAATGTATTTTTATCTTTATATAAGATATGTACAAGCATACGTCTGGATAATGCATATATACACTGGTGATATGGGAATCCATAGGTCAAACCCAGCATCGTCCATTAAACGGAAACGTTTTGTATCTTTTTTTAAACACTGTATCTCGTAGTCTCGGCAGATTGGATTTGATTTCGAACTGCCAAGGAAGATGCAGATGAGACTAGGGAACGAGCGATGGAAAGAGGCGGGGTGGTAGGATGGAGAGATGGGACTCTTAATAGCTCAGGGGAGGGAATGCACCAGCTGTCAAACAGACAAAGCCAAATACAAAGTGAACCTTGAGGGCCCCCAAATCAGCAGGTTTATTGTTCAGCAAGAATAGTAATTAAATGTTTTGTTTTGACACTTTGATGGTACATCAGGGTCCCCTGTCTGAATCTTGCGAACCCTTTGCACACAGTTACATCAAAATGCAGCGATTTCATCTTGTTGCATCACAAGCATGAACTTTTCTCCTTTAAAAAATTGCATCTGTAGATGGGCAAGGAAATGACCCCTTGTAAAGGAGCATTAGATTTGCATAAGCATCAGATAATAGCATTAGTCATTATATATTGTTTTTTTTTTGTCCTTTCAATCAATATCTGTTAACGAACAAAGGCCTTGATAAATCCCAAGAGCCAGGGCTCCTAAAATCCCTACTGTTGGCACCTAACCTCTTTGATTTTTTTTTTGAACTTGAACTATATGGAAGGTCCATTTCCCTGGCTCCTAACAATAACCATGCTGGCACCTGAATTGGCCTGTCTGGCTCCTAAAGGCTACATAAACTTGCCAAGTCCAGCACTATCATCTCTGATTCTAAAGTTAGAAAATATTTCCCCCCCCCTCTCCTAAACACTTACAGAACTTGAACATGAGTGTTTTTTTTTTTTTTTTTTAACCTGGCTTTTACTTCGTTCTCATGGTCACATTTACACACATCCCAACATTCCCCCCCCCTCCCCCTGCCCCCGTGGGATGCTGGGGACGGAGCTTGAAAAGTCGCTTGGTCCTGATTTTGAGAGGTTTGAGAGTGAGTCATCGCGGTAGCAGTGCGGGACAGCTAGGGGGATATGCATTGATGTGTAAGAGTTTCAAAGCTCTTTAAATGTGGTTACCATCAATATGCTCGTCTGAGATGGTTGGGGTCCATCTACGAGAACACACCCAAGCTTCTTTTTATGTGACATTAAATACTACGTTTTTTTACTCTACCCCCATCTCCTTAAAAGGATCCACCTAGCTTATTTTCTGTATGTTGTAAATGTTTCTAATATATGTGACATGCACTAATTTCTACTTTAAAACAATTTACAGTTCCTCCGTACTTTTTATATATAATTTCACAAGGGCCCCTTTAATTTAAATATCTTAGGTTTTCCGAAGCAAAGTGGCCAGTGGAAAGCCACTTACTTTATTCCTGTGGTAGTTTTTGCCTACTTGCTTTCATTTTGGTGGGTAGTTAATGAGTAGGGTAGTGGATGTATGGAATAGCCTTCCCATCGGAAGTGGTAGAGGTAAACACAGTCAAGGAGTTTAAGCATGCGTGGGATAGGCGCAAGGCTATCCTAGATATAAGATAGGGAACTGGGGACTAATAAATGTATTTAGAAAATTGGGCAGACTAGATGGACCGATTGGTACTTATCTGCCAACACATTCTATGGAACTGGAAACAAACAAACAAACAAAAAAAAAAATCTTGAAGCCCTCAGGATGACTGAAATGTATTTATTTGTTAATTAAGCAGTCACTCCATAACTGTACAAATAACATGGCCAGGCAGATGTGTAAGCATGAACTGAACATGTAAAGGACTAAGAAACCAGCCTACATTTACATTTCTCTCTCTTTTGTCTTTGTTTAGATCTCCGACCACTGCCTGATGTAGCCATGACGGGAAACTGCACGCGGGAATGCACAGAATATGGACACTCCGATACTTGCTGGATGCCCGGCGAGCCATCCCCCAACCGCAGGCCCAAGAATGCCCTCAAGCTCTCCACTTTTGTGCCTTACCAAGACAAGGGGAGTCAAGAGCAGATTGGAAACGGGAACCCCAGAATTCCAGAGGACCGCGTCGGAGGCAACAACAATAGCACCACCAAAATGGCTAACATCCAGCTGTTACCGACATACAGTGCCTTTTCAAGTAACAGCCATGAGTCATGTACGGACTCCCCCATGGAGGAAATCCCACTAACCCAAACCGCTGACTTCCAGCATGCCACAACTCCTTCCTCTCAATCTGCCAAGAGGGAGATATACCTGTGAGATTTGTTTTGACAATTTTTTGTTTTTGGCATGGATTGAACTTGAAGGAGCATAGAGAAAGAATTGGGGATTTACTGGTTTTATCTAGGAACGAAAATCAGCCCAAACTTTTAAATGGAGACGTAGAAACTTGACTAAAGACAAAATAATGCTTTATGATCCATGCAACCACCTTTGGGGCCTATGGGCCTACATTACCTTAGTGTTTTAATTTTTGTTTCAGTTTTCTTTTTGATTTTTTTTTTTTTTATTATTATTATTCCTAATGTAAAACTTCAAAATCACCCTCAACATAGACTATTCATTGTCATAAAGGTCAGACCTTGGATTTGGAAAGGGGAAGCACATTTTTTAAAAAGAGTAGTTTTTATAAAAGAGAAACACGTGTATTTTGTTTCTCTGCTTAAAGAAGAGAAACCATAACGTGAAGGAGGACTTTATAAGCCATCATGGTTTGACATTTGATATTCTGATTGAGGAAAGTGTTACTTTATGGTGCTGTCATCTTTTCTGCTACAGAGGGTACATGTGCTCATGGATGGGGAACTTCCTGTCTATTCACAATGGTTAAGACACAACGGAAAGGTTTTAATTTGCAGTTATATATCAGTCTAAATCCCAATTGTTTAGTTTGATTCCCCCACCCAGACCATTTTTTTTTTGTTAATTCAAATGTCTACAATCTGCACGTCGTGTGTCCAGATATGAAAAGGATGACAGGCCATAATATATACAGTTATCACCAAAAACAAAGTTCAAATTTCCAATCTGGTATCGTAATTACCTAGTGAAAAAAAAAATAGATATATTTGGCCTTAGATTACCTTTAAAAAAAAAAAATGGTACTGAATTCTTTCTATTTTATTTCTCCGTCAACAAATTGTGGTCTATTGATTGATCCCTGAATTGTCTGGTGATACCCTATGTTCCAATGTTTTTAAACCAAGAAACGGCATGCGTAGTCGAAAAAATGGAACCGTACAACAGTGCAGTTCCCTTAGTATTTACATGGTTTTTATGCTATTTTGGGACCAGATGGCAGCAGCTTCATCAGCAATGTTTAGAATGACAAAAGAGGTCAATGCTAGTCTTGTCTTGATGGGTTGTCCACAATGTCTGCACTTGGAGCCAACTCATTTTTAGAATGCTTTTCGGTTGAAATAATTTTTTCGTTTTTTTTTATCGAAGTACTTTGCTTTAGGCATGCAGTAAACCAACTTAAGGACTGCTCAGTCATGAGCCAAAACCCAACAGAGGATGGGCAGACTTTAGAGGACACTCCCTCAGGTTGGAGATCATGGTTCCGGACCATTTACCACTTCTAAAAGGGCCTAATAAAATTGGTGAAACCAGTTAAAAAAACAAAGTGGTGGCAGATTGTGTCACCAGTTTCCAGAGCTTGATAGAAAAAAGGGGTTGGGAGGAGAAGTGGTGAAAATATACCAAAGGTGCCATCTGAGTATGGATGATTGCAAGGGACAGTCAGATGGGGACCAAACTGTATTCTATCTGCATATCCAACTCATCCATAACAGGGTAAGCTTCGAGTTTGACTGGCCTTTTCATGTAGACTTCTGTAAATACAATCCCTTTTGAATGATGATCAAGTCTGCCTGATTTCAGCTTTTATTGTTGCGTGGAACAATTTATTTATTGTAGTTTTTCTTACTTTTTCTTTCAACTCTGCAAAAGTGTTCCAGGGCAGTGGGGTCACTTGAAACCACTTTGGTTGCGAGAGCATGGTAACATGTTGATCTATTGCAGCATTGATTTCTGTCCTTGTTCAGGGGAGAAAGGAAACCTCGAAACCTGAGTAGAACATTCAAGTTATTTATATGTTAATTTCCCGTCAACTACATTACACTTCTATTTGCACATATACTTGGAGTCTTCTGACTGGGGCATGTAGTAGAACTGGTCGTTTGTTCTCTTCAAGGGGCCCGTTATGCACTGATACCGGGATGGACTTGCCACAAAGTCCAATGAAGAATTGTTCAATGAGAAATGTCTGTTTCTAAATGTACGTTTAACCAATTATAGTACACCTATTGTGAAGAAAGGAGAGACCGAAATGCCTAACTTTTGAGTATAGTCAAAAAGGGTCATGGTACAAAATGGCACATTGGTTTTCAGTGGAGGAGAAACTTCACCAATCCTGTTAGCCATGTGTATTCCATACCATTACTCCATTATGAGTTTTATAGTTTGGTCATGAGAATGAACCTTTAAGAGTAACAATTATTCGAAGACAGATTTCCACTGTATTCCTTCATTGCTATAGTACAGGGTCATCCATGTTTTTTCTGAAGTTGGCCACATGATCAGAAATTCATGTAAGTGTTGGACCACATTCATTTTCTTTATTTACTGTAATGGTATTGAATAGCTTGTTAGCCATAGAAAAATCTTTGGTCATTTAGCAGTACAAAACAAATTTAAAGTAACTTTATTAAAACAAAAGTGAACATTCATAAGGATAATGAGAATATGGGCGAATAAGTCAGGTGGGCCGTCCCTTACTGACAAACAGGCCATATTTGGTCTGAGGGCCGCCCGTTAGACGCCCCTGCTATGGCCTGTGCACTGTTACTATTTCACAATGGAGAAAAACATCTGCAAAAAAAACCCTGTAATAACAATCGTTGTAAATTACATTATTATTTTGTCCCGTTATACATTTTTTTGCTTCTCTTTTTAAAATCACAAACAATCTTTACACATTACCTTGCTTTGGAAATTTGCACAATTTTGGCCAATTTTATTTCCTAAGGTGTTTATATTCCTAAAATCACTCCCCCCATTTCTGCAAATACACAGTGCTTTTAATCCTGATCTCTAGTGCTATCATCTTATCATCCATTATCCTGTGGGGAGACAAACACCAGAAAACAAAAAAAACACAATCTCTGTTTTTGTTCAAAAATAATTCTGTGTTCACCATTACATTTATCACCAAACTAACATCTATTTTTTATTTTTTATTTAATCCAAATTTAATTTCGAAATGCAAACATGGTCGCACTTGTTTTTGAAAATGATAAATTCAAGTATATTGGGGACTTTATAGTTACCTTAATAAATGAATAATGGTACATGGGGAGAAATTAATTGAGGGCACACCCCAATAACAAGATGATTACATGGCTTTTTATAGTTTTTGCCTTCTTGGATGTAGTGTGCCTTTTCAGTACACCTTCGTGTATATGAAGTATGGCAGCCAGGTGGATATTTCTAGCAATGTATGGTTGTGCCTCCGATTATATAGCAACGGGCATATTGTGCTGTTCAGTAAAAAAGGAGAACATAGGTCCTTTGTTGTTTAAAAAAAAAATCCTCAAATCTGTCATTGCTTACAGTTTTCAGGGTGCCATTATGTGGCTTTTTCATTAGTACAACAAAATTACTAAACTACTAATTAATCCACCTGTTAATATATAAGCATAGCCTGAGCATCCTCAGCCATGGAGGAGGTCCCATGTTCTTATGCATCCCTAACATGAATTTAAGTTACTGGGCACATGAGACTCTACAGGTTTACATATATTGATGCTATGCATCACATGCCTAAGGAATTCAACGCCATGTTTGATTTTCCATGATATGTTAACCATTTTCCTATGCATCATTGTCTTTTTCTATCTGTCCATCATATATTTCAAACTTCTAAAAGTGACTCCAGTAGTGTACTGGAGGATTACGCCACCTTCTGAGAGTTCCCCAATAGCTCCACATAACTAAATCCCATAATTTGTATATGTGGCATGGACTCTTACCTGTCCATGGGTTAATACATGTCTCTCAAGAGCATATTAAAAAAAAATAAATAAAAGAAAATCAAAGTTTTTGGTGATGAGGAACTCGGGCTGTAATTGGGTTACAGCTGCCATAGAACTTACCAACCACTTGTGCCACTCGGTTGGCAAAGGTTTATGGCGATGGTTGTTTTCTTCCAGTGGAGGTACATATTTTGGCTACCTTGCTCTATTGTAATGCATGGTAACGTAAGGAAGGTTTAGTGGTTACAACTTTTCCCTACTGCTCATTTAATACTATTTCGCCTTCTGCTCATTTCTTGCTCTCACCCCTCAACATATTCCCTTAGTTTTTTCTCTTTCATGTAACCTGTAATAATGAATTTAAAAAAAAAAAATAATCCAGATTGCTATAAATTTGTAGTACTTTACATTGTGCTTCTACAATGGAGAGACTGCAAGACCTTTGCTACTTTCAACATGCACGATTGTTCCTGTATTTTTCAGAAGGGGGGTATATTGTTTGTAAGAGAAAATTGCTGGGTTGTTTATTATGGGTTTTTTTTGCAGTTGTTCCTAAAATAGAACAATTGGTCCCCTTCATGCATGGGTTGTGGGGATAAGGTGAGCGATTTGGAAGTAATAGATGTCTCTGGTACATCCTGAATGATGGACATACGAAAGAGACCATGACCGGAACAGATTATAATAGCTGAAAGCAAACATTGGGGCTGGTCTTAGGCAAGGTCATTGAGTTGATATAATACTAGTAAATGTCTTTCCTGCTGTAACCAGCCTTGATTTGAGGACATGGAAGGCACCAAAGAGATGTTGTGATGGTTAATACTCTATTGTACATCATCCTTTTACCACGCAAACAATAACAGTCAAGGATTCTAATACTTCAGCTCTTACGCCAGAACATTTCAATACAATACAACATTCACAGCAATGCATCCTAGCAGTGCTTGTGTATTTCCCCTTGGCATAATGGCTTATAGTGGTCACACGTGGCCATGTAGAAGTTTCTGTCTGCCTTGTGATTGGTGGTGCCACTGGAGCAAAGTAGGGTGTCCTACATAGGATTGTGTTTCCACTGATTGGCTATAACATCTCCCTATCAATAAATAAAAATATAAAGATATGTTCGTTTTTAAAAACAATACAAAGTTGTCCTGATTGAGTCCCTCAACAGAATGGAGCTACAGGAATTGCACTTATTACCTTGTGAGGTTTCCTTCTACACCAGCTATTTTCGTCTCAATTTAGCAGTCTATAAGAGGATTCCTACAAGTGAGGTCTGCATGGAATTAGTTATGAGACATTCTTGTCCACCTATCCCACGCCTCCAAGCCTGTTGTGCTTCAGTGGGAGAGTGGTTAGGACTTCAAAGTGCATAGAACCACTGACAACAAAAGACATTATTGGGCATTAGCAATGAAAGTTCTAATAAATAGGTCACAGGGCTGTAATGTGCAATCCTTTCAATGCCAATGTGTCGAAACTAGAGCAAGACACGTTTTATAATTGTGCGGCTTCTATCTGCTTTGCTCCCTGAGTGTTTTTCGATGACTGAAAAAAAGGTACATTTTCAAACCATTGTGTTAAATATTCAGATGAGATTACAATTTCCATGGGTAGAGAAGAACCATGACCCTACATGTCGGTTCCCTTTTGACTCGTGCGTGTACAATAGAATGAAAAGAGGTAGTTAATTGCCTCTATCGAGATGGACTAAATCACTTGAGGCCTGCACTATGTTGACACACTAAGGGATTTTATTTGTGAGGATTAATACCAAAGGTAAGAAACGTTAAATTGATAACAGATCCCGCCACAAGTGGCTACATTTGGCAGACGAGTCTGATATGGAATGCTAAACGAGTTTCTGTGAAAATTCCACAATACAAAAGGGTGTATAAATAAAAATAATTCAAAAAAAAATTTAAAAAATGTAAAAAAAAAAAAAAAAGAGAGATTTAGTCAAAGCCTGATTTTAGATTTTTAGTGTTGATTCTCTTTGCCCCTTTGTCTCTGGAGGTGCTCAAAATGCCTTGACGACTGATCCACCAACGAAAGGGGGCTAACACAAAAATTTAATTTACCTGCTTGTGATGCTGCCTTGTTTTGTACAGTTTTATGTACATGAAAGTGTCGCTTTTTAATATAAACCTTAAAGAAATATATATATAAAAAAAAAAAATCCCATACAAAAAACAATTCTTGATTGAAAATATTATGGCAAAGTATGTAACTATTTTTAAGATGGGTAAATTACTATGTATAATCAGAAGCTATCGTCGAAGTTTTCTCAATTTATAAATATTTGATGTATTTTCCCAAGTGACCCACAACCTTTGACCTTTCTCTCTGGGAAGCTTTTCTACCTTCTCTTTCTATTTTTAATTTTATTTGAATTATTGTCACTCCTTAATCCCCTCTGTTTTTTTTTTAATTATTATTATTTTTTATTTTACCAGGCCTGTGAACACAATCAGTTTCTTTTATTTTTAATTTTGGTTGTTTCCTGTTTTTAATTGTTTCAGCATGGCAAGAATAAAACAAAATGTGGTCTGTCTATTACAGTTTTTACTTTTCAGATACATGAAACTTTTTCTGTTCTGTTTGCGGATCTGTCAAATAAAGAATTCCATTGTAATTATACTTCAGAAAGTCTCATGACTCATTTTAATCTATTATTTTTGTCAATAAATATAGGTATCTGTATGTGTGTATATATATATATATATATATATATATATATATATATATATATATATATATATATATATATAAACCCTTTTTTTAATATTATATATACACACGCACACACCTCCCAACATTTCACATGTCCAAAGAGGGACAATTTTATTTTTGTGGGAGTGGCTGACGGTGTGGCTATGGGTGGGGCTTTAACAGAACATTTTCAGTGACATTATGGCTAATTGGTAACTATTTCTGTAATTTGATTATTTATTTAGAATAATTTATTTGATTTACACAAATTAATATATGCTGAGCTCACAAAAAAAGAGGGATTGTAGAGGAGGAAAGAGGGACATAGGCCTTTGGGTAAAAAAAAAACCCTGTCCCTACTAAATATACACACCTGGGAGGTATGTGTGTGTGTGTATGTATATATGTATATATATATATATATAATTAAAAATTTAGCACTTTATTAGGTGTTATTCTAAATGCCAGATTTGCTTGAAGATTTATAGCACTGACCTCTTTTATTATTAGCAAGAGTTTTAAAGAACATCAACGATAAATGATGAGCTTAAAAACATGCATTATTTAGAATACCAGACAGAGGCGCACTGTATTGCTCACTGCTGTGTGATACCTCAGTATGATGCACCTGCTTTACGTGTGTCACTGTAATTTAGAGTTGCATTTAATTCACAGTACAATTTGAAACAATACCTTCGAGAATCGTTTCTATGAAATTACAGGAATGAGATCTCAAGGGGAAAACCTGCTCCCCCCCCCCCCCCTTCCCTCTCCATACTACCTTATAGTTTATTAATTGTGGGCTAAAATATGAAATCAAAGAAAAAATTAAAATTCATTGTAGGCTTCAAGCCAACTATCTCCTCACCTTTTCCTTTTGTGCTCTGTGTTTCTTTTTATATCTGTAGTAGCCATATGGACATTCAGATGGTGGCATGCTTTATTTATTTATTTATTTAAAGTACATTTTATAGATTCAATAATTTGTCTTCGTCAGTGAGAAATCAAAAATAAACTTTGGCAATACAATTTGCTATATGTGCATTTCATTTTGATTTTCACAGTTTGACTCATGAATATTAGAAATGTATTACCGTTCATTAGAAATGTCCGCTATGCTACTTTTGCCACGGTACTTGTATAAAGGAGCCTAGAGTTTTTCGTAGAAGAAAGAAAAATGTCCATCTAGAACTAAAGAGTCCACAGCCAACATAAATAATGGATTGTTCTAGCCGCTAATAGGATATATACACCATGCTAGGAGAAGTGTATAGAATATTTAACGCTAGTTCTGTCACCATATCAAAAATATATCATCTGATATAATTTAGATCTCCTACGGAAGAATAAAACAAGTTTCAGCGTAATAGAATCCTATCTTTTGTTACCAGGCACAGTCAATAAAAGGTGATTGGTGTTTTTAACCATAAATAACCCCTTGTTCATACTCGATCGGAATACTGTAGCTAAATGTTGTATCAAAATGCAGATACCTTCTTCAGGCTCTGGCTTCATGGCACAATAATCTCATAGGCAGATATAGAGGGAGTAATGCAAAAATTGTAAAACTATTTTTATATGAGCCCTGTATTGCTGACTTTTTGTATTATCTTTCTCATGTTTTGTTTAGAATATATCACCAAAAACTGTGATACATTATTTTCTCCAGTGTTAGCTTCTGTGCTTTTTATTTAGCAACTTTAGAACCTATGACTAAGTGCCATATGTGGGCGATTCTTACCACTGGGTGATGTATCTGAAGAGCTGCTAAATAAATATTCTATTTTTGGATTACAAACTGTCCTATTCTCCGAAGAAGTTATTGGCTGAGCCTATGGATTAAAAGCATTGTTTGCGGCAGTAACGCTGATCATCCTTTACTAACCCGAGCCTAGTGCCATATTTACATTTAAAAAACGGTGACTATGACATCCCTACACACTATATATATTCTTTATGAAAGACTGGCCGACTGACATTCTGATGGACCAGTAACGGGTCTTTCTGTTAATGGCCCGTCCCCCGTGAAAAATCCAAATAGTAAATCTCCTACTGATTTGTTTTACCACTGATATTGTCTAAACAAAGTATTATACATTGTTTGAAAAGTGATTAAACCAGCAGACCAGGGCTAGTTTATTAAAGCTTGGGCTCTTTTACACCTTCAAATAAAGCTCTTTATGAACTTCAATGGCTGTAATGTATCCAGGTAAAATAATGACCGCGTGGCCTATCATTTAATGTGTATATCATTTAGTTACTACCAAGTGATTCCCATTACAGAAGGAGCAATGTTGTATCATTTGTAATGACTAATCAAATTATAATAAATGTGTCCGGTATCTGGCCGATGGCGTCAGGACCAATTTAAGGGCAAGGTAGGCCTCAGGCAGAGCTTTCATTAGTGGACTCCCTCTCCTCACAATTGCATAAACACTTACAAAAAATATAAATTTTTTAGAAGAAACACAATGGCTTGTTCCCTTCGACTTGAATTTATCCTATCGGATTCACTTCTTAAATGACAGAATCTTCTATACAGATTTTTATTCTTCTGCAGGTGCTACTACTACTTTGAGCAAATTTTACAAGTTACAACACCAACTCAATGTATTTACAAACTTGTGTAAAATGGTCAACTTCAGATTTATAGTATAGATTGGTAACTAACCAGACCTTGAACTAGGATAGTAAGTCCTTCAACTTATTACATGATGGGAAGTTATCTCCAGACTGAGCTCAGTGGGCCGGAGTGAGATTGCAGGTATGTAAATCATTTACATAGATTTATATTTACATACAAATTCCACAAATATATATTTTCTTTCACTGAATGAAGTTACAGTTTTATAGGCACTCATTTTCTACACCATCATCTCTTCACTGAATGCAATGGCCAGTGACATTCTGAACCGATTTTAGTAAAATTCCACCAGAATTACCTGCCCAGCTGACACACAAGCATTTGTATGTCTCCATCTGGTGACATTGACATCCCACAATGCCTAGCGTGCGGAGTGGAATGCTAAGCACTGTAGGGCGTGGTGTTGTCATTTAGGGGTAGGCTCATCCATTCTGGTAGCCATCTTATTAGTTTTTGTAGATAAATCTGCCATTTGGAAAACCACCTATAAATTTGCAAACATTTTAACAACTGCAAAATATTTATATTTTTAATTCCTGTGTCTTTTATTTCATGACAGATATAGATTTAAAACACTACAGAATATTTGATCAGATGATGCACATCACATCACATTGAGTATTATTCCAATATGTAGCATACTGTGAATCTGTTAAAATTCCTTCTAATTCTGTGCAAAGCACAGATGGAATTTTGCTCTCCATAGTTACACGGGCCAATCATTAGTGAGTTGTTCTGGTAATGGATGGAAAACTGCATTTCTTGCAGTAATGCTGTAACGAAGAGAATAGGTCATGCACATTCATTAATACTAGTTACTGACAGTCACATCCATACACTACCCTCCAGTAAGGCAAAAATCCATAGACATTACAAAGTAAAAGGATTTCTCTAGAAAGCGCTTGGTTCTTCTGCATTAGAAACCAATTTTTAACATTTGCTCTGCCGACATAGGTTGCAAGTATTAAAGGGGCAGTTCAACCTAGCTCATTTTCTGTATGTTGTACATGCAATGCCTTTTTTCCCCATAAATACTCTTCACACCAAACAGGCGATGGAAAATGGCTATGACATTCAGGGCCAGATTGGCCTATGGGAAATGTCCCGGTAGGCTTCCTGCCCTGACGCCACTGTGTGATGTGGCCGGATTAAGTATTTCCCGCTTTAAGAAGGTATCCCAGTAGCATTTAGTATCTCAGACTCCACCTTCGGCCCCCTCCACCGTCCCCCAACAAAAATGGAAGGGAGGTTTTTGTTTTCTTATATTTAAAGATGAATTGTGGTGAGTTGACTACTTAGTTGAAATATGTATCAAAATAATGAGTTTGGGGAAAAGTAACAGATGTGGAGAATGTTGTGGCTTAAGGTTTCTCAGCTCCGTAAAATACAATACTTGGAGGTTACAGATGATACATCAATTGTGAGCAATAACCTTTCTACTTTATGAAAGATTTAAAGGATCACTCCGGTTTGATTTTTAAAAAAAAGTGTCCAGCCATAAGGTGATGTCATAAGCAGGAGTCACCACAAATGCATTAAAAACACCTATTCTCTTGATTTATGTATTTCTTTCCAATTCTTCTAACGCAATGAATAGTTTTTTATTTTTTTATTTTTTTATTGTCTACATTTTCAGTATAAATGTAATAAAAGTCCAGAGTTGCACAGAAACAAGCATTTTTCCCCATACATTTGCATGTGTACATTATCTTGTAAATGCTGGGAGTGCTCTATAATTACATGTGAACATCTGTATGAGGACTTTAAGCCTCTTTAAAATGTAAAATACTTTTACCCCTCTCATAAACCCTATGTCAACAGATCATGTGCGGCTCATCTTCCCAGGATCTCCTTGATACATGCTTGCACATGTTGCTTAATGTTTATTTGCTTAATTACATATTGGCTTACAAATGGCCCCTTAGAAAGGTCACTGTTATTCAGGCTGGACATGAACTATGTAATTTATGTAAAGAGTTAAATGAAGGTGTTAAGCTGACATCTGTGAAGATTCTCATGGTTTCTTCTTAAGTTAACCCTTTGCTTCCTGGGTGTTTGTGACATATACCAGTGTTATGTACTTTGTGTTTATATTTTGGTAGATGTGCCAACTGAGTCTCGGTTTGGGACCACTATACAGATATATATTTCTCCAGAAATATACCGGCCATGCCACTGTCTCCATAGATTTAACATTGGCCTCAAACCAATTTTTTACCGGCTTGCCGGTAAAATACCGGCCGGGTGGCAACCCTATGTACAGGGCACGGAACAATTAATACGGCACTGGTCCAGATGGTTAACACTAGCACCGACATTTGGATAGGGCTAAGTGCACATGTGATAGTGTTGACATGCCCCCTCTCAAGCCCCGCCCCTGCGGTCCTAGATCACGGGGCAGAATACTGGGAGTTATCTTAAGCGAGAACAGTGCAGGAGTCGATTAACTAAAACGTCTAATCAATTATTTTTGAATTATAAGAGAAAGTGACAATCGAATGACCTCAATTGCATTTCTTGGACCCCACGGTGAACTGCTGAGTTTGGTAGGGAGTTAGCTCGGGGGCGGGCTATTTCTGCACTACTGTACATTGCAAATCAGCTACTTTCAATGGGAAATGTTCATTTGCATATCAAGTCACAATGTGATGTCATAAACAGGAGACAAATTTGAGCACATGTTTCTATTAATTTATGCATTTGATTGCACATTCAGCTAATATATTATTTTTTGATCATTTTTATTCCCTGTCTTCACAGTATAAGCAATGCTAAGTACCTTTAATTTGTATTACCAAGAGGCAATGTTTATTTGAAGAGCTCAGATTTACCACCCCTGTAAATTATATCGACTATCATTATTTATTTATAAACTATGTTGGCTTCAAGCATGTAGAGCCCGTGGAGAATGCACATTAAAGTGCATCTGTCAAGTCAGAAATTATATATGTTGACTTTAAAAGTCCACTGTATGGTGTGGAGGGTGCATTAGGTGGAGCATGCTGCAATCATTTTGTGAATTCTCAATTATGTATGAGTTTGTATAAATGAGCATGTAATAAAATAACCATGGACAACCCCAGGCTCACTTTTGAAAAAAATTGAGCGTACAGCTGTATGCTCAGGATACAAAAGCCCTGGAATTTGATGAAAGGGCTATATGACTGAGCATGTGAAAGGTACTAAACTATACATAGTGCAGGGATTATATTTGACCTCAGTGATATGAATGGTAGTTACATATTGCACATTATAGAAAAGCATTGTTTCATGGAATATAAAACAGTAATGACATACAGAGCATAGGGGTTAGGTTATTAAGGCTATAAAAGGAAGCACTAGAAAGATTCCAGCCCTCTTTGATAATTTGCCACAAGGAATTGCCCCCCCCCCCCTTTCTCTTTCAGGTTAATCTAAGTGGCACCCAGACACTGCATACCGATCAGCGTTACACACGCCCAATGGTTGAGGGATGAGAAAAATATTCCCCTGCTTGGGAGGTATATTTGGCAGATACTCAACAACAGAGAAGCCTGAAAGTCTCATGAAGACTTCCAAAGAAAAGTCATGCCATGTGAATTAGATACACATTAAGTAACCAACAAATGTAATTATCTTATCTACAACATATTGTGTTACTTATAGAGCGTCAGGGATAGCAGTGAACTTTTCTTACTCAAGTTGGTTTGAAAAATTTCTCCCATGATGCTTTACAAGTGAAAACATCATGGCGGACTTGCAAAATTTAGTCCATAGTGGCTGGAGTACCACTGGTAGCCCATAAATATGTAGTATATTCCAACCAAGGTTTCTATGGAGTGAGAAATAGTACATACGTTAAGGAGACCTTAAACAATGGTATCTGGGCCCTAAAACAAGTGAATCCCTAATAAAAGTGGTAAGTTTGAATGAGAGATTCAGCTATCAGCAGAGAAACCTGACAAATTCCCCAATATGTGCCTCTGTGATATTGCGATCTACGGAACCTGGTTTGTTCTGTACTTGCCAAGTTTCTGTAGGACTTGGAATATGAGACCAGTCATCTCTGGAGATGGGGCTATAGCAGTTGTTCTGTAGGACTTGGGATATGAGACCAGTCATCTCTGGAGATGGGGCTATAGCAGTTGTTCTGTAGGATTTGGGATATGAGACCAGATGTTGTTAGAGATGGGGCTATAGCAGTTGTTCTGTAGGATTTGGGATATGAGACCAGTAGTTTTTAGAAATGGGGCTATAGCAGTTGTTCTGTAGGACTTGGGATATGAGACCAGTCATCTTTGGAGGTAGGGCTATAGCAGTTGTTCTGTATGACCTGGGATATGAGACCAGTCATCTTTGGACATGTGGTTATAGGACCTTATTATACAAAAGCTTGGCTGGCTGTAACCCTGGGCCAGCTGAGACTAGGCATAGTGACACCAGTGTCCATGACATAATCTATAAAGGTCCAAGGAACATCATTAAATTGTCCACCACACAGATCAGTCAATGTCCACAATCACCAATGTTACTGCCGAACTTTGATGTTGACCACCAGGTGCGGTAACTCTGTTAAATTAAAATTGAAATGGCCTATACCTATATCATCCTGCTTATTAAGTTGGTTGTCACGGCCCAGGCTGTAGTGAATATCCTGCCCCATGCACATTTTACAATCTCTCTCACACCAAATATGTCTTGTCTTGAATGTAACACAGTTTGCTGAAAAAATGATCCGTTTATCTGTACAGAGCAGCTCTGCCTATTTGAATTACTCTTGAATATGGGAAAGTGGTTAATTTCATACATAAACGCATTCCTCATTCCTGACAAGCTTTTTGTTGGTTGTTCTTAAAAAATCTGCTTTCAATTAAGTGCAGGTTAAAAGGAATCAGTCACCTAAGACTGTATTTGGCACAGTTGTGTAGATCATAAAAAAACATCTAGACAAGATGGAACCAGAATTGTAAAGTAAATAAACAAACTTAAAATGTAAGATTTGTAAGATAAGCATCATGCAAGAACATATATATATATATATAAATGTTATGTATTAAACATACGTTCACACGCAACCAATTATTGATCAATAATAATAATAGCACAGTAAGTTAGTAGATCACTATTAAACATATCTTCACATCCACACAAGTCAGCAGACCAGTATTTTCCCACAGAAATCCCAACTTTACAGGGCTATCACCGAGTAGTGTATCTTGGTTTTGTGCTGCCCTAGGCAGACAAAATTCAAGCCCCCCCTCCACCCATGTTGCACACCTACGACATGCACCATCACCCACGTTGCACACCCACGACATGCCCCATTACCCCATTACATGCCCCCATCACCCACATGGCATACACACTAAATGCTAGACATGTGCATTCCTTTTCGGACGAAAAAATAGCATTTTCGTCCATTCGTCCGAAAAACGAATAACGAAAATGCTAAGCTAACGAAAGCGTAATGAACGAATGGTTAATAAACGAAAATCATTTGTTCATTCGTCCATTCGTAGTACTATTGCATTCTATAAGCTGAAATAGAGTCGGTTTATAGAATACAATAGCATAAACCGACATAATGAACGACTTTCGGTTTATGGAATGTCTATTGGCATTCTATAAACCGAACGTTCGGTTTATAGACTTTCGGCTTATAGAAAACATGTAGTACTATTGCCTTTCTATGAACCGAACGAGAGCCCCATTCATAAGAATTTCTTATGAATGGGGCTCTCATTCGGTTTATAGAAAGCCAATAGTATTACACGTATTCTATAAAACGAACAAATTAAACGAAACAAAAATAATGAACGAATTTCATCTGAAACGAATGCAGTAATTAACGAAATTCGTTTTAGACGAAATAAATAACATTTTCGTCCGAATGGACGAAAACAAAACAAAAATTTTACTTTTGCACATGTCTACTAAATGCCCCATCACCCCCATTACATGCCACAATCACCCTCATTACATACCCCCACCACGTCCATTACATGTCCCCATCGCCCTGATTAATTGGAAGGTGATAAAGTTTGTTGAACGGTGGGGAAGGGAGCGATATTTTACCTTTGCTCTTTCTGCATTCAATGTGTGTTGGGTGATTGAGCATAGAAAGTTTCTTGCACTTTATTAATAGGCTTAGATCAAGTGGAGGGCTGACAAGGGAGCTAGGAGGGTAATTGCACCCCCGGCTGCTCCCTATGCTCACCCAATGGGCTGGGAGCGCTACTACTTTTTATTGTAAATTCCTCCGTTAGTAACCTTTTCAGTCCTTTTATATCCAGTTGCCCTGTGCATCAATCGGTGTAACTCATCAATAAGTATATCTGTCTTGCAATTCTATATGTGTATTTCTCTGATGATATCGGGTGGACTGAAAAAGTCCCCCTCCCCCAGGCCCAACAGTTGCTAGCCCTCCCCTGCTAAGGTAGATATAAGCTCCATTGGCCCAGTATAAGGCATTGTTTAGTCTATACATATTCAAGAAATGTGTATCTCACCTGCACCTCACACTGAGTGATACTGTGTTTGGAAAGGAGAGAGAGTAAAACAGATGATAGAATGAACCTTCTCTCCTCTCTTAATATTTGCTTAAGCCTATTAATACTGTGTCCCTACTACAAAGTGGATTACAATGCACAAGGGTATTAGGAAACTTGGTGAGTAATTGGTCAGAATTAAGTCTTATCAGCTGCAACGCCTTTACGTTTTTGTTGTCCTATTATATAGGGATCACCAGGAACCTATGAATTGTGAAATGTAATCACCACCCAGTTGCTCTTAATCATGTTGTATAACCTGTTAATCCATGTGTTGCACAAAGACCAAGTAATCAAATATAACAAAAGGTAACAAACTGATATTTTAGAAGACACAAAAAAAAACTTTTTAACAGTTGACCCTTTAACCCCAAAAATTATTTTTCAGTTTTTATTTAACTCTGTAGTGATAGGAGTGTTTTGACATTTTTGTACCCTTCGTTACATTGCTGTGATGTTTTTGTTTAGCTGTAATTTTCCTCCTTCCCATTTAATGTACCCACACATATTAAATACTGTTTTTATCACCATAAAAAGGACTTTCTTTAAATACCATTATTTTCATCATACCATATATTTACATATTCACATATTTACTATAAAATAAAATGATAAAATATGATAAAAAAAATTGGAAAAGACATACACTTTTTGTGTTTGACCTAAGCCTATTTTTCTGTTGTTTTTTTGGAAGTTATAGGAAAATAATTAAAAGAGCGCTGTGGAGGCCATCCCATCACTTCCAGGAATCCTTTTTCTTCTTTACTCTGAAAATTATTTTTTTAAGGATGACTGTAGTGTAAAAAATGAAAACTCTTCATAAAACAGCATATTTTACTTAGCCCAGACATAATGTAATTCCATACACATATTACTGCTTTGAGGAAATACAGCTGGCGCCCGTGAGGATATATCAGGATAGGTTCCCACAAAATGGAGCCCACTGCTGCGTGAACTGCCGCATCTTCGCTCAGATCTGACCACTGAGACGGGACAAAATGAAAGTGCTCAGACCTACCAAGAAAGGATGGTAAAATTCCTCAAAGTAGTAATAATTGTGTGCCATCATTAGAGTGTTACGTTAAGTTTGAGATACATAAAATATGCTATTTCATAAAAAAAAAGGTTTTGATTTTTTTTACAATACAGCTGTCCTTTGATCTGTATTGGCTGTATTTTTGGGATTGTTGTGATGCTGCAGAGTAAATTGGGGTCAATCAAATGCCTCCCTGATGGTATGATGGATAAGTATCTTCCTGGACATCTCAGCATTGAGGAGACCATTAATTGTAACCGAGTACACAACTTCATTGCAGAAATGCAGCACAAACTTGCAAGAAACCTCCACCATACTTCACTATAGCCTGCAGACATTCATTCTTGTACTGCTCTCCAGCCCTTCGGTCTTCTACTGCACCCACATATATACAATTTTGACTCATCAGTCCAGAACACCTGCTGCCATCTGTCTGCACCATAGTTCCTGTGTTTTCGCGCATAGTTGAGTCGCTTGACCTTGTTTCCATGTCGGACGTATGGCGTTCTGGCTGCAAGTCCTTCCATGAAGGCCACTTAAGAAAAGACTTCCCCAGAGAGTAAATGGGTTGTACCAGGGTCCCACTGTTTTCTGCCAATTCTGATCTAGAGCTCATGGCACTGCTGGCCATCTTCTGATTGTGAAGAGAAGTAAGCATGATGTGTCTTTCACCTGCTGCACTAAGTTTCATTGGCCGGCCACTGTGTCGACAGTCCACAACACTGCCCATTTCTTTGTGCTTGTTCTTGGATAGCATGTCTGGAAACCATTGTCTGCCTTGAAATGTCTGCCTTCCAGAGATGCAGTATAACTACCATGTGTCTTGTTGCTGTGCTCAGTCGTACCATGGTGTATGACTTTTGACATGAAACTGTCTTTAGCAAATATTAATTTGATTTAGATTTGTCTTGTGAAGACTCGCGTTTATCAACTATTAAAATGTCTGTTTTTCAAAGCATCCCTTCCGTTGCTTTGTTGCTAAAGGCAGTCGGCAACATTATATTGAAGAAAAAAAGGGACCCTATATCTAGGGTGAGGGTTAATGCAAGGGTTAGATTTACGATTAGGGATACATTTAGGGTTAAGTTTAAAAGGTCACTTTACGAGAAAATGGTTAGGAAACAAAAAAAAACACCTCTTTTGCTTATTGTCCTATAACTCGATGATGCTGAGATCAGGGCCCTGTGGAGTCTATCTGGGATTACAGACAGACAGAGAAGCATTTGTTCAGGTATTCACTTTCTGATACATTTTGTGCCCCATAATTCTGTATAATTTCCTTTTTTACCTTACAGATCTGAATGCCTGCTATTACACAATATGTAATGAAGATTTATGAGATCAAGTGAACCTTAATTATAAACAAACAAAAACATCGCAAATATAGACTGATATTCCAGTAATCAGTGGTGGGAAAGTATGAAGAATTGTAACTCGATTAACCATAAACTAATTAGTCCTTATTATCCATCGTCTTATTCCACTCTCTTTAATAACCCTACATCATCTCGAAAACTATTTACTGTTTTGAAATCTGATTTCGTGAGTCTTTTATAAGCCCCAGACCAACTGCAGGAGGAAGAATGAATTCACATTTGGCAAGATGCCACCAGTGCAATTTAATTGCCTTCCTATTTGTAATTTGAGATTTCTATAGTCCTCCGCAAGCAATTAGGACCACATTGAAAAAAAAAAAAAATGACTGCGGTAGCCCAACACCTAATGTCATTTTGTAATTACATTAACTTGTGAAAACTGCAAAGGATGATGGGTAGGGAAAATAGCCGTTACCATCCTGCACCTAGGGAATGGGTTGATTAAAAAAAAAAAAAAAAAAATAGACAGGGAAGGTTGTTTTTTTATCAAAACAAAACAAAATATGCAATCAATAACATATGGATAAAACAGAAAAAAAAAAAATAGTGTGATATCATTTATACCGTAATCCAATATTTCAGAAATGTCCCCCATTGTATCAAACTCACAAATGGAGATCCTATTTTGGTCAAGCTTAAGGACCTAAGTGTTGAGAAATAGGACTTTCGCCCCGTTATACTGGACTTCTGAGATGACATTCCGAGGGTTTTAATCCATAGCACATCAGTTAGTAAAAATCTGCATAAATTTAATATGTAAGAGAATGACCCAGATTCTCCCCGCGTTTACCATAAATGTGGAGTTAGTGGGATATTAACGGGCATTGATGATCCAATACCTGCCGCTAATACCATTTAAAAAATTAGCGTACCCGCTAAAAACCTTCATGCTTTCTATAGAGGTTTAGCGGACCCATTTAAAAAAAAGCATTAAAACACTGTTCTGTCCAGTCATTACCGCACAAACAGTGATTCATTAACAACCGGTAAAAATTAACTTCACACTTTTATTTTTGTCCATTAATTAAACCCAAGAATGTTCCCCATCCCTACCCTCACTCTAACCCTAATGCCTGGCCTAATTGCTCAGATCACTGTTGTAGGCGGGAGGCATCATGAGAAGTGTAGTTGTCGCCATCTCTGACTTTGATGAGATGCTCATGCATGTGTGGTGCCTGCTATTGTGCATTTCCCTTTCGAGTTGTCTAATCATTGATTTGAGTGATTGTGCACATGCAATGGGAATTTCTGGAGGAAATGTCAGAACACGCCAAACATTTAAATTTCTTTTTGGGGGCTGGATGCAAGGCCGGTGCAAGACTTTTTGCTGCCCTAGGCAAATATATATTTTGCTGCCCCTTGCTGATCCTGCCCTCAGCACTGAATGCATGCAGTCACACATTCAGAGGCACATGTACACACAGTCACACATGCAGACACATATATACGGTGTCTCACACGCACAGTAACATGTACGCACACCGACACATATTTGCTCATACACAGTTGTAGTAACAGGTGTACAATATCAATAGAGCACTGTGATACACCCATTTATTACACTCTGCCACTAACACACAAACTCTGCCACTCACACACACACACTCTGCCACTAAAATTAAATAAATTGGACTTCCCAGGCACTTGCAGATACAGAGTTCGGTATCCTCTGCCTAGCTCCCATGGCATCGCGATACCCGCCAGTCATTTTTTTTAGAGTGCCAGGAGGTCACTTGACCTCAGAGGATCTGACTTCCCCACAAGTTAGGGGAGCACAGGAAGTTTTTTGCATGTCTGGGCGCATAGAGAGCTTCCAGCCAGCTCCTATGACCTAGGAGGCGCACTGGCATGCACATTTAAAGGAATTAATTTTTTTTTTTAAACACGGGACTGCCACAGAAGCACAGGGATATGTCCTGTGTGCAATCTGTATGTTGTGGTAAGTCCTGTCAGTGTAATGTGGGTGCTAGGATAAATTCTGTCTGTTGGGGTACATGTTGTGTTCAATGGTAAGGCAAGACCTGTGGGTTCAGTAAAGTGTTGCTGTGACAAGTTATATGGGTGCAATCAGGGTGTAGGGCCAATAATGAAAAGAAAGAAGGAGAAATGGAGTGATGGGGCAGAGGAAGGAAATAAAACAAGGAATGCATTAAAAAACAATACCTTACTACCACCTATAAGTGTCAGGAAGGGAGGGGGAGAACACCATAGGAGGGAAGCTTTTACTGTATGCAAGAGGCTGAGGATCAATATGTTATTTTCATTTTATTTTTAAACAGGGTTTCTGTAACCCATGAATAGCAGCATCTGACTTCACGATGAGCTTTACTACTACCATGTGTAGGAAGGCCCAGATAGCTAACCTGGACTCTATCTGTTCTTAATCCCTACTCTCACAATGTAATTTTACATCTGTAATCCCTATCACAAGCATCCCATCTAAACTTAAATAGACAAATCCCTGTCATTATCATTACATGTGATGCACAATCATGATACTGGAGTTAATGGAAGAAACATGAGATAAGAAAAAGATCATTAGAGGGAATTTATACCATCAATACAGTTGTTTATTTTTTCTTTGTTTGTTCAACATGCCATGCCCGATTCAGAGATGTGTATGATACTGTAACATTATACTGTTAAAGATCAATCTAGTAATGGCTTGTGTCTACCACAAAAGTGATCCAGTGACTGTGAACAAACTTTCTCTATTTTTTTTTTAAATCTTCTGGGACTAGCTAGAGTAGCACAATAAAATAAAGTGGGGAATTATGTACCTGTAGCATATCTCCTATTACCTTCTTTTTCTACAGGGCTCCAGATCCCCAACCTGACCGTTAAACGATAAACAGTAACATTAAAGGGACACTCCCACCTAAAAATGACTTTACAACACTAGGATCTCACTTTGGGGCTGGGGACACAGAATGCAGTCTAGAAGTCAGAATTCTGACCATAGACTTGCATTGAATGGGAGGGTAATGTAACTATTACATCACAAGGGGTCAGAGTTATGATACTGTTTGATCAGGTCAATCTCCTGTCTTTGTGTTGCTACCTAGTCCTGCCCACTATGATACACAGGAGCTAGTAAGAGAGCAGGGGAGTATCTTATGAAATCATCATGCAGGCTCTGGCCACAGTTGTAAAGTGAGACTAGCTGGAAGATGTTGGACGATGTTGCTTCATGGGAAATATTCACAAAATGGGGCCAGGAGATAAAAACCTAATTTTATTTTTCCTTTTATATGCAATTAGTTCAATCATATAACAAAGCAGAGGCATGTTATTTATATATGTGTTTGTTTAAAATTACCAGATTATCTAGTTACATCTTATGTAAGTGGTAGTGTCCATTTAAAGCGGATTAGCCCACATTTTTATAAAGTATATACTTCACTTTTATTTTTAGAAAATACATCAAGCCACAGGAAGCCTTGTGAAATTGTCAGCAAAGCCTCACGCGTTTCGTCCTTAAGGACTTATTCCTAGATCTTACAGCTGGACAAATCAACGAAGCAATGTAAGTGAAGTGTTAAAGGAATGAAGGGTGAAGTGGATGGTTGGACACTAGAGTCATAACCAATGGCTGAAACAGTGGTGCTGTCAGTAAGAGTGACAGTGCTGCCACAGATGCGCAGTAGCGCTGACACACTCGATCTCCCAAGCCCCCCCTCACCCCGCTACCCGATTTAAGGGATTGTTGGGAGGTATGATATCACTATAGACCGACAATGCCAGTCAAGTCTGCTCTTGATGAGAGATCTTGCAACCACAAAAGTCTTAGTTGGTCTCCTCAGTATGGCAAAGTGGACCTTCGGAAGAACTCAAGTTATAGGATAGCTGCAATAAAGCCGAATGATGCAGGATAACCCATGTACACAGCATAGTTTCATATTTCCCAAAATTTCAAATGGCCAAGGAGGGCACTTAGGCTATAGGGGAGTGGCCAACAGGCTGTGACCAGCTGTGGGGCAATTACAAGAATTTATTAAGTGCTTGTACAACCAATAGAGAGCTATTAATGTAATTAGGGAAGTCAGAGCACAAAAGGGGTCATTTACTAAACTAACACTGTGGAAACAAAATAAGTAAAACATGAGTGTGGAGCAATTTGTGAATATTTGTAACATCTGAGTGCATAGTTTTGCACATGAGATGTATTTGCTTTTTCTTAGTTTAGGTCCCCATAATCTTATTTACACAAACTAATTTCTAAGCAGATTTACTTCTATCTAAACCCATATAATGGAGAGTTTCATTGTACACAAAAAATACCGAGCTTCTAACAATCGGTGACAGTAGGATAGAAAAGGTGACTGGGCAGCCATGGTCCAGAAGAGGCACAGTTTCTCCAGAACAGGGATGGTTGGTAAATATGTAGTTTACTGCCGGGATCAACAATCTTTCTGGCTCAGAACCAAAGTCTATGAGGTGATGGTGGGCCATATTCGCATCACATCGGGGGAGCAGCTTAGGAGGTAGTGTGTCAGCACAACATCGCTTGCATGCTACTGCGGTCACTCAAACGGGCGCCTGAGAATGTGAGCACAGGTTTGCAATGCTGACATCAGCAATCCGCAAACAGAGGTAGAGTTGCGGAACAATGGGCCGTGTTTGTTGTCCCTATATTGCTTGGGGGATGCGGCTTGGACAATATTGGTTGCCAGGCCACACCCGGCCAGGGGAGCCGTAGGTTGCTGACCCTTAGTAGACTGGATAGCTCCAAAGATATCCCAATTTTCCATAAAGTCCATACACAAAGCCAAATGAAAGAAATCCGAGGAATTACATATATCCCTTCTAAATAATTTCCGTCCAGTAGAATGGACCATTAAAATATTTCTCCGGCTCTCCCCCTTCTGTTCCCTCCCGTCTGTGGGACTCTCAGCTCAGATTAATCTTTTAAGTCTCCGCTAATGCATCGAATGAGTGTGTTCATAAATGAGAAGCAATTACTTCTGTGTCTCATTTGCTATAAGTCTCCCATGATCCCCAGTCCCTCTCAAAACTGCTACTGCAGGGTTGCTAATGAAGCAATATTTTTATATTTTCCCTTAAAAAAAATAGGGGGTCTCCGTGATTATAAATTTACCCATCTTTTTTTTTTCCCTTCTCCTATAAGGCAATTTTCACCAGATGGAATGAATATAATAATATTCTATGTCTCCCTTTTTTAATCTCTTAAAACTTTGCAGTATCATTAAATCCCTTTTTTCTATATTAAACATATAATTCATACGGAACAGCTGGGGATATTGCGCAGCGATCATTATGCTTTAACCCTATCTTGACGGGAGAAGAGTTTTAAACTAAGAGGAGAGCTATGGAACCTTGGTACTCAATGGGTTATTTTAATAGAAGCTCTGATGATAGTCCCCAGAATTAGACCTCCGCGGTATTAAATGTCATATATTCTAATTTTCTTTTCATATCTTTAATTTACTTTACTGGTGAACACCATTTATTTTTTTTTTGCATGAATTTTATTTTACATTTTACAGGACCCTTATGATGTTCGGAAGATTCAGAAATAAAGATATAAATCCTTGAAAATAGTTAGGATTTTTTTTTTTTTTTTTTTAAACATAAATCACTGTACCAAATATTTTTAGGGAAGTTCAGAAAACATTAACACACATGTATACACCCACGTATACAAATGAATTTGTGCCCAGTGTACATGTTCATTTGCATACAAGATTGGGAACTGAAAAGCAGACTTCGAGGTACCGCGAGGACTCATTTTTATTTTATGTTTGAATTGCCATTGTAAATGTTCGCGACTCTTACGTTGGTTAAGATAAAGCATGGATTTGTATCACAAATACCTTACGAATAAGGACAGCAGTCCGAAACACGTCAGGCAATTTTTATTATCGGCCCTGCACTGTGTGACCCCAATGGACTGTGCTGGTCAGGACATGGGTTCAAGCTAGACAGAAATATGGGCTTAAATGTAGCAAGATAACTTTTTGGTATAACCCAAAAAAAAAACCATGACCCTCTAGACAACTACCTAGCATGTCTAATGGAAAAAAAAAAATTACAATCGGAATTATTCACTAAAAGTGAGGAGCAAGTGAGATGAGGTGAGAAAAACATTTCAAATTATCCAGGACCAGATGAGCTCTTCTGGCAGGAAATCGCCAAGTCTGGCCTCTTATAAACACAAGTCAGTCCATATCCATATTTGAGGCAATGTCATTAAAATTTTGATACTCCATAAGGTCCACTAGATACCTGAGGAGGCTACAAAACCTGAACTCGTCGTGAGCAGTAAGTGGGATTCCTACCGGACCGTAGGTTGACAGATTATTTATAGTTATGTTTCGTTTTGCTTTGAAATGTTACATTCAATAAATGACGTTGCCGTGAAAGGGAATCTTTCTTTCCCAGGGTGGCCTCCTCTTAGTTTATCTTTTTTTCATTACATAGTAATTGAAGTAAGTGAAGATGCGATGTGAAGAACCATACTGTATACTAACAGCAGCCTTGGAGTAAACACACACCGGACCAATTTGTCCCTTCGTTCATGTAACAAGATCGTAGATATTAAAAGAAAAGCCAGTGACCTGAGCCATTAGGTCTTTTGGTTTGACAAGAAGTTAGTAACTTTGAATTCATGTCATGGTCAGTATAAAATACAGAGGCCTAGCTATCTCCCGTGAACAGAAGTGGGAACCGGTTTAATGTCTGAATGCGCCAGGGCCATGTGTGCAACAGCTATATACCGTGTATGTATATCGAAACTTACGATGATTAGTTATGCTAATAGAGTCTTTTATAATAGAGTAATTAGATTCCCCTTTAACTAGGGACACTCATAAAACATGCATTATGATCCCAGCAATGATTTTAATGCAGTAATGTAGTATACATTTTCCATAAGTATCCCTGGCTGTAGAAGACATCTGTACAATTTGTTTTCTATTGCAGCGTTTAGTCTAGAAGTGAGAAAGAGCTTCATTTCCGCGGGCATCAGGAATTATCATACATTCGTGGTATGCACACACGGGGGTAACCAAATAAGCCGAAGGGAGGAGTGGGGAGTTGAGAACAAAGAGGAAATCACAAAGAGACCGGTAAAAAAATGGCTTGAGGCCAATGTTAAGTCTATAGAAGCAGTAACATGGCCGGTATTTTTTTTGCAGAAATGGTGGCAACCCTATACCCCATTGACCAAGGGCAAGTCAATTCAAGGGCATGTTCCCCTGCCCATTGTTTGTAGACTGTACCATAGATTGTATTATTGGCCACTTATGACTTCAAGAACATTAGTGATATTCAGACCAGATAAATGGAACACATCAACCATGAGAACCCATCAGGTGCTTAATGCGCCCTCCAGAGGCTCTCTGGCGTGCCACAGAGCTTAAATAAACATACAGGATGCTTAGCACTTGAGTGAGGTGAAGCTTTAATCTAGCAAGCTAAAAGTATACTGAAAAGACTTGATACAGCTTGGAAGAGGCTGCGCATGAGTAGAACCGTGACAGCCCCAACCACTGTGGAGCACAAGTATAGGTCCTAGTTGGGAGGAGGTACATAGTGTGTGCAGAATTCTACAGCCATTACATTAGAGAAAGATCTGATCCCTACCTAGTTCATATATACATTTACATTCGTCAATTCATTGCCACGTTCTGATGTTGGTGCGCACTTTCTAACACCTAGCGGGAATGCCAAGTATCACAAGAAGCACGAATTTGCCAGATAAGGATCAAACTTTGATCTTTTTAATGTTTTTGTAATGTGTGTGAGATAATAAATTGTTTAATCATTCAGCTCTATCTTATGCCTCTAAATTATTTTGCATGGTGCTTGGAAGTGTGTATACATCAAATTGCTCACGCACACTGTTCCAGGTTTCATAGATATTTGGTCTAATACGAAATAGCATAATTGTCTTGGTGTTAATCCCATATTTTCCAGTTCCCGTTGTGCATACATATTACTGTATAGATTTCAGTGCCCAGCACCACAATCTCAGGATGGTCTGACGTCACTGAGGTATACATGCAAAAAACAATAGTTTGGACAGCACCCCAGAACCGGCATATGTTACACAGAGCACCACTGAAGTGACCACAATACTAACAATGATATAAATGCAGTGTGCACCCATGCAACATATTATCTTAATAATTTTAAACATTTTTAATGATTTTAGATATTTTAAAAGCACATAGCTTATATGAAAAAAAATATTGGAGATTTAGTCACGATATATAGCCATATTTAAAATATCTAAAATCATCAAAAATGTTTAAAATTATTAAGATAATATGTTGCATGGGTGCACACTGCATTTATTTCATTGTTAGTATTGTGGTCACTTCAGTGGTGCTCTGTGTAACATATGCCGGTTCTGGGGTGCAGTCCAAACTATTGTTTTTTGCATGTATATATGGAGCCTGACCAGCTTTTGGGCGTGCACTCCACCCACTCACAGGTGCTCTGTGTATGGTGTCCAGTGAGATACGTATAAATTCTAGTTCAAGACAGATTGTCAGAGAGATTTGTTTCCAAGTAAGTAGCTAGAGATAGGACTCACCAGTTTTGGAGTACTTTGGTGTAGTGGTGGGCTAAGCAAAATATGGCCATATATTGTGACTAAATCTCCAATATTTTTTCATATAAGCTAGGTGCTTTTAAAATATCTAAAATTATTAAAAATGTTTAAAATTATTAAGATGATATGTTGCATGGGTGCACACTGCATTTATTTCATTGGCGTCATTGAGGTGTCCTGAAAATCTGAGGGAGACTTCGTCTCCTGGAGCTGGCATGGCACCCCAAAAAGCCTGAGACTATATCTCCCCGAGCTGGCCTGGCCCCCCCCCCAGAACATCCAGGCCTCTTACAACTGTAAGAGTTATACCCCACTGATAGCGACCCTGCAGCCAGATTGATCGATAGAGCGAGAGTCTGCCGAAGAGCTCACACAAGTCGAAATTTCAGTCGTATCTGTGTGGTCAAATGAGACATTATTTTGTGCTTCCCTCCTCCATTCCCAAATTAAATTTTTATCAATGAGGAATCATATTTTCGGCAGCATGTGGAGAATGGCCAGTGAAACAAGGCAAGGTGTGTGGTGGCAGCAGACAGCACCTGTAGCAGGTTCATTGTGGGGAACATGATATTACAACAGGTGCGTGCTATTCAGTAACTGTAAACTGGCTTTTTGTGGGTCATTGGCTGTGTTTTGTGTAATTAGATCATGGGATGCATAGTGAGAAACTCACACCAAGAGCATGCTACTTTTATGAAAGACTTCTTCCTTTGGTAAATTATTGGAACATTGAGCAGTAATGCTATGAGCAGTAATAGAGAATCCCTACCCTGTGATTGGTAGAGACTGGTGTAACCCTCCATTGGATTATACCTATTTTTTTGCAGGGGCAAAACAACAGGGGTGCACCAGGTGCAATGGACACCAGAGACCTTGATGGTTTGTCCCACTAATGCACAAGGGATAGGGAAAGAGTACACAACAAGAACAATGGATCTGTGAAGGTCCATAGAAGATCATTAAATTGCTCAAGGCCCAATAAATGTCCATGAAAATTGCTTGTGCCTTCCACTGGGCTACACATACCGACAAGAAAAGGTCTAGCTAAAAGGTGGATAATACGGGGGTATAAAAGGCTGGACAAAACAAAACAGATTGAGGGATGAGTGCTTCTAATACTGTCAATATAATTATTATGTACAAACTACGGAGTTAAAGACATAGGGGGTTATGTATAAATGTGTATCTGTCAGAAAAGTAGTAGTACTCTTATGTATAAAATGATTTCCACCAGAAACAAGCCACCATGAAAAAGTGATCTAATTATATTTAAAAATGTTGTTGCAGACAATGAATAAAACAGGTCGCAAATTTGCGCCACTTCTAATCTGGCGTTATCTGCACGGAATAAAAATTCACAGACAGAGATACAAAAAAGTCGCACAATGAGACTAAAAAGTTGCAGTTTTGTGTCTCAGGTTATGTGTGTAAGTGTGTCACTGTGTCTGTGTAAGAGTTTGTGTGTGTGTGTGTGTATGTGTGTGTGTGTGTGTAGTTAAGTGTGTTACTGTGTAAGGGTGTGTGTGTGTGTAAGTGTGGATGTGTAAGTGTGTATCTGTGTGTGACTGCAAGGGTATCTTTGTGTTTAAGGGTTTCAATGTGTGTTAGGGTGTCAATGTGTGACAAATTTAGAGCATGCGAGTTGAATATTTAAATGTATTTATTTTCCACATAATACATTATACTTTTATATATATAAAATGTATGGAGAGTTGGTGGTGTGGGAGTAGGGTTGCCACCTTTTCTTAAAAAAAAAATACCGGCCATACTACTACCTCCATAGACTTAACATTGGGGCCAAGCCAATTTTTTACCAGCCTGACGGTAAAATATCGGCCAGGTGGCAACCCTATGTGGGAGGCGTGGCAGGTCAGAGGAGGGGGCACCAAAATGCACCTTCGCCTGTGTAGACGACTGCGCCATTTCTATCTTCCAACACTGCAGTATGTGGCTTAATAGCGCCCTACACATATGGATTTGCAGACATTTTCTGCCCTTTTTAGCTGTATATATATATATATAAATATATATAGTACACATATTGCACAAAGTTAGCGTTATATATTGGTGTACAAGGTCACTATAACCTCATGCACCTGCTTTATACATAACATCCATATCTAAGCTTACCAATTATATATACCCTAGCACACATAACAGATACAAGAACACCCAGTAAAGCCTTTGCAGGTCTTCAAAAGACTTAAAAAAAAAAAACAAAAACGGAAATGCTAAGCTCTTAATTGTGCTTTTCATATGAACCGCAGTTAAATTTAAGTAGAAAAAAAAAAGTTGCATAAAGTCACAGACTACAGATTTCTCTTTTTCTTTTCTCTTTTTCCTCCACGAGCTGAAACGCTCTGTTATCTCACCATAAAGATTTCATTTTTTTTTTTCTTTTTTTCTTTTTTTTTCCCTGAGTTAAAATGTAATTTATTTCAGGCGATAGAAATGTAAATACAGATCCCAGTAGCTTGAAGACGGAATTCAAAGCAGATACATACATTTACCAAGTCATCTTATCATTAAAAGCCCATCGATTTACATTTGAGATTCACCCAATTTTTTATTTATTTTCTCCCCCCCCCACCACTCCCCTTCACCCCTCAAAACATCTCTAGCTCTACGATTAAAGCCCTATTTAACCGAAATTAAAAATAAAACCTCCAGCTAGTTTCTTCCTTCTTGACAACATAATTAGATTGGAAATAATAACTATTCTTTTTAAAGCCAATTTATCAGATTCCCTTTATATTTGATTTCGTTTCTAACTCATCAAACTGAAAGAAAGCTCCACAGTGGGTTTTGCCTGCTGTGTTGACTCACAGCACAGATGTCCTAGTTATATACCATTTTAGCACTCCTAATCTTAAAATAATACAAATACTAATCACATGTAATTGTATTTTTTAAAAAAGGGGCAGCTGCATGTTTAACCGTTAGCGTGTTATAAGGATGTGTAAGTGTGGCTCTGTTTCTGAGCGGGATTGTATCACATTGTTTTTATTGTGCGTGCATAGAACGAAAAAAGAAATTGAAAATGATCTATCCATTGCGCTAGCCAAATTTCAAAGAAATGCAGAAAAAGGTGTTGTAAATGGGTCTGTGGAGTCTCCTGTTTATGACATCACCTGTGGCTTGATATGCAAATGAACTGGTTTTCAAAGGGAAGTGTGTAATTTACATACCGTGCCACAGGTGATGTCATAAGCAGGAGACTCCACAGACACATTTTTAGCCTAGTTTTGGGATTTGCTTGCAATTCTGCTAATACAATCTGTAGATCCTTTTTTATTCGCTATACATTCGCAGGATAAGCTATGTTTAGGTGATGCAGTCCCTCTAAAGTTGTTGTATAGTTGTTTAATTGATATTTTGTTTTCATGATGATGGCAAAGATGGCAATATATAGAGCATACAAATAATCTCTATGTTGGGTTTACAGAATTTCAAACAATGGCCTAAGTGTCTTGACACCATCAACTACTGAAACTTGACTACTGTTTTAATTTACAGGTAGGTTTTTTTCATCTTTTTATAAAAATGAAAAAAAAAAAACATAAAAAAACTGACCCTGGGGGACCAAAATCTGGTGTTGCTGGTAGTCAAGGAATTGCAGCAACACCAACATGTTGGTCCCCCAGGGCACTGCGATCGCTACCTGGAGCTATCGCAGGTTCGTTAATGAAAGGCAGGATGCCATTCTAATATGACGTTGCCCTTTTATGGGAAAGAGTTTTGGAAGTGATCAGTGATCTAGAGGGAGTCAGAAAAATTACAGAAAAAAAGGCTAGATTAGCCCTAGATCTAGAGCCAGGGTTTAAGTTGAGATAGGGTTAGATTTAGGGTTGGGATCAAAAGGTTACTGTTGGGGGGAAATGGTTAGTAAAAAGCGAAATGCTACTTCCAGTTATTGCCTTATAACTTGCAAAAAAAAACAAGAACAAGTAAATATTGTATATTTATAAACTCAGGACAACTATTAGAATCGATTTAGCAGGTTTTATTAATTAGATTCTATTTTTCATGTAAAAGTTAGAAAAGTGTTTTTTTTTTTTTTTTTTAAATGTCATCATATTATGCTCAAAATTGTGGTAGCTAAAGAAATCATTTTTTTTATGCTTAAAGAATATATATATATATATAATGTGTGTGGGTACATTTAATGAGAAAGATGTAAATTACTGCTAAACACAAACATCGCAGAAGGGTTAAAATAGCACAATGTCACAATGGGTACAAGCGTTTCAAAACAGTCCGTTCACTAAGGGGTTAATGAGGCAATAGTGCCTCATTAAAAAAAGGGTAATTTGAAAAGTGCACTAATTGTGACAATTGCTAAGAAAACATTTTAATGGGATTGGTGAGTGCTTGTATAATTTATACCTGTGATAAAATCCAGGCACCTCTATGGACAAGCTAGGGGCACATCAGGTAATTTAGTGTCGGGCCTATAGCTGCTTAACGATCCTTGCTAGATTTGGGCTATGCTTGCTTTTTTTTTCTGTGCTGGAGATCGATAGAATGAAGCATTCTCAACACCAGCATGATATCGCACTGTCTCCTATCGCTTTCCATCCCAGTAAAGTGATTCTAAATAAAGATCTATTGAGTGGGACAGAAACTATAAGCATTGTAAACTCAAACACACTTCATTCCAAGAATTCCACACTGATCTGTATACAAACCTGCATCTCTGTTACAATGTACAGCGCTTTAACCATAAAAATGATTATATCAATTTAAACTGACAGTTTCCCTTTAACAAACAGATCGTAGAGCCACTTGCCAGGCTATGAGATGACAAAATTGTTAGGGAACTGTAAAAAATGGAACTTAATAAGCATTTTCTGTCCTTTACAGATGGACTGTTGAATCCACCCGTCTAAAGAAAGCTAGAGAACATTCCTTTAAGTTTTCTGGTTGCCATGGTTACTTTGTAAGGTCTTAAATTTAAAAAGCTTGAAAAATCGTCTTTCATATGGTAAGTCTCTTTCAAGGTGTATTCACCCGTAGGTCGCAAATGGTATATTATTTTATTATATTCAATGTATAACAGTAAAAATCACTTAAAAAAAAAAAGAACCTTGCATTGTAACTGTATGTAAGGGCTTAAAACTGCCACCAAAATATTATATTCCCATTATTTGATATGATTTGAGTAAGCTGGACTACTGCTAATATTATTTCTGGTTCAAAGTAGCCTCTTTATGAGGAACCTTGTGCTCAAAACCATAGAACATTAATAAAACAAATATAAAAAAAGAAGTGAAAATGGAGGCAGCGTTTGCTCCTTTTCTACAATTGAAAAATGAGCTATTCATTTCTGTGGTCCTCTTTATTGTGTAAAATATGGCGTAATCCACTTTCTCTGAAATTGTTGAAAATACCTCTTGGTAATTAGAACATTGTAATGGATATGTTGATAACAATGATGGTGCTACTCAAGTCACTCAAGAATGCCACGCACACAAAAATATTTTGGCGAAATTCTTAAAATTGAGCAGTTACCACGAAAACCAAAAGGAACGAGTGCTCTACTTTTGGATTCCAGAGCTGCGCGGTAGGCCCGGTCACTCACACTGGCAGTGCTATTGTGCATAATGCTGCACATGCGTAGTAGCCAGTCTCCGGTGTCCCAGACACGGGAGACTTCCATGTTTACTGCGGGATTGCGCTCTTGTACCCCACTGCCCCACTGGGCTCAACCTTTATCCCGACAAGTGGGACAGAGGTAGAGTTCAGTGGGACAGAAGGATTGCCTCCCAAAATTGGGACTGTTCTGCGTAAAGAGAGACATTTTGGAGGCATGCAATATTAACATATATGGTTCGACACAAATGTCGTCATTAGTATTATACCAATATTGAGTAGAGCACAGGTAATTTTCCTTTCTTGCCGCTGGGTCCAAGTGGTCCATTGCTCAACCATTTTCAGGCTACTTGTCAAGTTAGAACAGGACTACCAACAAGTTTTATTTATCTAGTTATCCAGTGCTTCAAAAGATTCACCCCAATTTTGAATTCCACCTATTTTTGCTCCTGTCATTCCTGGATTTGGGCACCATCTGACTACATTGACATGACGCTCAGTTTTGGTCTTAGCCCCACCACACAAGCATACGCTTTGAATATTGTTCATGGTTGGGTGTGCTGAAGTCTCACCTCCTGCTTAGCTGCATCTGGAAAAGAAAATCGGACCCGGGGACAAGTTCCCCCTTAGGTCATTACGCAGGTATGTGAATGGTTATGATGTGATATCCAAGGTAAGATTAGCACATCGGTTTTGTCATTTGTGGACACTTATTAAGCAATCCAGTCTTCAGTCTATAGAATACGGCCACAGTGTCAGAATGTGTGACGAATAAAGCACAAACACAAGCGTACAGAAAAATGTAATTTTTATTACTGAATTAAGGTCCTATTACAAGCCATAAAAGAAAATGGGGGTACACATCATACACACAACCAGACCATATTCAATAGATACACAGCTAGGGTTGCCACCCAGCCTGTATTTTACTGTCAGGCCGGTAAAACAATGGCTTACTGCCAGTGTTAAGTCTATGGAGGTAATAGCAATGTGGAAAAGGTGGCAACCCTATACACAGGAAAGGGCAATACTTCGGGTCCTGCATTTAGGGCTGCCACCTTTTCTTCAGAAAAATACCGGCCTTGCTACTGTCTCCATAGACTTAACATTGGCCTGATGCCAACTGCCATACCGGCCAGGTGGCAACTCTAACTGCATTGCAGTATTATTCTGGTTCCTCACTATGGGTCCTCTAACCCAGAATGCCTTGCTTCTTCGCTGCTATTGCTCCAAAGAAAGAACGGAATGCTCCCAAAATGGCTTTTTATCTTCAGTTTAGTTTTTCAAACCAAACTGAATATCTAAAGAAGTCATCTCTGCTGTAACCTTTATAGATAACCTCTTCTGACATTCAAAATTACCGTCCATTGTGAAATCAGATAACTTAGCTTACACACACACCCTAACCTTTCCAAACACATATGACTATGGATTAAATAAAATATAATATTTTTAAAGCAACTGTTTATTATCATTTTTTTATTTGAACAATGTATGTGTTTTTTTTAATAAAATAAAAATAAATAAAATACGCCTAAATAAAAGAAACAAATAAATAAATAAGTAAAACACCTAAATAAAATACTAACTCAGGGCACTCAGCAAAAGTGTGAAGACGCAAGGAAAGTGAGCTAGACCGCCAGGAAAAGGGATTTCAAGGGCCTAGTCACAAATTCAGCCCTTAAAACCTCTGAAGATTCATTCCATTTCCTTTACACACTACTCAAGTAAAAATAACTAGGACACATAGCCAGGACACCTTATTAATGTATTTAAATATAATAATACATTAGGATAGCAATTTGGTATTATACACAAAATAAGTGTTTTGTGGTTTGTATACATACATTGTTTAGCATCAGTTGTATGGTCAAAAGCGTATTTTAGCATGAATCCACAATTTAAATTAGTTATGATGTCAGTTACAAGGAACTTACAGTTTCTGTCATAATTTGGTTAATAATAATTAATAATTGGTTAATAATGTTTGTTAGAATTGTTGATAATTCTTTTGTATAATTAGCATAGTATAGTTTGTATTTGTATAGTTTGCTTATGAAGTGACAGTAAAAGTCTCAGGATCTATTGTTGCCATTCCGCTACTTCCGGAATGTACGGTAGCATTCCAATGTAGCCAGACAAACAACTATAGTTCTTTGTCTGGCAGCTAAAGGAAACATCCACTTAGCAAATGCCATTGCTGACAGAAACTTTGTGATATTCTGTTTCTGGAAGAAAAAAAAGTGCTTGACAACTTGGTTACCTCAAAAAACTTTTTGTAACTGCCATCTTCTCAACCAAAAATATAAAATTACCCACTGTCCTCTTCAACACATTAGATCCAGAGTGGCTCAAAAAAACAAACAGGCTGTTATATCACTCTTATTAGCCAAGAGTGTTGACAGACTCCTGGTCTGGCTATGTGATAATGAGCTAATTATTGTGGATTTACCATAGCCCTGGCTCCTCAAATAGAGTTGTTATCATTTCCTGATAACAGTGGTTGCAGAGTGTTGTATTAATAGGGATCTCAGAATGTCTGTCTATGCACTAATGACAGCCTTGTTATAACTATAGGCGTTGCATTGGGGCATAGTCGTAACTAGGCCTTCAATATGACTGTCCCAGGGGGCTTTAGTCATTCATTATAGAACCTTTAGTTGAAGGATTAAATAAAAGCTTAAGAAGGGGTTTTGGTAATTAAATAAAAACTGATAGTAAGGAAGCAAGGAAGCCATAGTGTATTTGTTCTGTTTTATTGTAGGTATTAGGTTTTCATTTTTAGGTACTAAGAGAAACGATTTGCCTTTTGTTTTGGTAGATGTTTTCGATTGTGTACTTTTTAAACTTTGTTTAAAACTTTATTGTCTATATTTGGCTATGTTCTGTATGCTTTTTATATATTTTTTACTTTATTTTAACATTTACTATATGTTTGTTATATATTTTCATACATTATATATACATTTAGATATTTTATTACTCTTAGACTTTCCTGTGTGGATTTACCTGGTGTCAGCTGCCACATCCCTTTTTTTCCTGCATTAAGTTTGTGGACCTTTTGGACCAGGTCCACTGTCGTGTTGTAGCACCCAGGACCAACAGGTGAATCATTTAGGTATCTATTTTGGAGAAATAGTAGCTGGAATATGTGTGTTCCTCCAAAAGACCTGGGTCCAGAACCTATTGCAGATTTGATAGAAGTGGAGTAAAGAAGTTCAGATACTTAGCATATAAAGTATGTATGCAATGCCTATGAGCAATATATAAATATATAATATAAGCAATAAACACATATAAATGGATTTATGTGATAATGCCAGTGTGCAATAGGTATATATAATATAAACAATAAACACATATAAATGGATTTATGTGATAATGCCAGTGTGCAATAGGTATATATAATAAAAGCAATAAGTACATATAAAGGGATTTATGTGATGATGCCAATGAGCAATAGTTATATATAATAAGCACTGACCAATACATACATATAAAGGATTTTGTATGATGCCAATGAGCAGTAACATTATATGCTGCGTGAGTGAAGGGATTGGCAGGTGGGTGTGTGTTAGAGTGTGAGGGAAGGGAAAAAGGTGGGGGCAAGATTATCAGAGGTTATAAAGGGGGTATGCCCATTTTTCTCATCAGCCATTTTAAAATACAAACATATCAGTAACAGTTTCCTTGCCATTTTGGAGCTAAAGTAGGAGGAGGACATGATATTGGGAGTAAGAAGTTTGAGGTGGCCTTCCCTTGACCTTTACAGTGGACGGGCCCACCAAGCTAGTAGTCGGCTGTTTGTTAGCATTTGAAAAGGAATGGTGGTATGTAAATGGACGAGGGGGGACAGTTATGCCCCAGGGGGAGTCTTGTTAATTTATTTGATTAAAGTTGTAAGTTTGGTTTTAAGTTAATACATGTTATTTAAGAATTAAATGAGTTATATGATTGCCAAGGATAGGGTTAGAGACAGGTTATACTGTGGTATGCTTTAAGCATAAGAAAGGAGTCATACAGTGGCTAATACAGGATGAACACTGTTTAATAAATACTGTGGCCTAATTTTAACTCCAACTCTGTCTCCTGTCTTCATTTATGAGACTGGGGGGGAGTATGGAGGAGTATCAAGGTAAAGGGGAAATCCCCACTACTCACTTCACCAAATAGCTGGAGAGTTCAGTGGAAGAATCAGTAGAAGCTGCAAACTCGATATTAATTTAGACATTTAGGACACAGATATTCAATTTATGATGATTGAACTCTATATAATGTGCATTAAAACGAAGGTAGAAAGTTTTAAGGCCAGATTGGCCCTTTAAATAAAAATGGCTGTATATTGTTTTTTAAGGCTTAAATGAACGGGCATTTAAGACTCGTACTCTAAAATTCTGGTATATTTGCTAAAGGGCTTTGCGGGAAAGTTACTGGGACTTCTAGTGCATTTTGCACAGATATTAGCTATGGTCACAGAGCCTCTAATTAGGGTTAAAAGAAACTCACCTAATGAATTTACGAGAATCCTCTCTCTCTTGTCTTTTGTCGTCTCTGATCATACCTTTATCAATTCCTTAATGAAATCTCTTACCCTCCTTTGACTTCTTTATTGTTTGATTTACAGGTATAATCTGGAGTGTGTGGAGCAGAATTCAAACAAGGGACTGTTTTCTCTGCAGTAATTAACTACCTATGCTTTTTATTTTAAGCGAACGCTATCTTTTTTTTTTTTTTTTTGCTGATTTTTACTGAAATGATTCCATCGGGACTGACAAGACAGATGGCGACGGAGAAAGGATTTTATTAGGCGAAGTGTTCCTTCATACTGCCATCATTCTTATAAAGGGAAACTCAAGTTAAAACACATTTTTGTTTCTGAATAAAAAGAGATTTTTTTTTTTAGTATTGAAAAAATATATATACGTAACAGTTTCCTTACAGTCAAAGTGCACCCTGTCTCACACTTATTGTGGGAAGAGGTATTGTATGTTAGGGTGACTAGAGGACAGGGCTGCAAAGGTAGGCAGGGGGGCAATTGCCCCAAGGAGCTGTTTAATCTCTCTCAATTCGCTAAGGCTATACCACTTTATGGCACTACTATCTCTTTACTCCTTTGGCCACTCCTTATTCCTTGTTTGTATGTTCTCAAAATCATAAATGCTACTTTGAATTGGGCAAGGAAGAATGGTTATCACTTCCCATTAATTGATTCCACAACTTTGGTGGTAGTTGGTTGAACATTGATAAGAGAGTGGTTCAGAATACTCCGTCTTCCTCTTACTCGTTGGACCTTTAAAAATGGATGGGCGCTGTGAAGATGGCTAGACGGACTGCCCCTTCTCAGAAATCAGCAGAATGAATGGAACTCTGTCAAAATAAACATTGCTTTACTGTGAAGGTAGATGATACAAATTGATCTATATACTGTGTTACCAGAATTGCGAGCAAATACTTAAAATAAGGGAAACATATGTTTTAAAAGTGTCTCCTGTGTTTATAACATCACCTGTATCTTGATTTGCCAATGAACACTTTTTCAATGAGAAATGAATATTATATGATTGCAGTATAAGCCATATTTAGTGTGACAGAGTTCCTATAAGCACTGCTCCCCCTGAATCCTTAATGCATACACAGATCAACTGATTCAGACTGAGAATGTGCCCTGGTATATCCTGGCTGATTCAGAGAGAGGAACATACCTCCAAAGACTTCAAAGAGGGATGATTCTGGGCATTGCTGAGAATTTTTAAGTGATTTTGAGTCATATTAAAACTCTTAAACACACGTTTTTTGAGGTAAACAAGTTTTTAAACGGACTGTATCACCGAAACATTGTTTTTATTGTGAATATAAAGAATAAAAATGTATTGAAAATGAACTAGACATTAAGTTAGCAAATTTGCCAACAAATGCTTAATTTAGGAGAGAAATGTTGTAACTGTGACTTTGGAGTCTCCTGCTTAGGACAACACCTGTTGCACGATATGCATAGGAACGATACTGTTTTTCAATAGGACCTTTCAATAGGACCTTCAATAATGACCTTGATATCTACAAATCTATGGGGGTCATGTACTAAACAAGTGCAGTGGGGGAAAAAAAGTAGTTAAAACATGAGTAAGATGCAATTTGCGACTATTTGTAACATTTTGCGCCTGTTTTCCCTGATTTGCTCCTCTTCCGTTTCTTTTTTTTTGCGTGCATTTTTCCGGTTGCGTTAATAAATTGCGATTAGATTTGCGCACGCTAAATAGTTTTGTGAATATTTTGTGAAAAATAATTCTTATTTGCGTGTGAAAATTACACCAGCTTTTAGCAAGTGCTATCAAAAGAGGTAGAAAAAATATTCGCTAAATTTTCTGTTTTTATTTGCAATTATGCCCGTTGTTATTCGCAGTTTGCTCGTATGTACTATTTGAGTGTTAAATGTTTAGTACATTGCAGTAGGAGCAAAGAGCAAAAATAGTTTTGCACATAAAATATATTTGCGTTTTGTGAGTACCCCTCTGAAGCCACAAAGTTAGTCACTTTGAGAAAGTTAGAAAAGTTGTGACATAACTACTTGAAGAATTGTGGAATATTTACTTATATTGATGTATCCTCCCTTTAAGGCTTAAAGGAGCAGGAAACAGGTGAAAGTGACACATCTAAAAGTTACACACACCCTTAACCGTGGACAAGTTTCAATTATAATGCAGTTTCGCTCATTGCTTTTATGTAACATTCAGCTACTGGGGTGTGTAAAATCTTTTGTGTACATAATCTTTGTGTACATTTCCGCCCATTTATTAATCTATGCTTCAATGATTTATTGACATTCACACAAGTCAAGAAATAATGTCTTGTAATCGTCTAAAAGGTTTCCAGAATTATTTTTTTACAGACATGAGGTAGCCCTGGTAGGTGATTATCTTGAATAAGTGACAAATCTATACGATGTTAATGCTATCATAGGCCCCCCTGGAAAATGGACATACCCGGGACACTTACAGGGGCCTCGATGTCATGATCGCTGCCTGATGACATCATCAAAAAATACCAGACAAGAACATGTTCAACCCAGTGTCAGTGGCTGCGTGACAATGATTGCTCGGTCTGTGTTTTACCTTTATATATATATATATATATATATATATATATATATATATATATATATATATATATATACTGACCCTGAGTAACTCATCTCAGAGCTGACCACGTTTGGCTGGGGTGGGCAAAAACTATGCAGTGGCCAATGTGCAACTTCATCAGCCCACCTGTTGTCGTTAGAGATAGACAGGGAAGATAGATGCTGACAGGTTGAGTACAGAGATTGATAGACAGACAACACTATTGGATAGAAAGGTAGTATGCATACTTCCCAAGTGGCCCTATTTAGAATCCCCCTGTGGCAGAAGCAGCCACAAGAGACTTTTGCATTGATTATTGCCTGTTTTATGGAGTTAGTTTGACTGTTTTATTCCCCTCCCTCCTAGACACCAGTTTAAAAACCCTTAATAACTGTCATATTTCCAAACACTGTCTGTCTGTAACTGTCAGTTTGTTTTCCTCTGAGGAGGAGTTTTTTGGCTGCCTGAGTGCTGTTGCTTTTGGGTGCTCATTAAAACAGACCTGCTTGACCCTTTCTTGAAGCCTTGGCTCATGTTTGGGGGATGGGATAAGTCTGCAGTGCTGATGGTGTCGGTTGGAGTGCTTGAAGTCCTCGGCAAGCACTAGGAGCATCGATTGGCGGAGGTACTCGGTCGGAGTGCCAGGGGGTCCGACACATTTGGTGGCAGCGACGGGACTCAAACCTCACAGCAGACCGTGGTTCGGCAGTTACAGCCATTTGGGAAATTTGCTATTTCGTATGGAACCGAAAGGAAAGGGTATGTGAATATACCCGAACGGATAGTGAATGGGCACAGACTATACCAACTTGAAACGGGCCACGCTAAAAGAACTATTGGAAGCAAGTGGAATTATTGCCAGCAATAAAACCAAAGCTTCCCTTATTGCTGAACACATGGAGGGAGACCGGGCAGCTGCTGCTGCAGCACATCTTATGGACAGCACACAGAATGAGTTTGGAAGAGAACTCCAAAGCAGACTGGCCTTTTTCCCAGGTACGCCTCCCACAGAAACCTTGGAAAGGATTATGGCAGATGTCCACGAATACATAATGGAAAAGCAGCGGGCAGACCGGATGTCCAGAGAGGGGTCCCTAATCACACCACACATAGTACCAGGGAAGCCTAAAATCCCGTACCATGCTTTTAAAAACTATGTGGAGACCGAAGACATCGATGGCTATTTGCATGACTTTGAGAGGTTATGCCAATTACATGAGATCAACGCCGCCGACCAGGTACCCCTGTTGGTGGGTAAGCTAGCGGGCCGGGCAGCAGAAGCCTACCGCACCATGCCAGACGAGGATAGCAGAGACTACCAGAAAGTAAAGCAGGCGATCCTGGACAGGTATGCAATTACCCCTGAGGCATACCGGCAGCGGTTCCGAGAAAGCCGAAAGACGGAGAAAGATACTCACATGGAGTGGGCACACCGCTTAACTAGGGCGGGCAAAGGTTGGGTGCAAGCCGCACAAGCAACCACAGTGGAGGACATGCTACAATTACTGCTACTGGAGCAATTCTTCCAGGGGTTAACCCCGGATTTACAAAACTGGCTGAGGGATCGGAAACCGCGCATCTTAACTGACGCCAGGTGGGCAGACGAGTACCAAGATGCCAGGAGGGCACAGCGGGCACAGGCACGGTCCATCTTGGGAGCTGCTAACCCATCTCCCACCATTAACCCCACCCCAGCACTGCGTCCGGGTGGTGGGAACTACCAAACCCCTCCACGGTACAACAATGCCCGATCTTTCATCAGGTGCCACACGTGTAACCAGCAGGGCCACATGCAGAGAGACTGTCCCAGAAACAGAAACCGCTCCACGTGGAATACTCCAACTAATTCCCCTGCAAACCGGGCAGCAGTACACTGCTACCAGAGTGAGCCTCGACAACCTTTCTTCGAGACCCGGTTTAATGAAGAATCTTTGGGCACCCTCCACGAGGTTAACCCAGTACAAGCAGCTGCAGACAACCGACAGGGACACCGCCAAGGGGTACACGTAGAGGGAAAACGCCTTCAGGGTCTGCGCGATTCTGGGGCCACCATAACCCTGGTTCGCAATCACCTAGTCCCCAAGCACCAGCTCACTGGAGAATATGTGGCAGTCCTTGTGGCAGGGGGAGCGATTTACAAAATTCCCACTGCTAAAGTACATTTGGATTGGGGAGCAGGGTCGGGGAATGTGGAAGTGGGCCTCATGCAGGACTTACCAGCTGATGTCATCCTGGGTAACGACTTGGGGGAGCTGACCTCTGCTTTTGTTTCTCAGCACCCCGCGCAGGAAGCGCTACCCGTGGTAACACGGCAGCAGGCCCTCACCACCGCATCTTCTGAACACTCTGAGGCTCCGGTAAGTAACAGTACTGACCCACCTTTCGTCCCCTGTGCTCCCCCCTTAGAATTTGGTACTGAAGTAGTCACCGACCCGTCCCTGCAGGTATACCGGGATAGGGTTACACAGAATCAGGCAGGGTTGGAGGGGGAAAGATACGCTTGGGAGAAAGGATTATTGTATAGATATGCTGAGAAGGTAGTAGCAGGATCTGTACCCATGACCCTCACACAATTAGTCGTGCCCCGAAAGTACAGGCAAGAATTACTACGTATTGCCCATGACATCCCTTTATCAGGACATCTAGGCGTCAGTAGGACGAAGCATCGTTTGTGACACATGCCAGAGAGTAGGGAAGAGAGGGGACCGGTACAAGGCAAAAATGCACTCCCTACCCATAATAGATGAACCCTTCAGTAGAGTGGCAGTAGATATAATCGGACCCCTAGCAAAACCCAGCCCGTCAGGAAAGAAGTATATACTAACCGTAGTAGACTATGCCACCCGGTACCCAGAGGCCGTAGCCCTAACTAATATCCATGCGGAGACTATAGTAGATGCCCTAATCCGGATATTCTCCAGAATGGGGTTCCCCAAAGAGATTATCTCAGATCGGGGTACCCAATTCACAGCCGAAGTCACTCATCAGTTATGGAGAACATGTGGGGTGAAACCTATTGTAAACTCAGCGTATCACCCCCAGTCCAATGGGCTCTGTGAACGGTTCAACGGAACCTTAAAGCAAATGCTCCGTACCTTCATGGATACCCAGAAGGACTGGGAAAGGTTTCTTCCCCATCTGCTCTTCGCGTACCGAGAGGTACCCCAGGAGTCCACGGGGTTCTCGCCATTCGAATTACTATTCGGAAGGAGAGTGCGGGGTCCCTTAGACCTCATTAGGGAACACTGGGAGGGAACGGTCACCAGTAACGGTACCCCTATCGTCCCATATGTACTAGAGTTCAGGGAACGCTTGGAGACCCTAATCCAGACGGTACGGTCTAATCTCCAGGCGGCCCAGCAACGACAGCGCAGATGGTACGATAGGGGAGCCAGAGACCGCAGTTTTCAAATAGGACAAAAGGTGTTAATCTTGAAGCCAGTCCAAAATGACAAACTGCAGGCCTCCTGGCAAGGCCCTTATAAGGTGGTGGAACAGGTATGTGACACTACCTATATAATTGCCCCATGTACAGGAGCAGGCGGTAGACGCATGCTTCACGTTAACATGCTGAAACCCTATCACGAGCGGACCGAAGAAGTAACTGCCATATGTGCCTCGGCCGCCGAGGACCCGGATAATCTACCCCTACCAGACCTATTAGCTCAAAGGGGGGCCAACACCGAATTAGGGGAAGTACAGCTAGGAGACCGTCTGAGCACTAGAGAGCGAGCTCAAATACTAGAGCTGATCCGGGAAAAAGGGGATACATTCTCCAACCAGCCCGGGTATACCCCACTGGCTACCCACAGGGTAGAAACCCCAGGGCAACACCCTCTTCGACAAACCCCCTACCGCATACCCGAATCCGTAAAAGATCATATGCGGAAGGAGATTGACGAAATGTTACAACTAGGAGTGATAGAACACTCAGATAGCCCATGGGCCTCTCCGGTAGTGCTGGTACCGAAGCGGGACGGAACCACCCGCTTCTGCGTCGACTACCGGAAACTTAATGATAAAACAATTTCAGATGCCTATCCCATGCCCCGAATCGATGAGCTCTTAGATAAAATGGCCAGGGGCCAGTACCTCACCACAATAGACTTGTGCAAAGGGTACTGGCAGATCCCACTAGCCGAGGATGCCATCCCAAAGTCCGCATTCGTCACCCCGTTTGGGCTATACCAATTCAAGGTGATGCCATTCGGGATGAAGAATGCGCCGGCTACGTTTCAGCGGATGGTGGACCGGTTACTGGACGGATCCCAGGAGTATGCTTGCGCCTATTTAGATGACATAGCAATATTTAGCAACTCCTGGGACGAGCACTTGACCCATATAGGAGCCATCCTCGACCGCATCAGGGAGGCAGGTCTCACGTTAAAACCCAGCAAGTGCCACGTAGGGATGGCCGAAGTGCAGTACTTAGGCCACAGGGTGGGCAGCAAAAGCCAGAACCCGCTAAGATAGAGGCCGTAGCTAAGTGGCCAACCCCTCGCACGAAAACTCAGCTTTTAGCTTTTCTAGGGACCGCCGGGTATTAACGTAAATTTGTACCTAATTATAGGTACCTGCCAAGCCCCTTACTGACCTCACCAAAAAGAACTTACCCAAAGTAGTGACCTGGAGCCCAGAGTGTGAGAAGGCATTCCAAGAACTGAAAACTGCCCTAATTCATGCCCCTGTGCTGGCCGCTCCCGATCAAACCAAACGCTTTCTCGTTCATACAGACGCTTCTATGTTTGGATTGGGAGCAGTGCTGAGCCAAGTTGGGGCCGATGGCGGCGAGCATCCAGTCGCTTACTTAAGTCGGAAACTACGACCCAGGGAAGTAAGCTATGCCGCCATCGAAAAGGAATGCCTGGCGGTGATGTGGGCCCTCAAGAAACTACAGCCCTACTTATATGGACAACAATTTGCCTTGCTAACAGATCACAACCCGTTGGTGTGGCTAAACCGGGTGTCAGGGGACAACGCTAGACTACTGAGATGGAGCTTGGCACTACAACCATTTGATTTCATCATCCAGTATCGCCCAGGGAAACAAAATGGTAACGCCGACGGGTTGTCCAGACAGACAGAACTCGAGAAATGATCTGTGAGCACTCCTCCGGACATCCCCAAGCAGATCCGTTGGGATCAGACTGTGTATGCCGGCTTGGTTCTGGGGGAGCATTGTGGCAGAAGCAGCCACAAGAGACTTTTGCATTGATTATTGCCTGTTTTATGGACTTAGTTTGACTGTTTTATTCCCCTCCCTCCTAGACACCAGTTTAAAAACCCTTAATAACTGTCATATTTCCAAACACTGTCTGTCTGTAACTGTCAGTTTGTTTTCCTCTGAGGAGGAGTTTTTTGGCTGCCTGAGTGCTGTTGCTTTTGGGTGCTCATTAAAACAGACCTGCTTGACCCTTTCTTGAAGCCTTGGCTCATGTTTGGGGGATGGGATAAGTCTGCAGTGCTGATGGTGTCAGTTGGAGTGCTTGAAGTCCTCGGCAAGCACTAGGAGCATCGATTGGCGGAGGTACTCGGTCGGAGTGCCAGGGGGTCCGACACACCCCCCTCCTATATTGTCCCTATTTTTGGGTGCTCAGAATTATTTTTGATTTGTATAGCAGTTCTGTGTAAATAAATGAAATTACGATTTTTTTTTTTTAGAAAATGGCTATCAATTGGCCATAAAGTCTATGAAAATGTTCCAGCTACGCCTGCCCATAGCCACACTTTCAATCACTCCCACGAAAATAGAAGCATCCCTTTTTGGCCCTTTGAGGACCTTCTCAATAAATAGAGAATTACAGGGAATTGAGTTGGGAATTTCAAACTTACTGTGGCATTTAGAAGTGAAAAGTGGTGCAACCCCAACCCACTCAACCCAGGGGAGGGCTGGCAGCCTTAGGCCTGGGGGGCAAATTCAGTCAAGTGGCCCATTGCACCACCGAATCGCCTCCCCATCCATGGCCATCTTTTCCTTGTTTTATAACGAATATTGCCAATATTTTCCCCCACAATATGCCAGAATTTGCCACTTAATATGCCAGAATTTTCCCTTACAATATGCCAGGATTATGCCCCTCAATATGCTAGGATTATGCCCCTCAATATGCCAGGATTTTCCCCTCAATATGCCAGGATTATGCCCCTCAATATGCCATGATTTTTCACTCAATATGCCAGGATTATGCCCCTCAATATGCCAGGATTATGCCCCTCAATATGCCAGGATTATGCCCCTCAATATGCCAGGATTATGCCCCCTCAATATGCCAGGATTATGGCCCCTCAATATGCCAGGATTTTCCCCCACAATATGCCAGGATTATGCCCCCTCAGTATGCCAGGATTTTGCTCCTCAATATGCCAGGATTATGCCCCTCAATATGCCAGGATTATGCCCCTCAATATGCCAGGATTTTTCACTCAATATGCCAGGATTATGCCCCCTCAATATGACAAGATTATGCCCCCTCAATATTCCAGGATTATGGCCCCTCAATATGCCAGGATTATGCCCCCTCAATATGCCAGGATTTTCCCCCACAATATGCCAGGATTATGCCCCCTCAGTATGCCAGGATTTTGCCCCTCAATATGCCAGGATTATGCCCCTCAATATGCCAGGTTATAGCCACCCAATATGCCAGGATTTTCCCCTCAATATGCCAAGATTATGCCCCCTCAATATGCCAGGATTTTCCCCTCAGTATGCCAGGATTTTCCCCCACAATATGCCAGGATTTTCCCCTCAATATGCCAAGATTATGCCCCCTCAATATGCCAGGATTTTGCCCCACAATTTGCTAGGATTATGCCCCCTCAATATGCCAGGATTTTACCCTCAATATGCCCGGATTATGCCCCACAATATGCCAGGATTTAGCCACCCAATATGTCAGGATTTTGCCCCACAATACACCAGGATTTTGCCCCCCAATATACCAGGATTTTGCCCCTCAATATGCCAGGATTATGCCCCACAATATGTCAGGATTTTGCCCCACAATACACCAGGATTTTGCCCCCCAATATACCAGGATTTTGCCCCTCAATATGCCAGGATTATGCCCCACAATATGCCAGGATTTTACCCTCAATATGCCAGGATTATGCCCCACAATATGCCAGGATTTTCCCCTCAATATGCCAGGATTTTCCTCTCAATATGCCAGGATTATGCCCCACAATATGTCAGGATTTTGCCCCACAATACACCAGGATTTTGCCCCCCAATATACCAGGATTTTGCCCCTCAATATGCCAGGATTATGCCCCACAATATGCCAGGATTTTCCCCTCAATATGCCAGGATTATGCCCCACAATATGTCAGGATTTTGCCCCACAATACACCAGGATTTTGCCCCACAATATACCAGGATTTTGCCCTCAATATGCCAGGACACACCATATTGAGTATTAACCTCCTTGCTGCTGATCTGCCCGTCTGTGGCTGTGAGGGAAGCGTTGTGCGCTCCCCTCCAGCCAAGCGTCTTCAATAAAGTTTGTTTAAACTTTTTTTTTCAACAAACTTTATTGAATGCGCAATGGCTGGAGGGGAGCGCAGGGGAACAGAATGCTTCCCTCACAGCCACGGACCTGCTGCACCGGGGGACAGCAGCAAGGAAGTAAGTACTGGGAAAGTGTGTGTGTGTGGGGGGGGTTGGCAGCTGCCCCAGCGTTAAAGACGGCCCAGCGGCCCTTTTTAGCATACATTAGGGCGGCCTGGGGGGCACTTGCCTCCCCGCCCCCCCCGCCCCTGACTCAACCAAATGCCCAGGGGCAATTGAAACTCGGCTTCCCTATGCCAGTCCTGTCCTGATTTCTACTGAGGGATGACTGCAGTAAATGGTATATCATTAGAGACTTGCAATGAATAGCTTTGACTTTGCTGGAGAAAAACAGGTACAGAAACATAAATGAATTAGGGTCAATACTTCATTAACTGTATTCTGAAAAAATGTAAGTAAATGAACGTTAATTTATTTCTCAAGCTGTTTATTTACGTACTCAATCACCTCGAAAAAGGCAAAGGAGAAACAAACTCTGAACAATTCAGGGTTTTATCAGGAAAAAAAAAAAGCAATAACTCAAGCAGAAACTTTTCATTATTATTTAATATTCATCTGTTTGATTGTCAGCTTTAGTAGAAATATTCACAAAAAAATCACTGGCATTCATTTTTGTGTGCAAAGATTTATTCCTTTGAGGTGGAACAGCTTATATATATTTCAGTTTAGTTTTTACATTTTGTAAAGAATCTGTCATTTAACCAAATATCATATTGTATAATTTTGTATGCACAGGTTTGCCATCTTTTTCTCTCAAAAGATACCAGGTTGCCATTAGAAATGTTTGCCCCCCCCCCCCCCCCCCCTGATAAATATACCCACATGGCCAACTTTACACCCTGCTGGTCTAGGTTCCAATTTGTGGGAAGCGCACACTTATATAAAGATCTCTCTTCCAGCTGGTGTGCTTGAATTGATGAGATAGCCGAAGGGTATGAACACATCCGCTCTCTTGTCAAAGCGCCGGATGCACACCGAGGCTGGACAGCGGTCTTTAACATTGCAGTTGCTCCCATATCACACCGATAAGGAAACATTGCTGTGCCCAGCTCCAGATACAGCCAGGCACCCTGAAGAGATAGTGGTGCCAGTCACATGACCAGCAAAAACGGAAGAAGGCAACGTGTGCATGCTTTATCCAGAATGGTACACCATAAGCAGAAACAGGTCTTGTCACAAGATTTGTCCGACTATTGTTCCACGTTGCACAGTGGTATTGCCTTTGGAGGGAGCTGAATGGTTCTAGAAGATTTTGAAGGCAGAGTGAGGGGAAGCCAGTGCACTAGTGCAGTACAATAGTCCTTAAAATATCTGAAACAATGACACTAATTGGCCAACAGAAAAACACAAGCCATGAATTCTTGCAATTCTGATATGTAGGTGACAGGCCCACGTTAATTAATACTGTATCCCAGCCTGCGACACCAGTGAGACAAGAGGACTCTCATGAAGTTCAAGAAGGATCCACCACTTAATGACCACCTTGACAATTTTGTGCACAGGCGAAAGAGTAGTGTTTATCAGTAATATACACTTTGGAAAGTAATGATTTTTGTGAGCTTGAGAAATATTTGACTGTAAGGGGCCCTTGTATATTGCTTATGTAGCTCCCTTGGGAATTTAAGGGTGGATTTGACCCTATTCCCAAGGTGATTGCTTGACATGATCAGATCTCCATTCATAGTCCTGTTTTTCGTCATTTCAGGCTAGAGTGTTAATTGGTGTGTTCAAGCTTATTTGTGTGAAATCGGTGTTAGAGCAGATCTGTCTGCCACCTGCCGTCTCCCTAGTGGGGTTTGGCTGAATTCATACCTTGTTTAGCCTTCCCTACCAAGAGTAAGAATAGCTACCCAGCCTAAGGATCTGGGGTAACAAGACCACCTACATTCAGTAATGGAAAATCCTGATGAAATGTACTTTGTCAATGCAACCTTACAGTAATAATAATGTCAATTAACACTGGAAGTACAAGAGATTCTGGTGTCATCTGTAAAAACTCTGTAAAACTCTATTGAAGTTCCGTCTAAATAACTCACCGCCCTACATTTCTGGGTGAAGCCAAGAGATACATGGATGCTGTGGGCCACCAAGGTCGGGAGGGGACCAATGTTACTTGGTCCTGTTTTGACACCATATTACATAGTTAATCAGGTTGATAAACTCATATAATTCAGAAGAAGAAAAGCAATCCCACTGAGACACTACAAATGTTATCTCAAAGGGGGTAAAAAATCCTGAATGTACAATGGATGAATATATAGAAACACAGAATGTGTCGGCAGATACGAACCATTCGGCCCATCTAGTCTGCCCAATTTTCTAAACACTTTTATTAGTCCCCAGTTCCCTGTCTTATAGCCAAGATAGCCTTGTGCCACACATAGTTAAACTCCTTGACTGTGTTTACCGCTACCACTTCCTCTGGAAGGCTATTCCATACATCCACTACCCTCTCAGTAAATAAATACTTCCTGATATTACTTTTAAATCTTTGCCCCTCTAATTTAAGACTATGTCCTCTAGTTGTGGTAGTTTTTCTTCTTTTAAATATACTCTTCTCCTTTACTGTGTTGATATTACCCTTGAATGGCTCACAGCCCTGCACAGCTGACCGTATTTGAGTTGCGTCGACTGTACTACCCTTGGCTCTACAAGTAACTTGGAAGGAAAGGATCAAAACTGGTAGTGGTGAATTCCTTTTGACTTCAAGTTGCTTAGAGCCACTCTTAGAGTAATTGTAATTCAATTTGTCAGGCTCCCAGGTGCTGAACTACCTTTGAGGTAAACTGTCAGGACTGGCAGACTTGAACCTGAATTAAATTAAATACTGAACTAAATACTAGAGGTGATATCATTTCTACCTCTCGGATGCAGATGGACCATTGCCAAAATACCAGACGAGGCCCAGTGCGCTGTCACCCGCTGCTGTCTTCCCCCAACTCATTTAGCAAGCCATCTGTGATCATAAATGAAAATATTAATAATTGTAAATAATTAACCATGATCAGTCTAAATCCCTTGGGGTCCAGTTTTAGAGCAACATATTGGTCAACAATTCATTACAAGCTGCAAAAGGACTAAAGATGTAGGCATCTGAAGATGCACATGTTTTAGGCTTTTCATAAAAAATATATACATATGTGTTATTGGATCTCTTCGGAGATAAACAATGGAATTGTAATTGACTAAAAATTTGCTACACATCAGCAATATTTACTTTGTTTTTTTCTCCTGCCAGATATGTTACACAAAATCATCAATACTATAAACACAATTTAGCTAAAAAAAAATCTATTGTTCTCATTCCCCAGAGATCAAAACCAGCGTCAGTATCAATAAAAACACAGACATCAGGGAGGTGATGAGTTGTCTTCTAATATCTTATTTTGAGCAAGAAATGGGTGTCTTAAAATCCCAAGACAATTGTCAAAGCTTTCATGCTATTGACATGGTAATTAGGATCACAGTAGGCTGGGTTGCTTTTGCTGACAGTAATCTTAAAGGCTTGATGATGAGTGTCTTAAAAACTGTCCATGAATACAACAATGACCTAAGTACTGGGCACGTTTTATTATATGATTTTCTCTTTCAAATAGGCAAAATAGTTTTATGTATCGTTACATTATAGCAACAGCAAGCCAACTTATCTTGCACTAAAATCTACAAGATTGCAAAATGCGTTGGCTATGGTTACTTCACATATTTAGTTCCTTATTCTCATAAGTGCATGGGGTAAGAAGGGTGCATTATTTTAATATATATTTCTGATTTTTAGTTAACGTTTCAGCACTTTTTTAAATGAACGTTACATTTATTATTTTTCAGTGGCAGTCACACAGATCAAAGCAACCTGTTTGATAGTAATATCATAGCAGATAAATTAACAATCATTTTTTAAAATGTTTTTTTTTTTTTCTGTATTTGGTGGCCAATGTATGATAAATCTGAACATACAGAGAAGGTATGCTCCATTCACTGCCAAGTTCAGAAACATGTCTGTTACGTTGCTCATGGATGCACAGTGAGAGTGACCATACATGTGTGTATGAGAAGTTTGAAAGCAAGAGGTGGAAGGATTAGGAAGAATCCTCAGGAGTCCTCAGGAAGAATACTAGAAAGGGGTTCATGGACCTTCACAAACGTTGCCTTGTCCTTGTACAGACACTTTGCCTGTCTCTGCCTGGATACCTATGTATCCAAAGACCATGCATGCAATAAACAGAACTCTCGGGTATCAAGTATGTGGGATAACCACCCCTCACTAAGGTACGGGAATCGTAATAATAGAATAAAGGGTGGCTGGAAGAAAAAAAGGATGTTATTACAAATCAGTTGGCTCAAACATGAAGAGGCATTGAACTACCCATACAATAGAAATAAATCTACGAAATCGCTCCAGCACCCCAATAACCACTCATACCCCCCTCACAGACATCCCCACTTATGTATGTGCAGAATTTATATGCTCAACACTTTGGGAGTTGTTTTTTTTGTTTCTTTTCTATGTACTGACTTTATTTACTTGATGTAATATAAACAAAAAACAAACAAAAAAAGTATGTGGGATGTTCACATCCTCTGGTTAGACAGCAGGAGGAAAGAGGATTATTCAGGGTTATGATTTGGAAGGTTTTCTTGGACCCCGACAGGTTCAGCATTAACAGCATTGGAAGCATTCCTGAGTTGACCAACCAATCATGTAATTTCCGCAAAGTGGAGCTCTCAAGTTAAGAAACGTGTACCCAACTCCGATGTGCTTGCCGATGGTGGACAACCACTGAATTCCCCTGTTAGTCCTCGGATGCCCCTAATGTGGAACTATAATTCAGAGAGACAGAGTGAGTCAGTGCACAAAGAAAAGACCAATCAATAAAACAATTTAACATGAATAAACTTGGGACTTAAATATGCTCAATTCCTAGATGGCATGATATGATAATACACTTAAAGCTAGAAAACCCAAAAGGATATTCATCACAAAGGATTTAATTTGAATAATGACTTTAATTAATATATTTTATTATTATGCTATTTTAACTCCTTACAAGACCCCTTAAAACTTTTGGAAAAACTGCTGGACCATTATATTTCCCACCCAATGTATAACTCAATGTTGTATGCTCTGCACTCATACAGCAACTGCCGCTCCGGTGACAGAGATCCCTTTTCCCCCTATTCACTTAAATTAGCAGGTACAGAGACATGAATTTTATAAACATTAGACAACAATGGAGCCGCTCCATTATTGCTTAATTGCAAAATATTTGCAGAGGCTTCACGTGGGGGCCCAACATAACTATTTTTATTGACTTCGCTAATGGCTTTAACTAAGTCACATTTAAAACCTTCGGTTCATTCACACTGAATTGCAGGCACTTTTGGTAGTTAAGCAATTGTGCAGCAGAAAGACAGATGTTGTTCTGCATTTACAATATGCTTGCCAACTAACAACATGCCTAGCAGCATGATAGTGATTCATACCCAACGCAACACCATACTATTTTAGCGCAGTTGGATTTTCATAGAGTGCAAAGTCATGACATCACAATGGGGTAAAACACATCCTCTGTGTGATGTCCACACTGTTCTTTGGTGCCCCTGTCCTGTAGCAGCTCATAGTAAAAAAAACAATATTTTGGAATTCTCTTTGTTAAATATCCACCATTCTTATTTAATGGTGGGGAGCTACAAAGAAAAGTAAAATGTACCAAGAACACACACACACACACACACACACCTTTTAATCTTCTCTTCTCTGCAGGATTTTCTTTTTTAGAGTCTTTATTTTTCTAGGCTGCTAGAAGGATTCTAAAAAGAATACCACACACACTAAATAAAAAAACAAAAAAATAAATACAAAAGACACCGGTTTATAGAAAACATATCTTTTAGTATTTCCAGGACTTCGGGCCTACACCTTGGATTGTCCAGTTTAAAACTATACACCTTATCAAGAGGAGGTGGTGTTAGGATTTGTCACTCTGCGCGAATACAAGTATAAATTGGCAAAAAAAAAAAGTGAAAAATATGCTCTTTAAATCAAAAAGGTACAAAGCATTGATAAAAAAATGAAATCTGTATTAAGAAAATGCCTCATGGGGAGACAAGGAGGTGACACAGTGAATCAAACAGGGGGTGAAGCTTTTGAAGAGGAAAATACTAGGTCATATTAGTGTGTAGGCATTTTGCATCCGTACTTTCAGTGGGGTGCTACATCGTGTCTTACAAAATGTAACAATCGGTTAAAAATAAAGACTCTAGAAAAGAAAATCGTGCAGAGAAGAGAAGATTAAAAGGTATGTGCGTGTGTGTGTGTGTGGGTGAGTTCTTGGTACATTTTACTTTTCTTTGTAGCTCCCCACCATTAAATAAGAATGGTGGATATTTAAAAACAAACAGGTGGGATTGTTGTGACTCTTTGGGGGTATATTAAGGACCCTGCTCTCCGATTCTCCCCCAAGTGCTGCTGAAATCTCAAAAACCAAGATTTCCACACAGAAAATCTCTCTTTCTAATGCTCCATCCCTTGTATAAATAGAAGGGGGGAAAAAAAGAGAAGAGGCTTTTGCTTTGTGCGCAGGCCAGCTCCCGTTGCTATGGAGATGGTTATCGATTGCTACGGTTGGAAGGATGTAGTGGTGCTTCATCCAAGCCGCAGGAGGAATAGGGCTAAGGCATTCTCTGCCAGTGGCTGTCGATGGGAGGAAAATCTATAGAGCTTAGTCAGCTATGAGGTGACAATGGGAGTCCCCAACAGACCCACATACTGCAGTGCCACACCTTCCTCTCAGTCAGACTCAATTTCTCCCTCTGTATTGCCTTTAATTGCACCAGCAGTAGTTGTTTCTATTAAAGGAAAGATACAGCTTGCAAAAATCAGCTTATTTCATTTATGGCGTTTTAGGCAAATTAATTAGGCAAGGAGCGACCATCTTGTTATATTAGCCAAGCACTCTCGATACAAGGTGTATCAAGAGTGCTTGGCCTCTATGACAAGATGGTCGCTATCATTGCAATTCAGCTACAAACTAGTTTATATTTTGAGTGATAAGATTGCTTGTTGCGAGTTTCAGCATTGTAATTTTCCTATTTACACACCCCAGCACAACTATGCATTAAACATAGAACTTTTAAAAACAAAATTCTGGATAGGAAAGCAAGATGTAGTCTACTTGGGTCTAAGGCCACCAGCCATCCTACAGACCGCTAAACACTGTTTACACTGTGTAGAGAATAAAAACAAATTGAAACCGATACATATGTAGGCGTACCCTACATTAACACACGCAATGGGTCTAGAGTATATATGCAAGAAAAAATTGACTTAACGTGAAGCATTACCTTTTTTCACTTGTAGGGGGTCATGTACTAAACAAGTGCAGTGGGAAAAAAAAAGTAGGTAAAACATGAGTAAGGAGCAATTTGTGACTATTTGTAACATTCTGCGCTTTTTTATGAAAAAAAAAGTGAAAAATGTTACAAATAGTCACAAACTGCTCCTTACTCATGTTTTACCTACTTTTTTCCCCCACTGCACTTGTTTAGTCCATGATCCCCATAGTGTCTACAAATACAGTCTGCAGTACAAATGTCTTAATAGAGAGGCTGAGCCTCACCTGATCCAGTAGTGGTGGCACAAGGTGATTTACGATTTAGGTTGTGCTGAATCAATGCCCTTACTCGCGAGTGTCCATAAAGTTAAAAGTCCTTAACCCCTTCGCGACACAGGACGGACTAGGTCCGTCTGTGTGGCGAAGCGTTAGTGACACAGGACGGACCTAGTCCGTCCTGTGTCAAAACGAGCACTGAAAGCGGAGTTTTTCCGCTTTCAGTGCTCTGATGGTATTGTAACGATGCTTCCGTGTGGAAGCATCGTACAATACTAAAAAAAATGCCCGTCGGCATTTCGATCGCTCCGGAGTGCGATCGAAATGCCGGTTTTAAAGGCACAGTGCCTTTAAAACGACGGGCATTAAAAAATGAGCATAGGAAGCGAATTTTTCGCTTCCTATGCTCAGAAAGTGTTTCTGATTGCCTCGCAAGTCGAGGCAATCAGGAACACACAAAAAAAATGCACGATCTTGGTCACTGAGTGACCAAGATGGCGCTGCCCTTCTAAGGGCAAGAGCACAGGAGGCAGGAAGTACCTGCTTCCTGTGCTCTCTGGCTGTCACACGATTGCCTCTTCACAGAGGCAATCAGTGACTGACAGGCACACTGACAGGCAGTGGGGATGTTCTGCTGAACATCCCCACTGACTGGTCAGATCAATATTAACCCTATATTGATCTGACCAGTTATGATCTGCCTCCCTTCCTCACATTTTTTTAGTGAGGGAGAGAGACAGATCAAAGTTCTAAAAGTAAAAAAAAACAATAAACACACAACACACAAATATTAAAACAATAAAAAAAATGTATTAAAGCAATTCCCTGCGTTTAACCCCTTCCCTGCCACTGATCTTGCATAAGCAGTGATCGTGCACATCAGCGCATTTATTTTTGCCGTTTGTGCATTTTTTAGGGGTTAATTTTTTTTGAACTGTAATTTATTACAGTACTAAAAAGGCTCTTCTAAGAGTTATTAACCCCTTCTTTGCCGTCGATCACTGCTTACGCAATGATATTGACGCCAAAGCAATTTTTATCTGTCTGCATATTTTTATTTTATTTTTTTTTTACACATACCCGCTAGGGGATTACATGTAAAGTAAAAATATTTGAGTTTTTTTTTTTTAAGCTGCCTTAGCGATCAGTAACAGCGAATTAGTGGCAAAGGCGGTTTGGTGATTTCTCAATTAAGCTCACCATTCGCCCTGGTCAGATCAAAATTGGTCGGATCAATATTCACAAATATTGATCTGCCTCCCTCTCCTCACTTACATTTTTGTGACGGAAAGAGACAGATCAGTATTAGTGATATAAAATAACATTTTATAAAATTGTCAGGTTTTATGAAAGTCTTTCACTGTGTATTAACCCCTTCCCTGCCATTCATCACTGTGTAAGCAGTAATCTTGCACAGCAACAGTATGTTTTTCTGTCTGCACTATTTTATGGATTAATTTCTTTGTACTGTAATGTATTACAGTACTAGATAGGCTCTTCTAAGAGCTATTAACCCCTTCTTTGCTCGAGATCACTGCTTACGCACTGATTCTGAGGCCGCGGACTCAGGGTTCGATTTTGACCCTATTCAGCTTTCTGATACATCATCTAGCGATGTATCGGTGGCTGCTGAGCCCTTGCCACAAGTAGTGATGGGGGTCTACCGATAAAAAAAATATATGGTTTGGTGGGGGTAAATTACATTGGCTGGCTTCAAAGATATATCCCATAAAGGACACGTACGCAGGTTGACTACATGTCAAAATTCCAAGTTGGAATTTTGAGATGCGCATCTCACAAATGTTGCCTTCTAGCCAAAAACAAACCAACAAACCTATGCATGGGTGCTATCCCTGTACTCGGGAAATGTTGCTGAACACATATTGGGTCGTTGTTTGGCAGTGACATATACCAGAATCTGTGAATTCATGCTTGAAGTACAATGCATGTGGAAAAAAACCTCCCAAAAAAGTACTACCACAAACTTTTACAAAGGCTGGTGGTAGAATTAGTACCTATACAGTATTAAAATACCACCATTTGAAATACCTTAGGATGTCTATTTTCCAAAAATATATGGTTTGATGGGGTAACATTCATTGGACGGCTTCAAAAATGTTCCAAATGGAACATGGGCGCAGGCTGACTACATGTCAAAATTCCAGGTTGGAATTGCGCACCCCCTAAATGTGGAATTTTAGACCCAATACAAACCAACAAACCTATGCATGGGGGGTATCCCTGTACTCAGGAGATGTTGCTGAACACATATTGAGGTGTTGGTTGGCAGTGGCAAATACCAGAATCTGAAAATTCCTGCCTGAACTACAATGTGTGTGGGGAAAAAATGACATCCCAACCCTTTGACATAGGTTGGTGGTAGAATTAGCACTTGGAAAGTGTTAAAATACCACAATTTTAAAAACCCTAGGATGTCTAGTTTTCCAAAATATATGGTTTTATGGGGTAAAATACTTTGACTGGCTTCAAAAGTGTCCCAAATGGAACATGGGCGCAGGCTGACTACATGTCAAAATTCCAAGTTGGAAATGCACCCCCCCTAAACATGGCCTTTTAGCCCCCAAATAATCTAACTAACCTACACATGGGTGGTATCCCTGTACTCAGGAGATGTTGCTGAACACATATTAATGTGTTTTGTGGCACTGACACATAATAGGATCTATGAATTCATGCCCGATGTACAATGAATGTGAAAAACAAATTACTATCCATAACATTGACATAGGCTGGTGGTAGAATTAGTGCGTGGAAAGTGTTAAAATACTACCATTTGAAATACCCTAGGGTGTCTAGTTTTCAAACATATATGGTTTTGTGGGATAGAATACACTTTTTGGCTTCAAAAATGTCCCAAATGGGACATCGGCGCAGGTTTTCTGCACGTCAGAATTCCAAGTTGGAAAACCAAAAAGCGCACCTCTCAAATGTGGCCTTTTAACCCCCAAATAACCTAACCAACCTATACATGGGTGGTATCCCTGTACTCAGGAGATGTTGCTAAACACATATTGAGGTGTTGTTTGGCACTGACATATAACAGGATCTGTGAATTCATGCCCAAAGTACTATGTATGTGAAAAAAAATTACTATCCATAACATTGACATAGGCTGGTAGTATAATTAGTGCATGGAAAGTGTTAAAATACTACCATTTGAAATACCCTAGGGTGTCTAGTTTAAATATATATATGGTTTTGTGGGGTAGAATACACTTTCTGGCTTCAAAAATGTCCCAAATGGGACATGGGCACAAGTTGGAAAACCAAAATGCGCACCCCCTAAATGTGGCCTTTTAGCCCCAAAACAAACCAACAAACCTATGCATGGGTGGTATCCCTGTACTCAGGAGATGTTGCTGAACACATATTGAGGTGTTATTTGGAAATATCCCTTCACATTTTAAGGTAATGTTTACCTAAATTGCAATATATGTGAAAAATTAAAAAAAAAGATTTTTTGCTGCAAACTTTGGCATAGATTGGTGGTAAAATGGCTACATGAAATGTGTCAAAATACCCCAAGTTAAATGCCCTGAGTTGTCTAGTTTTCAAAAATATGTACATGTTGGGGGGTCATTCATGGATTTAGTACAGAAATCAGTGTTACAATGTCACTATCGCTAATTTTGAAAGAAAGGATTTTAAAATAGCTTTGCACCACTTATAGTTCTGGCCCTGTAACATGAATAAAAAAGCACAAAAACATAGGCTATTTCTGAACTCAGGACATATATTAGAAACTTTTTAGCAGTGTTTTTTTGTTGTCTCTTGTACATGAGTATACGATTTTTCAAATAAAAGTCATAAAAAAAGTATTTTTTCAATTTTTTTGCCATATTTTATTATTTTTTTTACATCAAATTATATGCTATTATCAAAATAATGGTATCAAAAGAAAGCCCTTCTTATAACGATAAAAACAATATATAGTTTGTGCGGGTACACTAAATGAGACAGAAATAAATTACAGCAAAACACAAACACCTCAGAAATGTTAAAACAGCCCATGTCACCAAGCGTCGGACAAGCCAAAAAAGTCATGTCACTAAGGGGTTAAAGCCGGGGGTCTGCCTGTATTGTGTGAGCAGAATTGCATTCCAATCCATGAATTAAAACGAACGTGTTTTAAATGTGTCTGTGGTGTCGCCTTTTTATCACCTTGACATGCAAATGAACTACTTTTCAATGGTGACTGTGTCATTTGCATATCCTTCAACAGGTGATGTCATAAATAAGAGACTCCACAGACACACTTAACAAAAAAATGTTTCTCTCAATTTTATGCATTTTTTACACAGCACAATTTTTTTTTTTCATTCTCTGTCTTCTAGTGTGCAGAAAAGTGTAGAGGTTTAAATGGCGCTTGTCCTATTGCTTGGCACTAGTGCTTGGCACTACTTCTTCTCACCTTCCTGGGGCTTGATTGTTCCTGTCAGGATTGGTATCTTAGATCATCTGTTCATGTTCTTAAGTGTAAGATATTTTATGCTTTTTATTGAAATTGTACTGTATATGCTCTAACATTTGTTTTATTTGTTTGGAGATACGTATACAACTTGAAGAAATCATTTGTAACCATCTGTGAGACCACATTTACGTGAGTCATACTTCTGATACATATCCTGTATTTTGCACCCTGGTTTGACACTTTAGCGCACTGTCACTTTTTGTATCACTATTCTCTGTCTTCTCTTTAATGTTGTTTAAATGTTGTTTTCTGCCATCATGTGTGTGAATCACACAATTGTCTTTGATGTCCTTTAGCAAATTTGCCAAGCTAAGTTCTGTCATGAGCCATCTTACTTTTTTAGCAGACTTCAGGGGGTTGGGGGGGGGGGGGGTGTACAAAATTGGGAAATATGAAATACTGATACACATTACAAGAAAATATATAACTGACAGCATCGTGATTTATTTTGCCATTATTTATATGCCTACTATTTCCATGATAAATATAATTTAAAGAATGTTATTCCACTTTATATTCACATTACAGCTTAGGGTTATGGCTGGAAAAAAAAATATATATTTTTTTTGCATTTCCGAAGCAAATTAAGTTTACTAGAACTGGTGGGGGAAAAAAAGTTTATTCAAAATAAAGCGATAGGAGAGATGAAACAGCACCTTTATTCTGATATAAAATGAAAACGACTAACGAGACCAAAAAAAAAAAAAAAAGATGTGGTAGAAGTAAGAGGGAAAAGCAGAATGCAAATGTCAGACGCAAGCAGCAGGGCGTGCATGTCAGAAATGGGTCTGTAGTCTATTAAGCGCAATCACGGACACCTTCGTTTGTGCTTTGAATCCTAATGAAAATATTATTCCAATTCTCTTCTGTGCTATACATTTTTTCCCCTCCGTTTCCCTTGTGAATTAGAACGTTTATGTGTTTTGTACTGCTTGGGGTTCAAGGATAAAATACCACTCGGTTATGTAACCAAATGAAAATTGACATGAGGTAGCCATAAGGGTAGCAGTTGGCTTATGTCTTGGTTATACCTGCCAGCTCTCCTATATTTCTAGGGTAGTCTCTTGGATATACTGCTTGGCTCGTTATCCTGTTGGCCCACATTTCTGCTAGGCAGGGCTGCAATAGGGGGGCGGGGGTTGGGGAATCTGGCTGCCCCAAGGGGGGCCACAGCCGGAGAATACCAATCCACTACGCAGAGTCAATCCTTAAGTATGAAAATATATTTACTAGCAAAACTTTTTTGCCCTGTAGGGCCACCCCTTATATTTAGGCTTTTTCTTACAATCAGGTTCCCCTTATTTTCGAGCAGATGCGGTATGTTTTAGTGTTCTTTTTAGTCATGTGGTGCCGGTCAAGTAACCGTCACTACTATCCCTTCAAGAGGCCTAACGCCTGGCCATGTCTGGGCACTGCAAGTCTCCTTGCTGGTGTAGCATGGGTGGAGCTTTTGCTGTAAAGACCTCTGTCCTTCTTGGTGCGTATCCAGCACTCTGTAACAAGAGAGGAAAGACAAGTGGACGTTCTCATATCCCTCCGCACAGCAAACCAGACGGAAAAGAGGTCTTCATATAAATAAGATCCGCCTACAAATTGGGCATAAGACACTTGACAAATGTTCCAGCACTTAAATTGCACTCACAGGATTTGCTCCAGCACCCAGGACTTACTCCAGCACTTAGATTGCACTCACAGGATTTGCTCCAGCACCCAGGACTTACTCCAGCACTTAGATTGCACTAACAGGAGTATCATTTTGATGAATTCTTTTAGATTGGGCCTATGAGAACTTTCATGGCTAATATAGGTCTTCAAGTTGTAGAGTATACTTGTTATTTCCATGTAGGGCTGCTTTATTTATAAGCATATAAGGAAAGGATCTCGTGACTCTCATATAAGGAATGGTAACATTACACACCTGTATTAGCATGGCCATGTAAAGTGACATGTTTTAACCCCTGTGATTAACACGTGTCTCCTGGGAGGTGATTTAGGCTAAAGGGCTTCTCACCCCTGTGGCTAATTCACCTGCTCAACACAGATACCATGTGCTGCTGCCACACATCAAATGGGGGAGATTGAACCAGAACCTATTGGGAACCTGTGCCAAGGGGAATGGACCTGGAGACTGGGAATGATGCACAGATACGAGTTATACAGTAAATGGACTGGAGCAAAACCCTGCAATCTTTTTACTGATCTGTGAGATTGGAGTATTATCTGTTAAAGGACAACTGATTTTTTTTACACTTGTGCACCAAATCTAGAAGCACAAATCTTAGTGCCCCTAGTATAAGGATAACTGGCATGTTCTTTTAACAATATATGTCAGTGTATCCTCTGACCGGCAGATGCCATGCTTCCATGGGAAACACGAAGCTTGGTCATGTCGGCGACTGTCTCAGTCTGCTAGTGCAGAGACAGACCCTCATTTTTACTGCAGCAGAGAAAGACCCCAATTACATTCAGAACCCAATCAGATGAGCAGGGGGACCCCTTCCCACTTATCATGTAAGTGATATTTTCATGTGTTTAAACATTACAATATTCCAGAATATTAAAATACATCACCATATGAACCTGTAACATATGTATAAATTAACACAAACCATACAGACTATGTAATGTAATCCCTATGGGTAACCTTGGCATCATCCTGCACATTAAAGGATATCAGGAGATGAGAATGTAATTAATCTTTTGTATGTTTTCTCAGTGCCGTTAAGTCATTTTCTGTATAACACCATATAAGGCATTTTCTGTATAACACCATATAAGGCATTTAATGTATAACACTATATAAGGCATTTAATGTATAACACCATATAAGGCATTTTCTGTATAACACCATATAAGGCATTTTCTGTATAACACCATATAAGGCATTTAATGTATAACACTATATAAGGCATTTAATGTATAACACCATATAGGGCATTTTCTGTATAACACCATATAAGGCATTTAATGTATAACACCATATAAGGCATTTAATGTATAACACTATATAAGGCATTTAATGTATAACACCATATAAGGCATTTTCTGTATAACACCATATAAGGCATTTAAATGTATAACACCATATAAGGCATTTTATGTATAACACCATATAAGGCATTTTATGTATAACACCATTTAAGGCATTTAATGTATAACATCAAATAAGGCATTTTATGTATAACACCATATAAGGCATTTTATGTATAACACCATATTAGGCATTTTATGTATAACACCTGTGGCAGGCTGGCCGGGGCTTGGGTTATAAACAACAGAAACAGTTCTTTCTTCCAAGCTGAGGAAAGCTTTATTTAGCAAGCCGGCCCCAATTGAGCCACAGTGAAACAAAACAGCAAAACAAAACAAACTCCTACCCCACACTGGAGACTAACTAACATAGAATACCCTTTCTATGCTACTGGGCATCTAAGCTGACTCCAGTAGTTTAACAAACAAAAATTAAAAGCTTTCAAAAATACATTTTCTTCCTCCACAGTTTCAGCAGTCTCTTTGACTCTCAGTCTCTCTGCCTCCACCCATCTCTTCACAGGAGAGTGATTACCCTATCCAGATGGGTTATATAGCTCCCTAATTGATGTACTAGAGTAACCTGATTATTAACCCCATCTAGTCAGGGAACACTGAAAGTGCCATTCTGGGACTAATATAGCAGTGTTCCCTCACACTGCCACAAATCGTTCCCCCCAGCGGAACACTATAGGGTGGAACGGCCGTGACACGAGACTATGCACTCTAGACAATGCATCTGCATTAGCATGTAGGAGGCCGGCTCTATACTTCACTACAAATTTATAGGGCTGAAGCGAAAGGAACCATCGGGTAACCCTTGAATTTTTTTCCATGTTCCTTTGCATCCATTGTAAAGGAGCATGGTCCGTTACTAGAGTAAAGTAACGACCCAACAAATAATACTTTAAGTACTCCACAGCCCACTTGATGGCCAGGCATTCCTTCTCTACCACAGCGTAGTTCTGTTCCCTAGGCAGCAGTTTACGACTAAGGTAGAGCACAGCATGTTCCTCGCCCCCTACATACTGTGACAATACTGCTCCAAGACCCACCTCTAAAGCATCAGTCTGTAGAAAGAATTGCTCGTTAAAGTTTGGAGCTACCAAGACAGGATGACAGCATAGGGCAGCCCTCAAATTTGTAAAAGCCATTTCGGCTTCCTGACTCCACTGAACGATTTCCGGCCCCCTTGTTTTTGTCAACTCAGTTAAGGGCAACGCTAAGGTGGCAAAATGGTGTATAAACCTTCTGTAGTATCCGACAATACCAAGAAAAGCCCTAACCTTTTTTTTTCCCCAATGGCAGCTATTTTATTGATTTGAGGTTTGACCATGCCTCGTCCTATAGTATACCCCAAGTACTTAACTTCTGGACACGCTAGTATACATTTGGCAGGGCTAACAGTAAGACCTGCATCCTTTAACTTATCCAGTACGGCTTCGACTTTAGCCAAGTGGGTTTCCCAATCCTGGCTGTAGATGACTAGATCATCTAAATAAGCAGAGGCATAACCAGAATGGGGCCTTAACAACTTATTTAACAACCTCTGAAAGGTTGCAGGGGCCCCATGTAGGCCAAATGGCAACACTTTATATTGATAAAGACCCTCAGGGGTCACAAAAGCAGTTTTTTCCTTAGAAGATGTAGACAGGGGAATTTGCCAATAACCTTTTGTAAGGTCAAGATAACTCAGATACCTAGCCGGGGCCAATTTCTCGACAAGTTCGTCTACCCTAGGTAAAGGATATGCATCGAATTTAGAATACTCATTGAGTTTCCTGAAGTCATTATAAAACCGTAGTGAGCCGTCTGGTTTTGGTACCAGGACAATGGGGCTCGACCACTGACTATTAGACTCTTCAATGACCCCTAATGTCAACATTTTTGCAACTTCAGCTGCTATTGCTTCCCTTTTTGCCTCTGGGACTCTATACGGTTTTGACTTCGCAATTATACCCTGGTCTGTTACAATATCATGGACTATCGCATTGGTCCTACCTGGGATGGTTGAGAATATGTCTGCATTCCTTAACAGCAGCTCTCTGACCTCACTATGCTGCTCAGGAGAAAGGTCAGTAGAGATTTTTACTTCTGGAACAGGTGTTTGGTCCCCTTTAGTGGGTGTCCCAAATAATACACAGGTCTCTCTAGCTTTCCAGGACTTTAGTAGGTTTATATAGTATACCTGCTCTACCTTTCTCCTACCAGGTTGCCTAACCTTATAGTTCACTGGCCCAACCTGACTAATAATTTCATATGTGATGCATATGTGATAGAAGCTTGTGATAGAAGCTTGCTTTCAGCAGTGGGAAAAAGGACCATCACGCGATCACCTGGCTGGAAGGTTCTTACTGAAGCTTGTCTATTATATATAATTTATTGCCTCTGTTGGGCCTCCTCCAAATATTGCTTCACTATGGGAGCAACCCGTTTTATGCGCTCTTGCATTTGATCCACATAGTTAATAATGTTGTTCCCGGGTACCTTTTGCTCTTCCCATTCTTCTTTAGCTATGTCTAGTAAGCCCCTTGGATGCCTTCCATAAAGCAGTTCAAAGGGTGAAAACCCCACTGAAGCTTGGGGTACCTCTCGTACAGCAAATAGTAGATATGGCAAGAGTGTATCCCAATTGTTCCCGTCCCTGCTTACAACCTTGCGTAACATATTTTTAAGGGTCCTATTGAACCTCTCCACCAGACCATCAGTTTGGGGATGGTATACCGACGTTCTCAATGATTTTATCTTAAGGAGCAGGCATAGTTCCGTTATAAGACGTCATAAGATGAAACAAAAGGAGTACCCTGATCGGTAAGAATTTCCTTGGGTATACTGACTCTAGAAAATATTTGTAATAGCTCTTTAGCTATTGTTTTTGAAGCAGTATTGCGGAGGGGTATGGCCTATGGATAACGTGTGGCATAATCCACTACAACCAGCATGTACTGATTGCCTTTGGCTGTTTTCTCTAAAGGCCCCACTAGATCCATGGCAATTCTGTCAAAAGGGGTTTCAATTACTGGTAAGGGAATAAGAGGAGCCTTTAAGTGAGGTTTAGGAGAGGCCAACTGACATTCTGGGCACGAAGCACAGAACCTTTTAACTTCCTCATAAACCCCAGACCAAAAAACCCTTCTCAAGAGTCTTTCCAAGGTTTTGTCTACCCCTAAATGTCCCCCAAACAGGTGAGAGTGGGCTGAATCCAAGACTTGTCTCCTAAATGGGCGTGGTACCACAAGCTGTTCTATTTCATACCCATCCTCTTTAATCACTCTGTATAACAGATCATCCCGTAAAATGAAATAAGGATGGACATCTTTCGACTTTCCTTCCACAAGTACATTAACCTCTACAACTCTTGTAAAGGCCTGTGGTAGCGTCAGGTCTCTAGTTTGTTCCCTTCCAAAATTCAAACAACTGTGCCTGCGATCAGTCTGCTGCCCCACATCTTTCTCTACTGTAGGTGTGGCATCAGCACTTGTGCCTGGCATCTCATCTTGATCGTTATCAAGCTCATTAATCAAGACCTCACGCAAATGTTTAGTACCCCGGTACTTATCATTTCTCCTTTCTCTCTTAGACTTGCGTATTTTACTTTCTTTAACAAAGAAGTTAGGGTGAGTAAGTGGAAAAACACTATAGGGGCTATCAGTTGCCAACTCCAATGGCTCGGGGACTACCTGCTTCTGCACCAAGGTTCTAAAGTCAGGGCAATCACGACCTAAGACCAAGGGGTAGGGTAACTTTGGGACAACTGCGGCCTCAGTCCTTATAGGCTGACCATGCAATATGTCAATTATTGTCTTGGCATATTCCACAATAGAACCGTGAACACAACGTACTCCCACAACTTTTCCCCTGGTTAATAATTGATCAGGTTCTATCAGTTCCCCTGCAACTAAGGTAATATCACTCCCTGAATCCACAATAGCCTCTACAACCTTTCCATTTAGGATAAAATGTAAATGAAAACCATTGCTTTCTCCTGAGTTTCCCATTATACACCCAAGTCCACAAAGTCTTGTAGGTAGAAGCATTTCCACATTCCATCGGTTCCAGTAGTTGTGGACAGCGAGCCTTTATGTGTCCAGGCTGCCCACACTCAAAGCAGATTATGGGAACCGGGCGATGCTGCAGGTCTTTGTGAGTCTGGGATTCCTTGAAGTTATGTCGGAGTTCATCGGGACCCAAAGTTCCATTTCCAGACTGTAATGGTTGATCTGACCTCCATGTCTTTGGGTGTTGGGGTACCTTTAATTTCTGGTTTCTGGCCTGAGGGGCAGCCTTTAGTGCTGTTACAGCTATATAGCATTCCACAATGGTTACCATCTCTTCATAGGTGGTAGGATGGCCCTGACCCACCCACTGGAGTAATCCCAGTAGTAAAGCTTGGAGAAATTTGTCCAGGACCAGAGTCTCAATTATCTGTGTGGATGTAGAGCTTTCTGGGGTAAGCCATTTATTTGCCAAATGTATTAGGTCAAACAGTTGGCTTCTTGGGGCCTTTTGATCCTGATACATCCAAGTGTGATATCTTTGGGCCCTGACTGCAGGTGTCACACCAATACGGGCTAGAATCTCAGCCGTAGTCATCTGCAGCATCTTCTCCCAGATCAGTATATGCTTTTTGAGCCTCTCCCAGAAGAAAGGGTGCAAGGATACCAGCCCAGTTTCCCTTGCTGCAGTCCTCTCAAAAGCAAGGCGGCAAGCTTCCACATCATCATGTGGGGTCATCTTTTGTAAATACTGGTTTGCCTGGAGAGACTTGGAGACACCGCTGGGTTCATGGTTGTCAGGTTTTGAGAGACTGTGTACTATCTCCTTAAGTATACAGTGGTCAGCATGTTGTCCCTCTACCACTGCAGTAAGCTGTGCGGTCAGCAAGCGATTGCTTTCTTGCAGTGCTCGATTGGTTTCTTGCTGTACATCAGTGGCTTGTAATAAGCCCTTTAATACGTCCTCCGTAGCAACAATAACACTTCTACTTCTATATTGTTTTTATATTTCCTCAGGGTCTGTACTGGTAAGGTTTTTCAGTACACAAACATCCCACTTCTGACACCACTTGTGGCAGGCTGGCCGGGGCTTGGGTTATAAACAACAGAAACAGTTCTTTCTTCCAAGCCGAGGAAAGCTTTATTTAGCAAGCCGGCACCAATTGAGCCACAGTGAAACAAAACAGCAAAACAAAACAAACTCCTACTCCACACTGGAGACTAACTAACATAGAATACCCTTTCTATGCTACTGGATAGCTAAGGTGACTCCAGTAGTTTAACAAACAAAAATTAAAGGCTTGCAAATATACCTTTTCTTCCTCCACAGTTTCAGCAGTCTCTTTGACTCTCAGTCTCTCTGCCTCAACCCAGCTCTTCACAGGAGAGTGATTACCCTATCCAGATGGGTTATATAGCTCCCTAATTGATGTACTAGAGTAACCTGATTATTAACCCCATCTAGTCAGGGAACACTGAAAGTGCCATTCTGGGGCTAATATAGCAGTGTTCCCTCACACTGCCACACACCATATAAAGCATCTTATGTATAACACCATATAAGGCATTTTATCTATAACACCATATAAGGCATTTTATCTCTATCACCATATAAGGCATTTCATGTATAACACCATATAAGGCAGTTTATGTATAACACCACATAAGTCAATATCTGCTAATACCACATGAGGCAGCTTTCTTTATGGCCATATAAGGAATTGGTTAATCGCGCCAATGAAAAGTTTTTATTTTAATAGTAAAATTTATATTTTTCTATACTTTATTTTTCAATTTTTTAAACTTAAAGGAAGCAGAAAATAGTTGAGTGGAGACATAAAATAATAACGAAGACACACATTAATTACATTTGTAGTGTACTTCTTTATTTAATTAAAATAAAAAAAGACCCCATAGAAGAGCCCAATGACAGAAACCTCTGGACTCAATCGGAGTCATCCTTCAGCACTCAGGAGAGGAAAAACCCCCTGTGGGGGAAACCTCTGGGGAACCATGGCTGGAGGGACTACCCTTCCCTCTGGGCGTTAAGAGGTTAATGACACAAAGAAAGAGTGCAGAATGAAGAATGTTCATGTCTGTGTAAAGTCACCTTCATTAGGGTTTGGAGGATTTAGGGTAGAATAGTGGATTGGGGCTTTTTAGAGCGGACACAATCTTATTTGACACAAACAACATTCCATGTGAGCACGCTGAACAGATTTTGGGCATTATGATATGCGATGTTCAGATCTTGACATTTCAGAAGTAAATCCTGATCACTCAGCACAGTCTGATTCTCCATATAATCAAGGGTCAGATGTAATATCCCGACCCTTACATAAAACTCCCTACCAGATTCTGCACTTGTATAACTAAAAAACCTCTGACATGGCGGACCTTCTCTATCAATGTCCCACAACGCGATCCTCTATCTGGGTGATCTAAACGCTGATCCCATTGTGGAAATCTTCCTCGGGCCATATGTTGTCCTACGTTACCTTCACCAGAGCAAACAATCTTTTACAATGAATTGCCCACATGGAAGCGCTAAACACTGATCCCATCGCCGAAATCTTCCTCTGGCCATATGTTGTCCGATGTTACCTTCACCAGAGCGAACAATCTTCATTCCTTTTACAGTGAACTGATGACATGGAAGCTCTAAACACTGATCTCATTGCAGAAATCTTCCTCTGGCCACATGTTGTCCGACGTTACCTTCACCAGAGCGAACAATCTTGACGTTCAGAACACAACATTTCACAAGTAAATCCTGATCCCTCAGCACAGTCTGATTCTCCATACAATCCAGGGTCAGATATAATATCCCGACCCTTACATAAAACTCATTACCTGATTCTTCACTTCTATAAAAAAAAAAAACCTCTGACATGGCGGACCTTCTCTATCAATGTCCCTTGATGCGATCCTCGATCTGAGTGATCTAAACGCCGATCCCATCGCAGAAATCTTCCTCTGGCCATATGTTGTCCGACGTTACCTTCACCAGAGCGAAAAATCTTCTTTCCTTTTACAGTGAACTGAAGACATGGAAGCTCTAAACACCAATCCCATCACAGATATCTTCCTCTGGCCATATGTTGTCCGACTTTACCTTCACCAGAGCGAACAATCTTGACGTTCAGAACACGACATTTTAGAAGTTAATCCTGATCCCTCGGCACAATCTGATTCTCCATACAATCAAGGGTCAGATGTAATATCCTGATCCTTTCAGAAAACTCCCTACCAGATTCTCTATCTCAGTGATCTAAATGCCGATCACATCGCAGAAATCTTCCTCTGCCCATATATTGTCCGACGTTAACGTCACCAGAGCGAACAATCTTGATGTTCAGGACACAACATTTCACAATTAAATCCTGATCCCTCGGCACAGTCTGATTCTCTATACAATCAAGGGTCAGATGTAATATCCCGACCCTTACAAAAATCTCCCTACCAGATTCTGCACTTGAATAACTAAAAAACCTCTGACTTGGCGCAGGGGCGGATCCAGAGTCTGATCTCGGGAGGGGCACATGTCCGTCTGTCTTTTCCTCTCTCCCATGTCAGTCTGTCTTTTCCTCTCTCCCATGTCCGTCTGTCTTTTCCTCTCTGCCATGTCCGTCTGTCTTATCCTCTCTCCCATGTCTGTCACACTCCTCTCACTCCCCGTGTCCCTCTGTCTCTCTTCCTTCCATATCCGTTTCTCTCCTCTTCCCTTCCATGTCCGTCTATGTATCCTCTTCTTTCCCATGTCCGTCTGTCTCTCCTCTCATTTCCCATCTCTCTGCCTCTCCTCTCCCATCCCATGTCTGTCTGTCTCTCCTCTACTATCCCATTTATGTCTCTTTCCTCTCCCTTCCCATGTCTGTCTGTCTCCTCTCCCCATATCTGTCTGTCTCTCCTCTGCCATCCCATATCTGTCGGTCTCTCCTCTGCCATCCCATGTTTGTCTGCCTCTCCTCTGCCAACCCATGTCTGTCCGTCCCTCCTCTACCATCCCATTTATGTCTCTCTCTTCTCCCTTCCCATTTATGGCTCTCTCAGCCAATTTGTCCAATAATATGCCAGTATTATTTGCCATTTAATATGCCCCTTCCAATTTGCCCAATAATATGCCAGTGCTAGTTGCCATTTTATAACCCCCTTCCAATTTGCCCAGTAATATGCCAGTGTTCGTTGCCATTTTATAAGCCCTTTCCAATTTGCCTAGTAATATGCCAGTGCTAGTTGCCATTTTATAAGCCCCTTCAAATTTGCCCAGTAATATGCCAGTGTTAGTTGCCATTTTATAAGCCCCTTCCAATTTGCCCAGCAATATGCCAGTGTTAGTTGCCATTTTATATGCCCCTTCCAATTTGCCCAATAATATGCCAGTGCTAGTTGCCATTTTATATGCCCCTGCCAATTTGCCCAATAATATGCCAGTGCTAGTTGCCATTTTATAACCCCCTTCCAATTTGCCCAGTAATATGCCAGTGTTCGTTGCCATTTTATAAGCCCTTTCCAATTTGACTAGTAATATGCCAGTGCTAGTTGCCATTTTATAAGCCCCTTCCAATTTGCCCAGTAATATGCCAGTGTTAGTTGCCATTTTATATGCCCCTTCCAATTTGCCCAATAATATGCCAGTGCTAGTTGCCATTTTATATGCCCCTGCCAATTTGCCCAATAATATGCCAGTGCTAGTTGCCATTTTATAACCCCCTTCCAATTTGCCCAGTAATATGCCAGTGTTCGTTGCCATTTTATAAGCCCTTTCCAATTTGCCTAGTAATATGCCAGTGCTAGTTGCCATTTTATAACCCCCTTCCAATTTGCCCAGTAATATGCCAGTGTTCGTTGCCATTTTATAAGCCCTTTCCAATTTGCCTAGTAATATGCCAGTGCTAGTTGCCATTTTATAAGCCCCTTCCAATTTGCCCAGTAATATGCCAGTGTTCGTTGCCATTTTATAAGCCCCTTCAAATTTGCCCAGTAATATGCCAGTGTTAGTTGCCATTTTATAAGCCCCTCTCAATTTGCCCAGTAATATGCCAGTGTTAGTTGCCATTTTATATGCCCCTTCCAATTTGCCCAATAATATGCCAGTGCTAGTTGCCATTTTATATGCCTCTGCCAATTTGCCCAATAATATGCCAGTGCTAGTTGCCATTTTATAACCCCCTTCCAATTTGCCCAGTAATATGCCACTGTTAGTTGCCATTTTATAAGCCCCTTCCAATTTGCCCAGTAATATGCCACTGTTAGTTGCCATTTTATATGCCCCTTCAAATTTGCCCAATATGCAGTGCTATTAGCCATTTAATAAGCCCCAGACTATTTGCCCCCATCTCCCCAGCACTTACCTTATCCCCTGGTGGCTAGTGGCAGGCAGCATGGTCTCCCCCATGCTGCCTGGTCGGCTCCCAGGCGGTTGTGCCGACAAGTCACGTGACCCGGCGCGCGTATGAAGTCAGCACGCCGGTCACGTGACCTGTCGGCACTTCCGTGTCAGACTGCATGGGGAGCTGAACAGGCAGCACGGAGGTTTCTCTGTGCTGCCTGTTCGGCTCCCCGTGCAGCCTGGCAGGCAGGCAGAGAAGGTGAGGGGGATCTTCCGATCCATTCTCACCTCTGTCTCTGCCTGCAAGCGTGTCGTTTTTTTTTTTTTAAAGAGTTTTTTTTTTCTTTCTCTTCTCGGGGGGGGGGGGGGGGGGGGGCAATTGCCCCGTTGCCCCCCCCCCCTGGATCCGCCACTGACTTGGCGTTCCTTCTCTATCAATGTCCCACGATGTGATCCTCTATCTGAGTGATCTAAACACCAATCCCATAGCAGAAATCTTCCTCTGGCCATATGTTGTCCGACATTACCTTCACCAGAGCGTACAATATCCTGGATAAAAGTGTAGTTTTGCTCTTGTAAGGGAAATAAAATTTCTGTGGCCACTCCCACCATGTGATGTCATTAATGTTAATGTCCTGAGATGTAAAGAAATTTGTGTGTGTGACTGTTATTTTGTGTGAGAGGTATTGGGTAGACATGTACATTCGCTTTCGGACGAATGCATTTTCGTCCGGAAATAGCATTTTCGAAAATCATTTGTCCATTCGTGCTATTGGCATTCTACAAACCGAAATAGAGTCGGTTTATAGAATACCAATAGCATTACATACATTCCATAAACCGACATAATGAACGACTTTCGGTTTATGGCATGCATGTAATGCTATTGCTATTCTATAAACCGAACTAGAGTCCCCATTCATAAGAATTTCTTGTGAATGGGGACTCTAGTTCGGTTTATAGAAAGCCAATAGTATTACATGTATTCCATAAGCTGAAAGTCTATAAACCGAACGACGTTCGGTTTATAGACTTTCGGTTTATAGAATACATGTAATGCTATTTGCTGTTCTATAAACCGAAAGTCTATAAACCGAACGTTGATGCATTACTGTGAGATTTCTTGCTGTGCAGTCTGTGATAGACTCATACATACTGCACATTACAGATACATTTCTTACAATGGAGCTCTGTGATAAACTTGGCATGTCATGACTAAATAAGCAGTAATGTATAAACTTGGCATATCATGACTAAATCAGCAGTAATGTATAAACTTGGCATATCATGACTAAATCAGCAGTAATATATAAAATGGGCATATCATGACTAGTGCTGAACGAACCCGAACCGCACTGTTCAGGTTCGTACCGAACATTACGTTTTTTGGACCCCGGACCCGAACACGGACATTTCACTGTATGTTCGGGTTGGAGTTCGGGGTTCGACGATTTAATGCCGAGTTATAAAAGGCTTTCTATAAACCGAAATAGAGTCCCCATTCATACGAATAGGTCAATTGAATAAATACAGCACTGGCTGGAGCTGCAGCTCCATCAGCCCCTATGTTAATCTGGCCCTGGCTCCACCCCTGATGCATTTTGCCATATTCATGTTTCCATCATGGATGCTTACTTATAGGTTTTGCTCACTCTCCAACCATCATGTTACACGTACACATCATATGGTGTCCCTGATTCACGGATACTTCATCAAGCTGAGGCTCGTGAGGATTAGTCAATGGTGTTGATAGCAGAGCCAGCTGTACCACTGTTGGTAGTACATCCTCCCTCAACTTCCTTCCACTGTCTATACTTACAGCCAAACTGCCCCCACTAGAACACAGGGAGCAATGTGGTGTTGGGCAAAGGGATGTGTGGAATAATCCAGTGCAGTTGTAAGTTATGCGGGGGCAATCAGGGGCTGTTGTAAGTTATGCGGGGGCAATCCGGTGCTGTTGTAAGTTATGCGTGGGCAATCAGGTGCTGTTGTAAGTTATGCTGGGGCAATCCGGTGCCGTTGTAAGTTATATGGGGGGAATCCGGTTCTGTTGTAAGTTATGCGGGGGCAATCCGGTGCTGTTGTAAGTTTTGCGGGGGCACTCGGGTTCTGTTGTAAATGATATAAGTGCAATCCGGTGCTGTTGTAAGGTATGTGGGGGTAATCTGGTGTAGTGGAAATGTTTTGTGAGGAAGGGATGCAACCAGGAGAGGAAGGGGTGTGACAAATAAAGGATTTGGGGGGGCATGTGTTTAGTTACCTAGGGCAGCACAAACCCCTAGTACACTACTAATAACACCAGTGAACCTTATTTATTCAACCTAGACACCAACCATTCATGTTCTAGAATTCTCATTTCCTCTCCATTATACTGTACTTCTTGACTTCACTCACTCAGCTGTAAAGATCTTTCAAGCTGACTCTGTCATTTGTCCCCGGCACTCCACTAGCAGCCGTTCCCCTCTGTCTCAGCGTCAATTGCCATTGTGAAACAATCGCTACTCCATGCAGGAGTTCATTGCTTGATGAATTTCTGAGACCGTTTCCAATTACATTACTTGCACACACCCTTTTATTGAACTATTGTCTTGTTCAATCAATTTCCCAGTCCATTTATACAGCATAGAGCACATTTAGTACCAGGTTTATTAAGGTGGCTTGAATCATACCAAGTTGGTACTTGCAGCCCCCCCTCCCTCCAGAATATAATTGCTGCAGGTTTTTAGTATAAATCCTTTAACTCATGCAGAGTTATATATTTTAACAGTTTATTTCATAGTTGCCAACATTAGCCATGTTTCCAGGGACACATTTTTGTTCCACATGCTGCAGAAAGAGCATGCAAAGTGCAGCCCGGTAGTATGTAGGATAGATATACGCACAGACATAATCCATTTAATTAATCAGGATGGAGATCTTATAGGACGATTCATTAATTGGATTGTGTCTGTGCGTATATCCGTCCTACATACTGCCGTGCTGCACGTTGCATGCTCTTTCTGCAGCATGTGGCACAAATATGTGTCTCTGAAAACATGACTGATGTTGGCAACTATGCTATTTTACTGAAAAAGGTAGTGGCTACATAAAAAACCTTCCAGCAGGTGCAGCAAAGATTTAAATAAATTCATGAACACTTGGGAATGTGCATAAAGCCAATACATTTGAGACTTTGCTTTGAATAGATTAGATGGGCCTGTTATATTGTATGCTTCTATGGGAAATACATACTGAAAGATACATGTTAATTACTGCTACTCTGCATTATAGTTTCTGCACTGAAACTTTTTTTTTAAACTTGTGCTTCTCTTAAAGGGAATGTATCACCTAAACATAGCTTATACTGTGAATGTAGAGAATACAAAATATCTACACATTGTGCCTAAAGTAGAGAAAATTGTGTTTTAAATGTAGCTGTGGAGTCTCATTTTTATGACTATCTGCATTAGGTGGGATATTAGCTTTCTATCGATCAATGTTGATTTGGGGTTGGGTCACTATAAAAAAAAAAAGGGGCAGCCATCTTGGTTACAATCGCTTTTAATCTAGCTTAGACTTGTGTCTATCTAGTCCATATTTTGCACCCAAATCTCCCTGTCTCTCATTTCTCCTCTATTGTTTCTCTTTTTCTGGGAGCTCAGAACTATAAATATAAATTGTATTGTTATGTTGTTATATTTCTATGTTATTTTAAAAAGTTTGGGTCATTGCCTTTTGTTTACTGATGTGGGATAAGTTTAGGATAAATTGTGTAATGGGGGATAGGGAGCAATGACATTGAAGGGACATTCCAACTTGTTTAACCCTTGCTTTCTTCAAGGAAGCAAGGGCTAAACAAAAAATGTCCCGCACTTTTAAAGTAAACCTGACATGTATCTTTATAGATACACGCGGGTTTACTATCTTCTGTGTCTCACATGCGAGACACAGCAGGTCCTGGTTGTCGCGTGTTGACAAACGTCAGCGTGCGCACAGCCAATCAGAGCGGGGGGGGGGGGGGGGCTCGCCCCTTTCTGACACCCGAATGTGAGGGTCTCTCGCTGCTAGCGACATTTTAGCATGGGATCAGCAGGTGGGACCTAGCCATGCTAGCCATCCAAAAACGAGGGTCCGAGACAGTCGCTGGCCTGACGGCTGCCTGCTTCCTATGGAAACATGCAGCTGCCGGTCAGAGGATAAACTGGCGTGTACTATCAAAAGTACACGCCACTTCATCCTCATACCAGGGACAACTAACTTTTCACTTGTGCTTCTATATTAGAAGCAGAAGTGAAGAAAAAAAACATGTAGTGTCCCTTTAATTGTTATGTTAAAATTCTTAAAGGTAAATTAATGTTAAAAGCTGTGAAAATATTTAACTTATACATTAGAGGTGTCTGTTTGTTCCCCATATGGCGACGATGCCTCTATGCTGTTTTACTTTTTATATTCTGCTTTCCCCTGTAGGAAGCTGTACATTTGTGTAATTGTGCTATCCTTGCCTGCGGGGGTTTTGCTTTGATCTGAATAGTTTGTGTGGTATATATTTCCTTTGAATTTCCTTTCCTGAGATTTCCAATCTTCATGCTGTCAGCACATTTGAAAAGAAAACATAATCCTGTTTTGCAACAGCCATGGCAAATGCCAGCTTCGGATGAGGACATCCGACAACAGTCCTGAGTTTTCTTGGACAGTCCCTTTTTTTTTTTTTTTGGTCCCATCAAATTAGGGTGTGTCATTTATAGTGCCAACACACAGGGAGCAATGGGTGTTGTGTTAAAAGGTGTTTCTGTCTGCCAAAATAAAAAAAAGTGATATAATTATGTTTAAGAATCTGTGACAAAATTAAGAAAAAAGTTGAAAAATTGCGCCTATTTTAGATTACTTTGTTGGACTTCAATTCTCCTCCTAATCTGACGTTGTCTGCACTGAACAAAAAAGTTGCACATTGAAAGTAGCATAAAGTAGCATAAAGTAGCACAGTTTTGCCCCCCCCCCTTTATTTTGTATATATATATATATATATATATATATATATATATATACTGTATATATATGTGTAAAACCCATTCTGACAGGTTTATTCAGACCATACAGGCGTAAGAGCAAAAACCTGACTGAAGGAAGTAAACATACAAAAGAGCCACTATTTAAACATAACCCCCATTGTGTTTAAACTATGTATGTGTATTAAACACATTCACAAGGGAATTAGCTCATTACACCCCATATTTAACCCAGGTAGGTGGGAGCTCAATCCTGCCCTGTCATGTAAGGTCACACGGCATTGAGAAAACCCACCTACTTCAGGCTCCACCCGTTTCTGTCCCGGGAGCCTCTAACCATAAAGGGCAATTTTCTTGTACCACAGGTGGATGGATGTAGCTTACCCTGCAGATTGAGACACAGCAGAGGTGGAGTCTGGTGATGCTGGGTGATGTCACATCAGCAACGCTGCATGATCGTGCGAGATTTATTGACATCTTTGCTTTAAGTCTGAAGCTCACAACAGGCACATGTAACCTAACTATATAACTATCCAGGGTTTTGCATGGTGCCATTAACTGTGCATAGGCCGCAAAAGCCCCTTTTGATGGGACAGGAAACCATCCAACAGGACTGACTCGTCAAATCCGGGACTGTTGGCAGTTATGATTAGCTAATAACTCGTTGTGTATTTGGTATTTTGGAGCCTAGTGGTTGTAATCATATTTCATACAAAACAGGCTGGTACAAGCAATGTAAACTTTATTTTCAATTTTAAATCTGTGACTTCATGGGGGGTGATGGGAACATGCAATGGGATAACTGAGCATGTGATGGAGGTGATGGGCGCATGTAATGGGATAACTGAGCATGTAATGGGGGTGATGAGGGCATGTGATGGGCATTTCATGTGTGTACAGTGTGGGTGATGGGGTGATGGGGCATGTAATGGGGTGATGGGGAATGTCCTGGGAGTGTCACTTGGGTGATGGGGCAAGTCCTGGGTTTGCAACGTGGGTGATGGGGCATGTCCTTAGTGTACAAGGTGGGGGGGATGCCCAAATGTAGTCTGCCTAGAGCTGTACAAAACCAAGATACATCATTGGGTACTATAGCATATATGTTATAAAAAACAAAACAAAATGCACAAACATATTGAAAGCACATTTATTACTTAATCTGTGCATTTCTTGCAGCAATGATAACCTAATAAAGGCCAATTCTCTCACTCTCTGATATACCATCATCCCAACAGGTACAACCTGTCTTTCTCGGATTGAGAGATACCTTACCTATGTTCTCTAATCTTCAGTACACCCTCTTTTAATCCCTTTCACACAGTAAAAGGTGTATTGTGCCTCTCTCTGTCATTCATACACATCAATCTAATTTGTTAAGACTGAAAAATAGGAACTTCTTTGGTTTAACCCCTTCGTGACACATTCTGCTTGCGTCCCAGAAGACGCAAGAACCAAAATGCCACTTTTTGTTCCTGGCCATATCCAGGGACACAATGGCAGAGATCTGATCGGGGTCTTAAGAGACCCTGTGGGTCCCTGCCAAAAAAATCGCCAGACCTCCCGACGTCACGTGGGATGTCATGGAGGCGTGCCCGGCACAATTCAGTAGCTCTACCATGAAACAGTGGGCCTTGGTGCACTGTACCAGAGATAGTTAAGCCTCCTTAGGGAACCATACCAGATGTTAACCATATTCCTGCTGTTGAGGGTCCTTGAGGACAGGTGTAAGAAACACTGCTTTAGAATATTTTATTTTGACAGAAATACCATTCAATCTTGGAATACCTTATTTGTAGCAGAGATTGTAAATACAAGTGAGAACTTGTAGTGTACAATACGAACAAGAAGGCTTCCCCATGGCCACAAAACTGTTCATATCAGCTTATTTACGAACTTTCCAGTTAACGTTCATTTTTTAAACTTGTTCCAGTCCTACATGGGAGCCAGGGAAGATCCTACCTCCATCACCCCTACTGTAAGGCTTCTGCTGTGACCTTACCGCATAAGGTCAAACATACCCGGGGGGCCTTATTTAAGGGGGTGTATATTCCTGTTGTTCATATGTCACTCGATCCTCTGGTTTTGAATGTTTTCGACTAGAGTAAGTGTTCATCAGATATAATCCCTTGGAAGAATTTGAAAGGTAACAATTTTTTACACAAGGATGACACCACTGCAAAAAAAATGAGATTGAGTGACATGTTTTGGAGTTGTAGCTGTGTGTGGGTAATGTTAAATTAAATGGATGGATGAATGTGCATAACTGTACTATTTATATATATATACCCCTGCTACAATTAAAGGGAAGCAAAGTTCTGTTCAATTGAAAGATTGCATGAAGTGTAGTAATTTTAAATAGAAATGCTTTAATGAAAGAATCCAAATAAAGTACCTTATTAAGCCCTCTTTGCTCTGTATAGCTCTACCAGGGGACTGGCATCTTGGATCAAATATGTCAGATTAAGGATGATCTGATCCAAGGTACAGAGCAAAGAGGTCTCAATAAGTTACTTTATTTGTATTCTTTCAGTAAAGCATGTCTATCTACACTTGCAATCTTTCGGTTAAACATGACTTCATTTTTGGCATGCAGTGGTCTGTTAAACACCCTCAGGGTGTATCCTAAAGTGAGCACTACAAATAGGTAAAAGGACATGTTATATTTGGAAGCAGGCCCGGACTGGCCATCGGGCATACCGGGCAAATGCCCGGTGGGCCGCGGTGGCCATGGGCCGAGGCCGGCAGGGGAGGTCCCAGGATCCCCCCTGCCGGTCCATGCAGGGCCGGCACTATCCGAGCGCCGGCCCCGCTGTTTTCCATGAAGGGCCGGTGAGGACATCATAGATCTCCCTCACCGGCCCACATGCTGTCGGCAGGGAGAGAGGGAGGGAGGCAGTCTGGAGAGAGGACCCGGCGGAGCTCTAACTTGCAGCTCCACCGGGTTCCTCTCGCGAGATCCGGAGCATTGCCATGGCAACGACCGGATCTCGCGAGAGTGAACTCCTGCGTTCACTCACCACGAGGAACACCGCACCGCCAGTCCCAGGTACCAGTGTGTGATGGGTGTGAGAGTGCTGAGTGTGTTAGAGTGATGGGTGTGAGAGTGCTGTATAAATGTTAGAATGGATTGTGTGTGTGTGTGTGTGTAGGGGGGGGGGAATAAACAAATAAAATAACAGGCATTATGTCTCCCCCCCCGACATAATGCCTGTTATTTTATTTGTTTATTTCCCCCCCCCCTACACACACACACACAATCCATTCTAACATTTATACAGCACTCTCACACCCATCACACACAGCACTCTAACACACTCAGCACTCTAACACACTCAGCACTCTCAAACACACAGCACTCTCAAACCCATCACACACAGCACTCTCACACACACAGCACTCTCACACACACAGCACTCTCACACCCACAGCACTCTTACACCCACAGCACTCTCAAACACACAGCACTCTCACACCCATCACACACAGCACTCTCACACCCAGCGCTCTCACACACAGCACTCTCACACACAGCGCTCTCACACACAGCGCTCTCACACACAGCGCTCTCACACACATCATAGACAGCACTCACACACAGCACTCTCACACCCATCACACACACACAGCACTCTCACACACAGCGCTCTCACACACAGCGCTCTCACACACATCACACACAGCGCTCTCACACACAGCGCTATCACACACAGCACTCTCACACACAGCACTCTCACACACAGCACTCTCACACACATTATACACAGCACTCTCACACACATTATACACAGCACTCTCACACACATTATACACAGCACTCTCACACACATTATACACCGCCCTCTCACACACATCATACACAGCACTCACACACCGCCCCCCTCACATACACACAGAACCCCCCCAACACATTACATTCCAGACACACACTAGATCCCTTGCCCAACTCTGGATCATCTACACACATACACGCACTAGATCCCTATATACACACTCTGAAACAGTTATAAACACGCACTCACTAGATCTCCTATACACATTCTGGGTCCATATATATATATGTATATATACACACACACTAGATTCCTTGTAAGCAAACACATACTACACCTCTAAACACACACTACATCTATATATATATATATATATACACACACACACACACACTATAGCCTGTATGCACACACTTGCTATATCCCCTATACACACATTCTCTACAGCCCCTAGCCACATATGCATCACATTACACCACAAACACAACACAACTAAAACGACCTTATTACACAATACCACACCACAATCAGCTCACTCTACACACACGTAATCCCACAAACAGGCTCCAAACACATGCTCAATACTCTTTCCTGGCATTTTTGTCTCCTGGTATCCATTTATAGAGACACCAGAGACAAGTTGCAAGGGAACACAGTGCAAGCATGTTATTAAATTTGCTTGCACTGTGTAGAACAAATACAGGGCTTTTTTCTCATGCTAGAGCTCTTCAGCAGAGCTCTGCGCATGGTCTGCCCTGGAAGAGCATTGAACCAACATGCTCACTTTGAGAGGGAGCGTGTTTGTCATTGGTGATGACAAAACACACCTCCTCTGCCCCGCCCCCTTCTTAGTGGGCCGCTGTGATCAAAAAATGCCCGGGCCGAATTTTTCTCCCAGTCCGGCCCTGTTTGGAAGTGTTACTTGGAAATATAAAATCAACTTGTGTAATAAAAAAACATTTAAATTAGCCACATCATGCATTTGATGGTCACTTGAAAGGATCTTCTCATTAAAGAGAGAATTGTAGGCAATTAAGAAGGGAATGTCAAACTTAAAAGGGACTGGAAGGTGCCCAAAATGCATCTTACAAATGTTAATGCATATTAATGTAGTTTCAAAGCATTTTAAAAAGCATGTTTTACATTGCTTAAAATTTAAAATACTTACAGCTATATCATGTTGTGAAATTACAGCATTTTGCAAGAAACCAGGACTGCCCACACTAGCTGAGTAAATGTCAATTTCCTTTTGCTTCAGAAACCAACGAGAATGGATTTTCTGTCTCTTGAGTGATGTCATCAGAAAATGTGTTGCACCGTTAAAAGATCCTACTGTGTCCAAGAGAACGTTTATCACACACAATGCATACTATTCCAGCAGCACAAGTGATTACATGAAACAAAACTTTATATCCCCAGTGTCTGTATAATCAGTGCTGCCACACATGCAGTAAACATGCAGAGTAATCACAGATTGGAAATAATCTATACATTGTGTTAGTAGATTTGCAAGCAAATGCTTAAATTAGGAGAAAATGTGTCTGCGCAGTCTCCTACTTATGACATCACCTGTGATTTGATTTGCATCACCTGTGACTATTCATTTAGTTTAGGGAAGAATGTATTTTTATTTAAAGGAGTCCTGTAACATGTTTAATGGCTCATTATTTTACATGTGGAATGGTCCTTCAAGATCAAGTTCTGCATGGCAGTATGTTGAATCCAATTAATTAATCAGGGTGGAGACATCATAGTGCCATTATATCATATGATCATTTATTTTAAGGCACCATGATTAATTAATTAATTGGACTCTGTCGGTGGGTATATGTACAGTTTGTCAGACTGCAATTTTCGTCCGCTTTCTGCAGCATATGGAACATTCCTGTCAGTGCTGTATTTACCGCGAGGCATCCTAGGCGGATGCCTAGGGCGGCAAATTTTGGGGGGCGGCAGCGCCCCCCAGCACTGAAAAAAAAAAATGTAAAAAAAAAAAAAGTGAAAAAAAAAAAAAAAACGCGGCCCTTTAAAAAAAAAAACCCCACCGCGCTTGCAGGCAGAGACGGAGGTGAGAAGGGATCGGAAGATCCCCCCTCACCAACGCTCTGCCTGCCAGGCTGCACGGGGAGCCGAACAGGCAGCACAGAGAAACCTCCGTGCTGCCTGTTCGGCTCCCCGTGCAGTATGCCGACACGGAAGTGCCGACAGTCACGTGACGGGCGCGCTGACGTCATACGCGCGCCCGGTCACGTGACCTGTCGGCACAATCGCCGGGGAGCCGAACAGGCAGCATGGAGGGACCATGCTGCCTGCCTGCCAGGGAAAGGTAAGTGCTGATGGGAGAGTGTGTGTGTGTGTGTGTGTGTGTGTGTGTGAGACTGAGTGTGATGGGAGTCAGAGTGTGTGTTATGGGAGTAGGAGTGTGTGACTGAGTGTGATGGGAGACTGTGTGTGTGTGTGTGTGTGTGTGTGTGTGACTGTGACTGAGTGTGTGTGATGGGAGACAGTGTGTGTGATGGGAGACAGTGTGTGTGACTGTGTGTGATGGGAGACAGTGTGTGTGACTGAGTGTGATGGGAGTCAGAGTGTGTGTGATGGGAGACAGTGTGTGTGACTGAGTGTGATGGGAGTCAGAGTGTGTGTAATGGGAGACAGTGTGTGTGACTGAGTGTGATGGGAGTCAGAGTGTGTGTAATGGGAGACAGTGTGTGTGACTGAGTGTGATGGGAGTCAGAGTGTGTGTGATGGGAGACAGTGTGTGTGACTGAGTGTGATGGGAGTCAGAGTGTGTGTGATGGGAGACAGTGTGTGTGGCTGAGTGTGATGGGAGTCAGAGTGTGTGTGATGGGAGACAGTGTGTGTGACTGAGTGTGATGGGAGTCAGAGTGTGTGTGATGGGAGACAGTGTGTGTGGCTGAGTGTGATGGGAGTCAGTGTGTGTGTGTGATGGGAGACAGTGTGTGTGACTGAGTGTGATGGGAGTCAGAGTGTGTGTGATGGGAGACAGTGTGTGTGACTGAGTGTGATGGGAGTCAGAGTGTGTGTGTGATGGGAGACAGTGTGTGTGACTGAGTGTGATGGGAGTCAGAGTGTGTGTAATGGGAGACAGTGTGTGTGACTGAGTGTGATGGGAGTCAGAGTGTGTGTGATGGGAGACAGTGTGTGTGACTGAGTGTGATGGGAGTCAGAGTGTGTGTGATGGGAGACAGTGTGTGTGGCTGAGTGTGATGGGAGTCAGAGTGTGTGTGATGGGAGACAGTGTGTGTGACTGAGTGTGATGGGAGTCAGAGTGTGTGTGTGATGGGAGACAGTGTGTGTGACTGAGTGTGATGGGAGTCAGAGTGTGTGTGTGATGGGAGACAGTGTGTGTGACTGAGTGTGATGGGAGTCAGTGTGTGTGATGGGAGACAGTGTGTGTGACTGAGTGTGATGGGAGTCAGAGTGTGTGTGTGATGGGAGACAGTGTGTGTGACTGAGTGTGATGGGAGTTGGAGTGTGTGTGATGGGAGTAGGAGTGTGTGACTGAGTGTGATGGGAGTAGGAGTGTGTGACTGAGTGTGATGGGAGTGTGAGCTTGATGTGAGTCTGAATGATGGGGCATGTGTTAGGTGTGTAACGTGGGTGTGCAGCTTGGGTAGGGGGGTGCCCAGATTTTGTCTGCCTAGGGCAGCACAAAATCAAGATACACCACTGATTCCTGTGCCCTTAAAAACATGGCTGGCATTATATAGTAGTTTAGGTTGGAAAAAGTATTGCATCTATCAAGTTCAACCCTTTTCCTATTTCCTATACTGCTGTTGATTCAATGGAAGGCAAAAAAAAAAAGTCCATATTTTAGAAATTTCGAACTCTGCTTTCAGTGGGAATAAAATTCTTTCTTGACTCCAAATGGCAATCAGATTTCAATCAACAAGCACTAAATAAATATTATACTAACATATACAGCCCTCTATGCTCTGGCTCATTAAAACCTATCCAGGGTCCTTTAAACCCCTTCGTGATGCATGGCGCTTGCGTCCCAGACGACGCAAGGACCAAAATGTCACGTTTTGGAACACTATGGCAGAGACTCAATCAGGGTCTTACTAGACCCTGTGGGTCCCTGCCAAAAGATTGCGATACCTCCGTAGCGATGCCCGAACCGAGAAGTTCAGGCAGAGCGCAATTAGGTAAAATGTAGCCGGTGCTCTCTTTGAGCACCGGCTACATTTTCCCTGTTAGACTGAGGCCACTGCTCATCTGACAGGTAGGAACCCGCTGCAAGTCCCTGCCACGGGATCCGAGCACAGCTCATCACGGGGAGCTGCGATGAGCTGTTTAATGCTGGACGTACTATGCCGTCCTAGCACAGAACGTTCTAGCGTCACAAAGGAGTTAAAGGCCTCCAATGTATTTGCTAGCGCCACCTCTCCAGGCAGTGAATTCGATACCTATCCTTGGCTATCTAACTAAGTAGCTAACATTGTAAACAAACAAAACCATTTTGCCCCTCTGTTGTCAGCTGCCATACTTTTGCCTGTGTAATTACTGTTTTTGTTTGTGCTAAGCCTGCCTGTTTATGTTTACACATTTTGTGTACGTGCCTCCTTGGTGTTATACAAGCTGCATTATCAGATGTATATGTCATTGTGTATGTTTAACAACCAAAGAGGATCAGGTAGCAGCCTGTAAATGAACTCCCCTCTGGCAGTGAAAGGATTAATATATCCATCACTAATTGATCTACCTTCCTGTTCTTGCTTTTAATTTGGCTCATGACCTTTTCCTCTAATCCCAGGGTTGGCAGGTGTTTATGAAGTAACATGGACCTCTGGCTGTAATTTCCAATCATGTTATTCGTGGGTATATTATGATTAATAAACAGACTCTTTTAGAGTACCAGTCAAATGTTTTAGTATATAATGATCTATGCTTTTAAAGGGACTCTACTTGTCTATAATGGGATTGTAGAGCAAAAAAAAACACCTGTTAAATTATATATATATATATATATATATATATATATATAAAAATATATATACACAGTCAAGGATTTTAAGCATGCGTGGGATCGACACAAGGCTATCCTAGCTATAAGACCAGGAACTGGGGACTAATTTAGAACACTGGGCAGACTAGATGGACCGAATGGTTCTTATCTGCCGACACATTCTATGTTTCTATATAGTGTTAGCAGGATTGCACACACATGAATATATCACGAGCAATGTGTTTGTGGTGTCTCCTGTTTATGACCTCACCTTGTAGCTTGACCTCCCACTGAAAAATAGTTGCTGTGCATATCAAGCCACGGGTGATGTCATTAACCCCTTCGCGACAATGGATGTGTCAGGCACGTCCAGCCTGCAACTCTGTTGCCGACAATGGACGTGCCTGACACGTCCTGTTGTGGAACAACCGGTTTTCGCGACCAACAATTTGCCACGATGTCGAGGCATTAGGAAGCACCACCATTTCATCATACTCCTCTAATAGGGCTGCTGCCCTCTTGTGGGTAGAGCGTAGGAAGTGAAAAAAAAAAAAAATCACTTCCATCGCTCTGATGCTGTTGCTTGACTGCCCCTAGAGGCAGTCAGCAACATTGCAATAAAACAGAAGAAAAATACTTAATTAGCTAAAATCTAGGGTTAGAAGAGTTGTTAGGGTTACAATTAAATTAGGGTTAGCATAAGGAATAGGGTTACCATTAAATTAAAATTAGAATATATTAAGGGTTAGCATAAAGGTTAGAGTTGGGGTTAAATTTAGAGTTAGGGTTAAATAAAAATATAGAAAATTTTTGATCATTTAAAAAAAATATTATACCTTCACAGTATAAACAATATTTAGGTTTAGGTTTTAAAAGTCCCTTGAAACAGAGGGTGGCACTTACAGAAATGGCTCTAAAAATGTAGCAATATTTGCGTGAGCCAATGTACAACGCTAACGTGCAACCAACGTTGAGAGTTTGCACTATCTGGGCCTATCCTGAACTTCCGGATTGCTGTTGCACGGTTTGTGCTAGTCCAACCTATTTAAAGGGACTCAGTCAACCTTAACATTGCTTCTGTTTTGAGAATAAAAAATTATGACTAGAGTTGAGCAAACACCTGGATGTTGGGGTTCGCCGGGTTCGGCCAAACTTCGGAAAAAAGATTGGGTTCGGGCTCGAACTTGACCCCGAACCCCATTGAAGTCAATTGGGACACAAACTTTTGGCCACTAAAATGCCTCTAAAAAAGTCCTGGAAAGGGCTAGAGGGCTGCAAAAGGAATTAAAATGTGGGTAAGAGTAGGACAAGTGCCCTGCAAACAAATGTGGATATTGAAATAACTTCAAATATCATAAAATACATACAAATTAAAAATACAGCTGAGCCATATAATAGCACTAGATGGAATCTTTGATTTTAGCTTTGGAAGAACATAAATCTAAATCTAAAGCATGGCTGCCAGGAGGATCAGCATAATTATCCATTTGAAAGAAGGTTGGAGTGCAGGGTATTCTCTTTCAGTTTATACTAAGTGACCCATAGGTTGAGGAGGCGGTGTAGGGGAAGCGGCACTGGAGGAGGAGGAGGTAGCCAGAATTTTTCAAAGTGCGCTGTAAGCACAGTATTTGACGGTTCTATTTGACTCTCAGATATGAAGTGCACTGCAAGACGCAAATGTACTATTTAGCACCCAAAACTATTAGAATTTTTCAAAGTGCGCTGTAAGCACAGTATTTGACTGTTCTATTTGACTCTCAGATATGAAGTGCACCGCAAGACGCAAATGTACTATTTAGCACCCAAAACTATTAGAATTTTTCAAAGTGCGCTGTAAGCAGAGTATTTCACTGTTCTATTTGACTCGACGTTCGGTTTATAGACTTTCGGTTTATTGAATACATGTAATGCTATTGCTATTCTGTAAACCGAAATAGAGTCCCCATTCATACGAATAGGTAATTTGATAAACCGAAAGTCTATAAACCGAATGTCTTTCGGTTTATAGACTTTCGGTTTATAGCCGAACCCCGAACTCCAACCCGAACATACAGTGAAATGTTCGGGTTCAAAATCCGAACACAGTAATATCTATGTGTGTGTATATCTATCTATCTATCTATCTATCTATCTATCTATCTATCTATTTATCTATCTGTGTATAAATATATATATATATGTGTGTGTGTGTGTGTGTGTGTGTGTATATATATATATATGTATGTGTGTGTGTGTGTGTCTATATATTTATATATATATGTATGTGTGTGTGTATATATATATATATATATATATGTGTGTGTGTGTATATATATATATATATATATATATATCAATGTGTGTGTGTGTGTGTTTATATATATATATATATATCTATGTGTGTGTGTATATCTATCTATCTATGTGTGTATATAAATATATAAATGTGTGTGTGTAAATATATATATATATCTATGTGTGTGTGTGTATCAGTGGCGTTCCCACCATTGGTGCAGGGGTCGCAGCTGCGACTGGGCCCGTCACTCCAGGGGCCCGGCCGCAGTGCGACCCCTGCACAAAAAAAAATGTAAAAAAAAAATGTGCGGGCAAACGAGGCAGCTGCCCAGGGCCTATTCATCCTTGGGGCCCTAAGCAGCTGCCCCGTGGGCCCCCGCTACCCGTGTGTCTGTCTCACATGGAGACAGTCACTATCGGGCACTAGCCGGTCACTAGAAACGTCACTTCCGGTGGCTCCAGGTAAGTACGGGGGGGGGGGGGGGGGTGAGAATATAATATTACTGATAGATGGGCAAAATAATACTGGCAAATAACTGGCAAATGGGCAGTGCTGTATTTACCGCGAGGCATCCTAGGCGGATGCCTAGGGCGGCAAATTTTGGCGGGGCGGCAGCGCCCCCCAGCACTGAAAAAAAAAAAAAAATTAAAAAAAAAAATAAAATTTAAAAAAAAAAAATCCGGCCCTTTAAAAAAAAAAAAAGACCGCGCTTGCAGGCAGAGACGGAGGTGAGAGGGGATCGGAAGATCCCCCCTCACCATTGCTCTGCCTGCCAGGCTGCACGGGGAGCCGAACAGGCAGCACAGAGAAACCTCCGTGCTGCCCGTTCGGCTCCCCGTGCAGTGTGCCGACACGGAAGTGCCGACAGTCACGTGACGGGCGCGCTGACGTCATACG